>JAYESA010000008.1:33231085-33831085 GCA_036927795.1 Iris macrosiphon | reverse complement strand
CTTAACTCTCCTTACTCAGAAAGGAGTCGCATTTGAGTGGTCTGCCAACTGTGAAGCTTTATTTCAGAAATTAAAGCAGCGCCTTATCTCTGCTCCAATACTTGCACTGCTGAACGAGAATATAGGATTCCAAATCTTTAGCGATGTCTCAGGCCAGGGCTTGGGAGATGTGCTCATACAACAAAATAAGGTGATAGCTTTTGCTTCGAGACATTTGAAGTCGCATGAGCCCAACTATCCGACACATGATCTAGAACTCACGGTAATTGTGTTGGTACTGATGTTATGGCAAAACTACCTTTATGGTGTGGCTTGCCAAAATTTTACTGATCACCAGAGCCTCAAGTATCTTTTCACCCATTCGAAACTAAACCTACGGCAAAGGCATTAGCTAGAACTGATCAAAGACTACGACTTGTAGATCAACTATACTACAGGCAAAGGGAATATTGTATCAGACGCGATGAGTCGAGTATTTGCGGGATCTCTATCCATTAACCACAGGCTCCAAAAAGAATTAGAGAGTATGGGCATTGAGCTGCGAATTCGATATCGAGGCAGACCGATTGGGGGATTATTTTCTCAGTTACTCCTTGAACCGAGCCTGATAGAAAATTTCAAGTCCGCTCAGACGAACGACCCATTCTTGATAAAGATGCGCTAGCAGAATTTAGCATAAAGACAACCGACTTTATAGTAGATGAAAGTAAAATATTGCAGATAAGAGGAAGACTGTGCGTACCTAACGATACAGAACTCAGAAAAAAGATCCTTATGGAAGCTCATTATACAGCCTATATATCAAATCCTGGAAGCACGAAGATGTATAAAGACCTTCGTACGATCTTCTGGTGGCACGGCATGAAGAAAGATGTGGCGCTCTTCGTGTCAAAATGATTATCTTGTCAGAGTGTAAAGGCTGAGCACCAGATGCCGGTCGGAGAGATACAGAACCTTGTATTCCCGGAGTGGAAATGGGACCATATTATGATGGACTTTATTATTGACTTGCCGAAGATGCAACGGGAAAATAACGCCGTCTGGGTCATCGTCGACCGATTAACCAAGTCACCGCATTTCATTGCCATCAAAGTTACTCGAGCATCGATCGCTTGGCTCAGATATATCTTGATGAGATAGTTCGACTATATGGCGTACAAGTGTCTATTATTTCAGATCAAGATGAATGGTTCTTATCACGTTTCTGGAAAAGCCTTCAGTCAGCTATTAGAACCAAGTTGAAGTTCAGTTCAGCTTACCATCCTCAGACTGACAACCAAACAAAACAGGTGAACTAGATCCTTGAAGATATGCTATGCCTCTGTTCAACCGACTCGAAGTCAAGTTGGGATCTCTATCTACCATTGGCAGAATTTGTATACAATAATAGTTACCAGTCCGGCATTCAATTGTTTCCGTATGAGGCTTTGTATGAGCAGAAGTGCATATCGCCTATCTGTTGGGATAAAGTTGGCAAGTGACAGATCCTCGGCCCGGAGCTAGTAGAGCAGACCTTTCAGAAGGTTCGACTGATCCAAGAGCGATTAAAGGTAGCATAAGAAGATAGAAGAGTTATGTGGACGCCCACCGACGACCTCTTGAATTTGTCGAAGGCGATCACGTGTTTCTCAAGGTTACGCCTATGAGAGGACTCATGAGATTTGGAGTAAAGGGGAAGCTAAGTCCTCAATTTATTGGTCCGTTCAATATTCTCAGGTAAGTCACCCTAGTTGCATATCAAATTGTCCTACCGTCGAGCCTATCAGACGTGTATGATGTCTTTTACGTGTCACAACTGCGAAAGTACGTGCATAATCCCAGTCATATGGTAAATTTTGATCAGTTGGCTTTGCAAGCAGACTTATCCTATATAGAAGAACCTGTGCAGATCATCTATCAAAAGGATAAGCAGCTCCAAAAATTTTTAGTCCCGCTCGTGCGCGTACTTTAGCAGAACCACGTGGTCGAGGAGTCGACCAGGGAACTCGAATCAGATATGAAAGAAAAGTTTCTCTTATTATTTTATTAGGGGTAGGTTTCATTCCTAAGTTTCAAGGATGAAACTTTTTATTAGTTAGTTAAGATGTAGTGCCCCGTTCCCCCTGTTCGGAGAGTGCGACTAAGAAATACTTGGTATCGTTCGATCAAGACAGATTGAATCAAGATCATTTTCTCATTATGGATTGGTTTATTCGGAATTAAGTCTCACATTCAGCAGATCATGCCTCGGGGAAGGACTCGACAGCAGAGTCACGAGGGGCCTTTCTGTTGTGCTGGTTTCTTTACCATTTTTGATGCCGCTTTGTTGCTTTATTGTTGGTTTTGTGACTTGTATTTTCTTGAACAATTTTGGTGGATTTTATTGTCTTCTTTCATTAAACTTCGTATTTCGTATCGAACTCTGGGAGACCGAGGCAGGAGATTAATCATCTGCTGATGCGTGCAGGTGATTGTGTAGGCGACATGCGAGAGAAGTCTTAAAGATCTCACCTTTCTCTCCTCCAGATTCAACAACTAGTGAGTGGCCATACTTTTAATTTGCTCCCTTCTTCCAAGTTTTTACTCTAAATAATTTGACTCGTTTGTGAGTTTTGATCAACGATACCATAATAATAATAACTATGTCAAGATAATAAAAAGTAAACTTGGAACACTTATACTTGTCATACAACTTCACTGTACGATCATATTGTTGCGTGCTTGTCCGTTTTCATGAATCTTTCTTATGTTTCAGTTGTAGCTAGAATTTATTCATCTATAAATATGGAATGTATAGTACATATTTTATAATATGATCACTTGAATAGATAGACTATGCCTTCACACTATGCTAAGTAGTTATGCTCATTTTGATGTCTTGAAATACTTTGTACGATAACCTAGTATTGAGATATCGTATGGTCACGGACAACTTGTTAACGAGATTTTCGGCTCCTACAAACGGTTGCTGGGGCACCGAGACCGATCCGATCTGGACGAAATATTTTGATAGTCATTTAAATCGGACGAAATATGCGTGCAGCGGGGCCCGCTACCTGCGTTTCGCCCCATCTCCATTCAGATACTATAAAATTATCCAATTTGGCTTATGAAGCCAGTGACCTTATGTATATTTAAATTGTGCAAGATAACTATGTCTTCTTGGCAGGGAAGGTCTTTGTAAGATTTGTGCAGGTGGTTCAGACGGGCAGGTAAAGTCACCGAATGGTAAATTATTTATTTCAGTCATTTAAAATCTTTTGCATGCTATAACTTAAAATAAGACCTGATAAAAAGACCATAATAATAATTTGTATGCTTTATTGCATGAATACTGTATCGAATTGGTTAGTTGGGTTAGCTCGCCTATCGACATCGCAAAAAATAGTATTTGTGTGAAGGTGTACAATTCTTATTTACTGTAATTTGACAAAGAGTACAAGAGAAAGCCTATATAAGAGAATCTAAGTACAAAAGATCTGGGCAAGTGTGACGGTAGAGATCGAGCACTGTAGCGACTTCTTTACTCCGTTGACGATCGGGGAACAAGAAGGTTGACGAGGCAGCGGTGCTCTGTCTTTTTCCCTTTCTCCTGTAGAGGCAGCTGCTGGATTCCTCCCTATTTTACATATGTTCATCTATGGATCAATCCCCCTCATCTGAATTCAAAACTGGAATTCTGAGGGTGGAGATTCAGGTCTTTTGTCGATGCTCATTCTCCATTGATGATCCAAATACGAGAGTAGGGGTGGTATGTTTGCTGGCTCTGCTCCGCTAGCAGTTTTGGGCATTAAAGGGACTCTATCTCTCTCCCTATAGTGGAAGTTCTCCCCATATTCCCCCCGGGATGATATTGGAACCATCTATTTATAGACATTTGGATGGCTACATGCGCATGGTGCCTCTGAGAGACATGCACCAAGAAAATATACCAAAACTGGGTTATGCGCGCATACTACTTATGCACAAGGAGGTGGGATGCTATAAAGTTGCCATGTGGCCTTAACTGAATCCTCCATATCTGAAACCACACAGATTTTTAAAACACGTAGCTGGTTACTATTGTTTGAAAGGGTGTTCCTCATGGCTGTTGGCGAGATACGCGTGCGTGATTCACCACGGAACGACTAACAACTATACATGACGTAGTCGTTCAAGTGCCAGCACATGCTGCGTGTAGAGGAGCTTTGCGCATAAGTCTTGATGCGCATTGGAATGAGATAGTAGAAGAGTATGCGCAAGGAACCTATTGAGGGACCTTCACGTATAGGCTGATGCGTAGGGGACCTCTGAGGGATATGCGTATATGGGTTGGTGCACAAGGTTCAAGATCTTTGCCGTGCACATGCTCTCAGAGCCACTGTTCGGGCCGCATAGACAAAGGATTGATGTCGGCCGCATAGAGAGTTCACTACTCCCTTTTGCATAGTCCTTAGAAGCACTATCTTCAGTCGAAGGTCACTTGAGCTTGAGGTTCACTTCCTCATAGTTGAATGCTGCGTAGGCTGCATGCTGCCTAACTTTTACTGAATCAGGCCCTTGGGCGCATGGCTGCACAGGTGCATGGATTTGGTTGCCTTCAACACATAGTCCTCGACTACTTTTGGCCCAAGTCTTATGGCTGCCTTTGGCGTATGGTATAGATTTTTCCATGCTTCTATAGGACCCCCTTCAAAGTTTTTAAAACTTGAACAAGTTTTGAAACACTTTGAAAAGAAGCATGGAGAACAACTTTTGGCAGTTGGAGTCATCCCCTTGGAAAATTTTAGCGGACTCATTATCCGCGACACACTTAAGGCTAAGTGCAGATAATAAGTTTGAAGTAAGATCCTATCAGAGGTGATATGAACATGAGAGGTTGAAACAATTCTGCTAGGAAATTATTTGTGGACTTATCATCTTTGGCATACTTAGGGCTAAGTACAGACGATAAGTTGAGGTGGCAGACGCTATCAGAGGTATTATGGACGTGATAGTAGAAAGCAATCTCTGGGGAAAGGAGCAGTATTAAGTGGACTTATTACCAATGTCGTACCTAGGGCTAGGTAGGGATAATAAGTTGACATTACTAACACTATTAGAGGTAATATGGACATGATAGTGAAAAACATTATGTGGTGAAGTGATTAACAATTGACGCTATCAGGGATGGAAAGTATATGATAGCAGTGAGTTAGCACAGGAAAGTTTCCTAAGAGGTAATATGGACGTGGCAAACCACCTAGCGAGATCAATGCTAGAGAATTTTAGTGGACTTATCATCCTTGGCATACGTAAAGCTAAGTATGGATGGCAAGTTGAAGTGATAGACACCATCAGAGATATGATGGTTTAGACAATACCTGTTGGAGAAGTTTTTTGGACTTATCATTAATGGTGCACCTAAGGCTAGATACTGATAATAAGTTGAAATGACAGACGCTATCAGGGATGACACAACATTTTCTCAGAGGTAATATGGATATGGCAAACTTTTGAGTTATGACCCTACTGGGGATGGTGGTATATATATCTGCTCAAAGATAATATGGACATGGCAAAGTTCTGGTTGTGGACTTATTATCCATGGTGTAACTTAAGTACGGATAATAAGATGAAATGACTGACACTATTAGGGGTTATACGAACGTGATAGTAGAAAGTCGATATGCAAGAATGTTTGCTCAGAGGTGATGTGTACATGGCAAACTCTTATTTGTGGACTTATTATCCATGGCATACCATAAGTACAAATAGTAACCTAAAATGACTGGTACTATCAGGGGTTATATGAACGTGATAGTAAAAAGCCGATGATTAGAACATTACTCATAGGTAATATAGATATGGTAAAGTTCTGAGTTGTGGACTTATTACCCATGGCGTACCTTAAGTACGGATAATAAGCTAAAATGACTGGCACTATCAGGGGTTATACGAACATGATAGTAAAAAGCCGATGATCAGAACGATACTCAGAGGTAATATGGACATGGTAAAGTTCTGGGTTGTGGGCTTATTACCCATGGCATACCTTAAGTATGGATAATAAGTTGAAATGGCTGGTACTATCAGGGGTTATACGAACGTGATAGTAGAAAGCCGATGATTAGAACGTTACTCAGAGGTAATATAGATATAGCAAAATTCTGAGTTGTGGACTTATTACCCATGGCATACCTTAAGTACATATAATAAATTAAAATGACTGGCACTATCAGGGGTTATACGAACATGATAGTAGAAAGTCAATATACAAGAATGTTTGCTCAGAGGTGATGTGTACATGGCAAACTCTTGGTTTATGGACTTATTACCCATGGCGTACGTTAAGTACGAATAATAAGCTGAAATGACTGGCACTATCAGGTGTTATACGAACGTAATAGTAGAAAGTCGATGATTAGAACGTTACTCAGAGGTAATATGGACATGGTAAAGTTCTGGGTTGTGGGCTTATTATCCATGTCATACCTTAAGTACGGATAATAAGCTAAAATGACTGGCACTATTAGGGGTTATACGAATTTGATAGTAGAAATTCGATAGGCAAGAATGTTTGCTCTGAGGTAATATTGATATGACAAACTCTTGTTTATGGACTTATTACCCATGGCGTACGTTAATTACGGATAATAAGCTGAGAGGACTGGCATTATCAGGGGTTATACGAATATGATAGTAGAAAGTCGATATGCAAGAATGTTTGCTCAGAGGTGATGTGGACATGCAAACTCTTTGTTTGTGGACTTATTACCCATGGCATACATTAAGTACGGATAATAAGATGAAATAATTGCCACTATCAGGGGTTATACGAACGTGATAGTAGAAAGTCGTTGAGCAGAACGTTACTCAGAAGTAATATGGACATGACAAAGTTATGAAAATATCTTACTCAGAGGTAATGTGGACCTGGTAAGATATGACTCTATGGGATAAAGAAAATCATGAGAGAGGTAATATGGACGTGACCCTTTTCTTGTGGTGATAGATTCATTATATTGGGGAAAGTGGAGAGAAGTAGTTCAGAGGTAATATGGACATGAACCAGCTTTTTTTTTGCTGGAAAAAATAAAGGAAAGTAGTTCAGAGGTAATGTGCACTTGAACTTGGGGACTTACTATCCATGGTGTACTTACATTGAGTACGGGTAGCAAGTTGGAAGGTGAAGATGCTATCAGAGGTAATATGGACATGACAGACTTGTTTTGGTGGTAGATTCAGGATTACAGTTTACGAGTGTGAACAGACTGGGGGTCGCTAATGAGATATCTTAGAAGCGACTAGGCTTCGAGGACGCTTATTATTTTGCTGTAGGGAATCCAGTTTGGGTGGTCTCAACGAGAACATTTCGCTGGACTTGAGAACTGCTTCCACTAGAGATTTTTTGGTTCATCCATTATCCGTTGCGTATTTAGGACCCCTAAACACAGATATCAAATTTGGCAAGGAGTCATGGAGGGACACAAATCCCCTTATGCATTTGCACTTGCTGGGGATGTCACGCCCCAGTCCCAAAATATCGAGGAACTAGCCACGTGACAATGGCCAGCAGCACACACCGATGGACAAACCCAATTTAATGGATCCATCAGGGCATACTTAAGCTGTAAAACAAAGTCTACGACAATCATAGCACAACTAATCTCATCCACACAAGATATAAAATATGATCCATAGAATAATAAGGAATGTAAATCATCAGCTAGTCTCAACAAAATACTTCGGGGAACAACCCGATAAATATCTAATACAATGGTTCAACAGACCAGAAAGTAAATGACTAAAATAAATAATAAATACTGAGCATGAAACATGGATGCTCAGGAGAAGTCTTCGGCTAACACCTCGTCCTCGGATGGCGGTACAGCTCCTGGATCAGCTCCTGCTCCGGTCCCGTATACCTCGGGATAGATCTCGTCCTCAAATCCTGGGGACATAATCCGGATCCAGGTCCTCAGGGGACATAACAAGGTACAAGAAAGCTCATGCCAAAATAAATGCAGTACAGAAAAATAAATAGAATAAATAGGGCAAGTAAGTAACCATCTAAGTGAAAATGCAAGTGAGAGCATCACGAGTACTCAGGCTGAGCCACTACAAGCTCTGTGTCGGGGAGCCGGTAGCGGTAATAACACGTAATGTGCCTAGCTCTGCTACGAGAGTCTACGGCCTCACAATAGTAGTAGATATATATATAAAATAGCCTGTAGCCTGTGTGTCTCTCCCCACCCCATGTAACCACGCATATCATGACCATAACGTCTCATGTCCATGTCAAGCGGGATCATCACTAATGCAACAAGTCATATGTATCTATGAAGATAGTATCTCTGTCAAGTCCTGTATCCTATACAGAATCACCACGAATATCTCGAGAATATCTTGTCTCATGAACAGTGTAAAGTGTCCTGGGTCGTATGGTACTTGATAAGACAAGTACGAGAATAACAAGTGTCATGAAAGTCCATCTCTAAATGACAGTACCCAACACTGCGTACAGTGTTGGCACCCGACTGATAATCGGACGCTAAGTACGTCACACGGTCCTAGGTTGAGCATGCACAGAAATATAATAAAGCAAGGAAAATATATATAAAGACTGCAAAGTTTGGCAAGGTACACTTGCCTGGGGTCCTGTTGCTGGTATGAATCAGAGTCCAAGTCACAGTCCAAATAGCCTATGTATTACAAATTTATCACGTCAAAAGATAATTTATTTTAATTTATTTAATTCTGGAATAATTACTCTAAAATCCTATTTTAATCTTATTATTCTGATTTTTATGTTAATTCCTAAATTTTGTCCAAAGAAATTGAATTTTATCAACTCGAGACTCATGGCACGCAAATCGAGGCGATCTGTTGACTAAAAAGTCAACCAACACAAACTCGACTTTCATGCATGATTTTCTGTAGATTTCAGCATAAAAAACATACTGGAATTTACGGCTCGTCCGAATTCAAATTCGTTTGGGAATTATGGCACATACAAATTTTGTATTGTGCACCGATGGTTAAATTCTAACCTAGAAGTTCTACAGAATTAACAGTATGAAAATACATCAAATTAAATTCTAGAAAAAATATATGTCAATGATCTCGACATTAGCTTTCCGAAACTTCAAACGGTTCATGATTCTGATTCCTGGTTCTCCCGAAATCGTGAAAATATTAAAACACGTCTATTTTCGGACATGCTGTGCTCTACGAATTTTTCAGAATTTAATACTCATAATTTTGTAAAAAAAATTATATAATCAAAAAGCTAACCTCAATATCATTCTAATGCAAGAAACTAGGCCTCGTTTGGAGTCCGGAGCTATGCGCAATGGCTTCTGGAAGATGAAGGAACCCTAGATGGCAATTCTCCAAAATCTCTCTCTCTAAAAAATAATAGGATAATTAGGGTTATAATAATATATATATATAGGGATGTTGAGAGGCTGAATGAAAGTTGATAGGGTGACACGTGTCATGATTTGATTGGATGATTTTGGTTATATTATTTGTTTTTTTATTTGCCTTTATCAAAATATTATTTAAGTCATTTTAAATCTAAATAACTCAAAATAAACATTAAAAATAATCATAAAAATCTGGAAAAATTATAGAAAATATATTTTGAACCGAAAAACCCTAGAAAAATATTTTGGATAATTTTATATTCATAGATTTCCTACTATAATTAGGAGAAGCACTAAAATTTAGTTTTGCCAAAAAACTAAAAATAAATACTAACATTATTCCAAAAATTCTGAAATAATTCCAGAAAATATATAATAATATTATAAACCTTAAAAAATAACGTGGATCCATTCTATATTCCTGGGCTTGCACCATAAATTCTACAAGTCCTAAAAATTAGTTATTAGCCTAAATAACTCCTAATAAATACTAAAAATACTCAGAAAATTCCCAAAAACTTCTAGAAAATATATTTTATTATTTAGAACCTTAAATAAAAGTTTGGGATATTTTTAATTATATTTGAATCTAAAATAAATTCTTGAAAATCCTAGAAAATTACAGAAAATTGTGAAAAATCTAAATTAAAAATTTCTGAAAATTCAGGGGGTTACAATCTACCCAACTTATAAAAATTTCGTCCTCGAAATTAAAATTAAGCCATAGTAGAAGTCAAGGATGGTCTAAGATTTACATTGGTTAAAATGCAAGGCTAGGTTTAATGGAGTGGACGATGTTGCACGTTGCACATTCCGAAAATCATGGGAGAAATTCACATGAGTGAAAATTGGTTTCTTCGTGTGTCATGTCCAATAGTGTGGACACCTAAATGCTTTTTTGCATAAAAGCGCCCAACAATTGAAACGTTGCACAAAGATGAAAATTGGAGGATGGGCATGTCTAGGACAAGGTGTGGAATTTGTAGGAAGGCAGTGACTAGGGAAGTGCTCCAATTATCGAAGCAATGGTAAGGCGCGCCGAGGGATACCATGTTGTAAAACTAAATAAAAAATATCGTGTTCTATTCCTAAGTGGATTCGAGCTAGCCTCAATCTCACTATCTAAGCCAAGTAGGTCTACTTCTTAGGTGAGGGGCTTTCACAATCCAGCCAACTTAAGACAATGTCGTCCTCAAAATTAAAATAAGGCATAATTTGTTAATCCTTCGTGTACATAAGGCAAGTCAATCGCAATCTCCTTGCGACAATTAAAATCCTAATCATATCCATTGCAATCACTTCTAGGTTAAGATGACCACTGATCCATACAAATTCAACCTATGGTTATCTCTTCTCGCTTTTTCAAATTATCCATATCCAAATTTAAATTAAATCCATATATCATCTTCAAGATTTAAATACGCATATCAATTTTACCTCACGATCTCCAATTATCATAATCTCCTCTAGAAGTAATTCGAGTCCATTATTATTCCTATTTTCACTTATAAATTTTTGTATGCTTCAACTTCTTAAATTCTATTCACATCCTTAATATTTCAAATAGGTAGTCCAACCATCAAGTTTTTTATTTTAACTCAAATCATCAACTTGAAAAGAAAAAAATTAAATGCAGTCCATCATTGTTCAAGTCTGAAATTTCATCTTTTTATCCTCTAAATTTCAAGTTGATGATTTTACCTTCATTATTTAAATCATGTACTTAAGGTATAAATATCGGGTCCTCAATATCAATTCATTAATCCTCATCATCTTAGTCATTCTTCTAAAATTCTCAAAATTAAAATGGCTTGAACCTCTCCCAATTTAATCTTACTCGATCACAATCTAAAAGAAATTCCTCTCGAGTTGACAATGCAATACTACCCAACTTAGAATTTACCCATCTATCACATAAGGCTATATACCTTAAGAGAATATTCCTTAATATCTTTACTCATGTCATTCAATCCTCGAACTTCAATGCCGATCATATCACATATGATATGTCCTTAATTACGAAGAATAATCCTCAAGTATGTGATCGGCCTATGGGGTATATCTAGTATTCTCTGTGTATCAATTTATACCAAGCACGATGTTTCGTCTTTCCGAAATAAGGAAAGACGGAGACCAATAATAAAGAGTTCAAGGGCAGCGTAATAGAATAGAAGTATTGGGATCAAGGCATTTAAAGAATTCAATTGGGAATTATCAAAGCAGTTGTGGATTGAAATCCTATTTTGGTAATCCTTTGTTCGCCTGCTCGTATTAGTACAGTGATGTAACCGATACGATATGTCAGACATGTCTAGGGCAAGTATATTCGCCTACTAATCACTAAATATCTCAATCCACGTAAGGTATTATTGCGAGGGCGAATCAAGCACACTATGGTTGATCAGACCGTAATACACTGATTCTGAAATGTATTATTGTGGGCCTCCCCAATAATACATATGTCGTGAACAAGCTCGATAAAGAATAAGCTTGCAAAACTAGGCTATAAAATAGCACAATAAGTCAAGGTAGTATATGAAATATAAGCACACTAGATGATGATGAAAGGAGGTACAAATTATTCAAGTTCACAAAACGAACAAAAATGAGCAACAATAATAAAAGACTCTACAATCTCTACAGTTATCATACAACCTCCTTGTCTAAGTTGCTAGTCGACCCAATAGGGCATGAACCTCTAAATTCTATTGTCTGAATAAATACTGTCGTCTTATGCTAGCATACAATTAATGTCATTCAATTATACTATCTCGATGGCTCAAGTGGACTATGTGGTACTAGGTTGTGAAGCATACTACCCAACTTATAAGAATTAAACTACTACTGTGACAGTCTTAAGAGGATCCTGCAAATAACCTTGCACATGTAAAATAGAATAGAAACTCTTATTAGGGTATATGAGGAAAGATCTTGGTACTTATTAGGGTCTCCTATTGCATTATATAGGTAAGGGTCACCTTAAGTCTTAATCATAGTGCTCATAGAACATGTGTCAATAGCGAGAATGAAAAGGTTATTAGTCTCAAGGGAAAGGGAATATAACTTGTATCGAGGTGGGGGTACAATTTACGTGATTTAACACTAAGGGGTAATCATCGGGTCACAATCCAAGATTAACTCAAACTTATCAAACTCTAACTACCAAGCATAAAATTTTCAAATTCAAGACTACAGCTTTAATCCTAGCAAGCTATATATATATCCGAGCATAGAATAAAATTACTTGGTCTATAATCAGAAGGGTTAGTTGGCACGAGTTAAAAGATGAAGAGAAGAAATGTAATCAGTCGTCGCACTCTAACGAGCGCTATGGTCGCAGAGGAGCAATATATGAAATTAGAATAGGGGCTCTAGATAGCATCATGATTTTCTAAGGGAAAGTGGTATGCTAGTTGCTAGGTTTGAGGTATGATTAGGAAAATATTCTATACAATGCTCTTGGCTTTCTAAGGTACGGTCTGCTAATATCACGATACGAACCTATATCCTAACACTATCTCACTATGCACATTATGTTCAGTCCTAACATTCGATCTCGGATTTCTATTGGTTCCTCAAGACCGGGGTCAACATTAGGGTCCAATCTCTAACTAGCTCTTAGCAGTGCCTATACTACTTCTTAGGTCATCATAATTCATCAGGGGGTAATGGTAAACCAATTCTAGAGATAAAGAATTCTAGAGTTCACTAGATATTCTAGACTTAGTGGGGTGTCAATACTCTAGCTGTACTCTTAATAGGAATGTTACCCTACTTATCATTCTATCAACATGGAGTACTATATTCTATGAGAAGGCTATACTTAAGGAACTAATGAGAAGGCACATGAATCAAGCATGATGCAATTATTCAACGGAATGGATTGGAAGGAGGATGAGTCATAGTCAGTTGTGGATGAGATCCTATACTCTAATCCTAGGTGCAGGCTTGCTCGGTTCCTAAGTTAAAACCGAACGATTTAGTCGTAGACCTGCATGGGCCACCACAAAAACTATGTCACGCCCCAGTCCCAAAATATCGAGGGACTAGCCACGTGGCAATGGCCAGCAGCACACACCGATGGACAAACCCAATTTAATGGATCCATCAGGGCATACTTAAGCTGTAAAACAAAGTCTACGACAATCATAGCACAACTAATCTCATCCACATAAGATATAAAATATGATCCACAGAATAATAAGGAATGTAAATCATCAGCTAGTCTCAACAAAATACTTCGGGGAACAACCCGATAAATATCTAATACAATGGTTCAACAGACCAGAAAGTAAATGACTGAAATAAATAATAAATACTGAGCATGAAACATGGATGCTCAGGAGAAGTCTTCGGCTAACACCTCGTCCTCGGATGGCGGTACAGCTCCTGGATCAGCTCCTGCTCCGGTCCCGTATACCTCGGGATAGATCTCGTCCCCAAATCCTGGGGACATAATCCGGATCCAGGTCCTCAGGGGACATAACAAGGTACAAGAAAGCTCATGCCAAAATAAATGCAGTGCAGAAAAATAAATAGAATAAATAGGGCAAGTAAGTAACCATCTAAGTGAAAATGCAAGTGAGAGCATCACGAGTACTCAGGCTGAGCCACTACAAGCTCTGTGTCGGGGAGCCGGTAGCGGTAATAACACGTAATGTGCCTAGCTCTGCTACGAGAGTCTACGGCCTCACAATAGTAGTAGATATATATATAAAACAGCCTGTAGCCTGTGTGTCTCTCCCCACCCCATGTAACCACGCATATCATGACCATAACGTCTCATGTCCATGTCAAGCGGGATCATCACTAATGCAACAAGTCATATGTATCTATGAAGATAGTATCTCTGTCAAGTCCTGTATCCTATACAGAATCACCACGAATATCTCGAGAATATCCTGTCTCATGAACAGTGTCAAGTGTCCTGGGTCGTATGGTACTTGATAAGACAAGTACGATAATAACAAGTGTCACAAAAGTCCATCTCTAAATGACAGTACCCAACACTGCGTACAGTGTTGGCACCCGACTGATAATCGGACGCTAAGTACGTCACACGGTCCTAGGTTGAGCATGCACAGAAATATAATAAAGCAAGGAAAATATATATAAAGACTGCAAAGTTTGGCAAGGTACACTTGCCTGGGGTCCTGTTGCTGGTATGAATCAGAGTCCAAGTCACAGTCCAAATAGCCTATGTATTACAAATTTATCACGTCAAAAGATAATTTATTTTAATTTATTTAATTCTGGAATAATTACTCTAAAATCCTATTTTAATCTTATTATTCTGATTTTTATGTTAATTCCTAAATTTTGTCCAAAGAAACTGAATTTTATCAACTCGAGACTCATGGCACGCAAATCGAGGCAATCTGTTGACTAAAAAGTCAACCGACACAAACTCGACTTTCATGCATGATTTCCTGTAGATTTCAGCATCAAAAACATACTGGAATTTATGGCTCGTCCGAATTCAAATTCTTTTGGGAATTATGGCACATACAAATTTTGTATTGTGCACCGATGGTTAAATTCTAGCGTAGAAGTTCTACAGAATTAACAGTATGAAAATACATCAAATTAAATTCTAGAAAAAATATATGTCAATGATCTCGACATTAGCTTTCCGAAACTTTAAACGGTTCATGATTCAGATTCCTGGTTCTCCCGAAATCGTGAAAATATTGAAACACGTCTATTTTCGGACATACTGTGCTCTACGAATTTTCCAGAATTTAATACTCATAATTTTGTAAAACAAATTATATAATCAAAAAGCTAACCTCAATATCATTCTAATGCAAGAAACTAGGCCTCGTTTGGAGTCCGGAGCTATGCGCAATGGCTTCTGGAAGAAGAAGGAACCCTAGATGGCAATTCTCCAAAATCTCTCTCTCTAAAAAATAATAGGATAATTAGGGTTATAATAATATATATATATAGGGATGTTGAGAGGCTGAATGAAAGTTGATATGGTGACACATGTCATGATTTGATTGGATGATTTTGGTTATATTATTTGTTTTTTTATTTGCCTTTATCAAAATATTATTTAAGTCATTTTAAATCTAAATAACTCAAAATAAACATTAAAAATAATCATAAAAATCTGGAAAAATTATAGAAAATATATTTTGAACCGAAAAACCCTAGAAAAATATTTTGGATAATTTTATATTCATAGATTTCCTACTATAATTAGGAGAAGCACTAAAAATTAGTTTTGCCATAAAACTAAAAATAAATACTAACATTATTCCAAAAATTCTGAAATAATTCCAGAAAATATATAATAATATTATAAACCTTAAAAAAATAACGTGGATCCATTCTATATTCCTGGGCTTGCACCATAAATTCTACAAATCCTAAAAATTAGTTATTAGCCTAAATAACTCCTAATAAATACTAAAAATACTCAGAAAATTCCCAAAAACTTCTAGAAAATATATTTTATTATTTAGAACCTTAAATAAAAGTTTGGGATATTTTTAATTATATTTGAATCTAAAATAAATTCTTGAAAATCCTAGAAAATTACAGAAAATTGTGAAAAATCCAAATTAAAAATTTCTGAAAATTCAGGGGGTTACAGGGGATAACAAAATATAAATACTGTATATTTCGAATTCATCTGCTGGGGATGGGGAAGTACTAGTTTAGACGTTGTACTGTTTGAGAAATTTGTCCTTGATCGGCATCATGAGCAAATCTTCGTTAGGATTTGCGAGCCTGGATGCACTGTTGAATTGAGGAGATATTGTACTTGATAAAAGGTTGGATCGAGGAACCATTGTCCTTGGTGAGCTTAAGAAAACACTATCCTCGATGAAGTACTATCCTTGTTGGGATCAAGAATACATTATCCTCGATGAAGCACTGGATGAAGGAAGCACTGTCCTTGGTGAGATCAAGAATACACTCCTTGATGAAGAATTGGTCCTAGAATACATTATCCTCGAATAAAAGTTCATATCTGCTCTTGTTTGTGGAAAGAGTCTGGAGCTCGAGCTTTATGGACTACAGTCATGCTGAAGAGACGATGCATGATAATGCCTTCGTATCCTAGCCCACTGCGAGTGCTGTTGTAATACTTGTTAGATTGTAAAGGAATACGCCGTCCTTTACCAAAATTCTGACCTTCATCTTTCTAGAGATCATAGCCCATCTTATGTATAAGACGGAGTGACTGTGGGCTGTAATGATAAAACTGTGGCAGCTCATCATTTGTTGTATATGATAGTACCGATGATTTGGCTTGTGATTAACGGGGAGTCAGGAGTAAAGGAATACTGTTGTGTATATATGAATGAGTTGGCTGAACTGTGCATGCAGGATCACTGCCACATGCACATGGTTGCTTATTATGCCGAGGACCACTTCTTGCTGCGCGTATATGCGTAATACGCAGAGGGACAGTGCCTGCTACTGGAGATTTATTATGACGAGAAGCACTATCTCGCCATTATTGATGAGTCATACGAGGCTTGGCTTTTCTGCACAAGGAGACTTGTTGAGCTGATCTGAGCATCCGAACTCTACAATTTGCATTTTCTGAGCATAAGATCATGAGACACGGCCTGCATTTCTTTTATTTTAACCTAGTCGTTGAAGGTGCTACTTGCTGTGTCAGGTCTTGTGTAATGTTAGGATAAACCCATTTGACCTCATCTCTTGGAGTTGTGAGTGGTACCAAGCCTGTTACTTGGTTGCGAGCTGGCGGGAGGTTGATGACCTCCATAGTCGCCTTAGGGATTAAAATAACACCGTCTTGGGCTTCTGTCACTAGGAAATTACCGAATTGAAGGGATACTATGTTTGCAATGACCGTCTTGTTTTTGAAGTCGAGGATGAGCGCCTTGGCATCGACCAGCTGCTGGATACACCTCTTTAACACAGAGCCGTCTCTAGTGGGATAATGGACGTACCAATGAAAGAGATAACACATAGGGTCATCGACCTTGTAAGCTTCTTCAGGGCGTCTGTTGGGTAGGTGGAGTTTCTTGCCCTTCATCAGTATATTAAAGATTTTAATGACGTTGTCATAATCGAAGGAGAAAGTCCTCTTTGGCTTTGGATCTTCCAATTTATTATTCGTATTGTCCTCAGGGAAGACCGATAATTTTGCATCGTCTTCAGACTCAGAGGAAATGCTACCCCCAGCTTTAGATGCCGCTCTACTTATCGAGGGTGACTACCCCCAGACTTGTCATTGTCTGCTTCTTGAGAATCAATGTCCTCATGGAATAATGGGTTGGTGTGAATCACCGAAAGATTGCTACCCCAGACTTGCAGAGTTACTACGGGCCCTGAGGGTGGTGGGACCTTGTTAGTCTTGATCTCCAGTATTGCCTGGGCTAAAGTCTGCATTGTGGCACTCAGAGTCTGCATCATGGCTTCGAGTGCCTCAAGGCGTTATTGATTACTCGACTCCGCACCATGCTCGTGTACGGAAAGGTGAAAGTCTCGCTTTTAGTCCCAGATGCTTGAATCTCGCTGTCCTCCGGGAAAGTAGGCATTGTTGCATCATCTTAGAAACTTGGAGGGTTGCTACCCCCAGTCTCGACTGCGGGTTCATCTTGAAGGGTATGGCTACCCTTTTCTAATCTGTTACCCTTTTGCAAGGATTTACCGTCTTCTTGGAAGGTCGGGTTGAAGTAAAACACAGGGGGATTGCCACCCCCAGCTTCAGCTGCAGCTTTGCTCGGGGAGGTATGTCTACCCCCAGCCTTTGTTCACGAGCGCTTGCCTTAAAATACCTCCACAGTTGGTACCAGTCTGCTACCTCGTGAATGACTTCGTTGAGTGCTGACCGGCACCCTTATGGTTGGCGAGCCTTTCTTCGAGATCTTCTTCAGGGGAGAGTATCTCCATGTTGAGTAGCATAAAGCAGTGAGCAATTCCTCCTCTTCATGCGATGTCCTTCGGGGACGTCGTCGAGTTGGAATTACTGATTGCAATCGCTTAAACACCGACTATCTTTTTGGAGGAATTGGGGCTTGAGTACAGCAGCAGTTAATAATGATGCTGACATAGGCATGTCTTTGAGGGGACACATCTTGTGCGAGTGTTGCTTCTCTTGTTTTATGCTTATGAGTAATCATGTTGCGTAAATCAGATGATGGAAGTTTCTTTTTCACCCCCACTTCACGTGCTCGGGTAACCCTTGCACATGGAGGTGAAAATAAAGATTTTGCTCCCCGATCCGGTTCTTCCGCAAAAATGCAACCAGATCATTAATGGAAGACTTGATATGAGATAGACTCCCTCTATGCACGCAGCCAGATTGGGCGCATGGGTCTGTCCTCCCGATGTTCTTCACTCGACTTGGTTTTTGTGCGACTGTGGCATCCAAGTAATTTTTAGAAAGCTCCAAGGGGTGACCCAATTTGGGCGCATGTGAGACTGGGCCTACCCTATAGAGTTTTCCATTGGCAGCGCACGTTACTAACAACGACATATGTTTCTAGAGCACTGATGATGCAGCCCCTAGAGTGTGCATGGCTCGAGGTATTTTGGATTTTCTTGCACCAGCGTCCTTAGGCGCATAGTACAGGGAGTCCAGGGTAGGGGTACATGAGCCCCTATTGATAGCAGCCTTGCTTGGAGGAGACTCCATGCACCTGTGATCATCACATCTCTTCGGGCCTTGATGGCGCTGGATGCGCGCATCCGGGAACTTGGCATAGCTTCTCTTAGGTGCAGCTTCGGAGGGAGAGACAGGATGCGAATCCATCTTGTGTGCATCTGCGGCTGAAGTCGATGACATCTCTGGAGCAAAGTTTGGGTCTGGCGTAACAACTTTAGCAACCCATATTTTGTAAACTTTTTGAGGTCGTGCGGGCCTCGGCAAGGAACTCGACTTGTTGGCTGAGTACAGGTTAACTGCGTGTGCGATTGTGGCATGGGTTGATAATGCATCGGGTACCAACCTCGAGATTGGTGCATCGGCACTAACATCCCAAATTTTGTGAGTCCTGCGAGGTCGTACGGGCCTCATGGTAGAGTTCGGCTTGTTCATTGTGTCTTCGAACGCCCGTTGGTCGAAGAGGACGACCAACATCCTTTAAGTCAAACCTATCTTGGTCACGTCTGATTACGTCACCATCTTCTCATTGGAGGAGAAGCTCTTCCCCAGCAGAGTCGCTATTTTTGTCGATATAGCAAAAAATAGTATTTTGTGTGAAGTTGTACAATTCTTATTTATTGCAAATTGACAAAGAGTACATGAGAAAACCTATACAAGAGAATCTAACTGGGCAAGTGTGACGGTGGAGATCAAGCACTATAGCGACTTATTTACTCCGTCGACGATCCGGGACCAAGAAGATTGACGAGACGGCGGTGCTCTATCTTTTTCCCCTTCTCCTGTAGAGGCGGCTGCTGGCTTCCTCCTTATTTTATGTGTGTTTATCTGTGGATCGATTCCCTTCCTCCGAATTCAATACTGGCATTCTGAGGGTAGAGATTCAGTTCTTTTGTCGACGCTCATTCTCCATTGATGATCCAAATGCGAGAGTGGGGGTGGTGTGTTTGCTGGCTCTGCTCTGCTAGCAGTTTTGGGTAGCAAAGGGACTCTCTCTCTCCCTCTGGTGGAGGTTCTCCCCAGGTTCCCATAGGGATGGTGTTGAAACCATCTATTTATAGCCATTTGGATAGCTGTATGCACATGGTGCCGCTGAGAGACATGTGCCTAGAAAACATACCCAAAACTGGGTTATGCGTGCATACTACTTATGCTCAAGGAGGCGGAATGCTATGAAGATTCCATGTGGCTGCAACTGAGTCCTCCATATCTGTAACCACACGGATTTTCAGAACACATGGCGAGTTATTGCTATTTGTAGGGGCTTCTACATAGCGGTTGGCGAGATACGCGTGCATGATCCGCCACGGAACGGCTAACAGCTATACATGACATAGCTATTCTAGTGCTAGTACATACTGCACGTAGAGGAGCTCTGCGCATAAGTCTTGATGCACATGGGAAGGAGATGATAGAAGAGTACGTGCAGGGAACCTCTGAGGGATATGCGCATACGGGTTGGTGCAGAAGGTTCAAGATCTTTGCCGTGCGCATGCCCTCAGAGTCACTGTCCGGGCCGCATAAGCAAAGTATTGATGTTTGCCGCATAGAGAGTTGACTGCTCCCTATCGCATAGTCCTTATAAGTGTCATAATTCGTACCCGTTATAGGGGCACTAGTACATGGGTACGTTCAGCCTACGCCGCAGCATCGGCAATAGAATGCTGTCTAGGTCAACAATACTATCTACACATCTCATGCTATATATATTGATACCTGTTAATAATATCTCAACTCCAATTGGAGGACAATATAATGGTTCAATTAAAATCGATACTCAATCACAATATAAAGCTAAAAGAGGATAAAGGCACGATATAAAATGGAAGAAAGATTCACAAAATTATAATATAATACATGCAAGACTAATAGTCTAGCTATAACACAAATCTTGAATAATATATATACATGATAATGTCTAAAACTGAAATATATACAATAGGCTAATGGAAATCTAAGTCGTCTCAATAGTTGGTACTAATCCTCGGCCGGCTCACCATCTTGTAGCCCATAAGAGGTGGGACACATTTCCTCTAATCAATCATCTGAAAAATATATCCAGTCAAGAATAGAGTGAAGTACAACCCAATATCAGTTCTAATTAATAATAACTATAAACGGAAATAAAGAAAGTAATACAAGACAGGAAACAATGAACGATATAATGGTATGGTAGAAGAGACAGATAAACTAGAGCAATATGGTATAAACTAATCACGATAAAATAGAATAAAGACAATGAAATAGAATATGGTGAAGAACTGTAACTACACTAAGTGTTTGAAATACTAGTTAGATATGTGATTGGTTTGGGTTAAACATTGTCTACTTAAACATTGGATAAACATTGTCTAACTTAAATATTGAACATTAAACATTGTCGAGGCTTTGATCACATATCTAGCTAACACTTCCCCTTTCCCCGACTAGTACAATGGATCCAACCATGGCATGTCACGATGCAAGATACTCAATGAATAGTCCAATATTAAATATTGTCTGGTGTTAAATATTGTCTAAACCATGCGAGAACACGAGAAACAATAAAACAATAAATAATATCTCATGACTGAAGATACATGTGTATACTAATCCGTGTATCAATGTGTCAGGAATCAAGTAATACATTTCTAAATACTTGCATTATAGTAATTATCAAATAATAAAAACTATCAGAGAATGTACTCGCCTATGGTCCTGAGCAAAGAGCGAGGATCAAAGTCCAAACTGGAGTCACAAGATCCTAAGTATGAAATATAAGTGTCAATGAGTGATATGAGATGATATACATGGTTAATTCACTTGTTATGATGTTTCTAGGTCACTTCTAGGTCCGTACTAGGAATACTTGCTAATACTAGTCAAACTAGGTCATTACCTTACTAACCTATGTTTTCTAGGTCATACTAGTCACTACCAGCTAATACTATGTCTATTCTGGGTATTCTAAGCCATACTGGCTAGTATAGTATACTAAATATCATATATATATATATATATATATATATATATATATATATATATATATATATAGACCTCTAGATATCAATGACTTAGGGTATCTTGGCCTATACACTTATTGTTTAGGCTATACCTTAACCAATATCATAATATCTTACCCATACCCATTAACTTAACTTATTACCCTTAACGTATTACCCATAACTTGATATATAGTATTAATACCTTCTACTACCCAACTAGTATCTTAACTTACCTAGTACCAATATATGATACCTTGACACATACCCATAATACCAAGGTACTTAATTAGAATACTCCTACATGGCACCCACCTCACTCTAATACCCAAATCCTATCATTGGTACATGGTACTATACTAGCCTATACAATACTCACTTCTACACACTTAACCTTAGACTCTAATCCTAGTCACTTACCCCACACTTATATATCTATATGTAACATGGACCACTAAAACTCACTTATATATATACATATAACCTATACTTATTTATTTACTATTCTATACTTGCATATCTATACTATACTATACATCTTGTATAACCTTAGTTGCCATATCTAAACATAAATTATAGATCTATCACTAGGACAATCCCATCCATATTTTTATTCCTCATTGCCCCACACACATACACTAAGTATATATGATACCCAAATATTATTGCTGTTTTGAATTGGTATAAGGCTGCACACAAGTTCCTCCACCTAACTGTGGTATAACTGGACCCTCCTAGGTTTATTGGATGCTCACAGGTGCCTATCATACCCTACTACATACCCACTTGACTGCTAACATCTGAATATACTCCCAAGTGTCCAAAATTCTTACACTCACATTACACAGTTCCTCTACTTGGACACACCATTGATACTCTTCTAGACACCCCAGTATTGATGACTGCTCTACTGTTCACCCTTTGGTTAATCCATCTGCTGTGATATACACAGCAGATCCACATGTCCCTGATGCTAAGCTATTACACCAACACATAGAAAGACACGATCCTAAACTGCTTTATACTGATACACATGCATTCCTTGCACAAACCATATTCTCTGTTATACTCACCCTAATAAACCTGTGCATCCATAAACATATTAACTAGCACACACATTTAGAGGTATACATATCATGTTATTGCACATGTACTGAATAAATTCACTGATACCTGATATTTAACTATATATTTATATGGTTGGCTCTAAAGTATAAGTATCTATACTCACTCCACTATCTATCCCTATATATATATATATATATATATATATATATATATATATATATATATATATACTGGTACTTCACTAATCACTAAAATACTATGACCACAACTACACTCTCATACCCAATTGTCCACTCACTACATTAGCTTCTACTGGACACTAAGAAATCCTCCTTCAACCAGAACACAACATAGGCATATCCACCTCTCTAATACACTTAAACTCTCATACCCTGACATTGATACACCTAGTATTCCATCACTTACCCACTGTCACATACAGACCATATACCCCATCTGGACACTCATCCCTCAACTCACTGCATGTTGCAGTGACTGAGATAATTCCCCCCACACATCTGGCACATTGCACTGCAACTCATTCCAGTGCCAAGATTACAAATCTTGCAGTCACCCAATACAGAATTTCCTATTCAATTGCTGACATCAGCTACTAAACCCTCTACAACTAATGTTGTTGCCATTGCATCCTAGTGAAGGCACAGAATAATACACTTTCCTTCCCTCTTTGTTCTTCCTCATGAACGCCCTCATGATCACCTCACACTAGCACCTAACCCTCAATTCCATACACCACATACACAAACATATACTAGCATAGTCAAAATATCAAACACCTAATGTACAAGCTTGTGATACTCAAGATACTCCCCTCCCACAATATTACCACCATGATACTCACCCAAATGAAGAGCCAAAATTTCCAATTCTCCATAATCACTAATAATACACACAAAATACATAATAATACAACTAGACTAATTAGTCACAATAGAAATTGAAGAGAGTTATCACTCATATGCACAAATCATCCAAAATGGGCTCCGTATCATAGTGTATCATACTGTATCGTGATATGGCCTATTCGTATCTAATTATGGACACATATCTAGTCTTACAATACTAATACAAGCCTAAATAGATCTACTAAACCTAATGACAAATACTTGGTGCTCTAATATCGGATTTCCCCCAAATTGGACACCAAACTTAATGTAAAAGTCACAATAGGGACAATTAGAAGTCAAAATTTCTTCCTTTGGGTAGCCCTAGTGTATGGGCAGGTTCCTAATGATTAGATGCAACAATTATAACCTAATTAGGGAGAAAAACTCAGAATTTACCTATCAGTAGATGGATTCCCAATACAAAGTCAAGTGGACACAATTTGGATACCAACTTCTTGTCGAAAGCCTTCCTCTCCAAGATCTCTTACCAACCCAAGCGTCTAGTCTCCTTAGATGGTGAGAATGAGTAAATTTGAGAGAGATTTGGAAGAATTTGGTGGAGGGATGAACTATTTGGGGAAGAACACTAATTAGGAATAAAAAATGAGATTAATAAATAGAGGAGAGAGAGTCTCCCCCAATATTAGGGCCGACCACACTAGGCTTCCCCTCTAAGCAATTTGATATGACTAGAATACCCCTAGTGGGTTGTCATAAAAAAATTAATTAGGGAGGAAGCTTCTCTTCCTAATGAAGGTTAAGTCCAAACACTAATCTAATGAGGATGGTTAACTAGTTGGGTCTAAATGAACAAGTCTAACTAATAATTAAGTTATCATATCAAGTTGGTTAGGTCCACTAGGGTCATGTCTATACAAATAGTCCAATCTACTAACCAATATTTATATTAGTCACCAATATATATATATATATATATATATATATATATATATATATATATATATATATATATATATATAACATGCACTATATTAAATAAATTATAATCAAAATATTTACAATAATACAAAATGATAAATTTACCTCTATTTTAGAAATGTGGTAGTTACAAGAAGAACTATCTTCGGTCGAAGGTCGCATAAGCTTGAGGATCACTGTCGCGCAGTTGAATGCCGAATAGGCTGCATGCAGCCTAACTTTCACGGAATCAGGCCCTTGGGCGCATGGCTGCATAGGTGCATGGATTTGGTTGCCTTCAGCGCATAGTCCTCGACCACTTTTGGCGCATGTCTTATGGTTGCCTTTGGCGCATGGTATAGATTTTCCATGCTTCTACATCGCCCTCACCAGTACTTTTTAAAGTACTGACCCTTGTTGCAGCAGGTTCCCCGAGCCAAGGCGATGCGGAGAGGAGCTGAAGCTTTTTCTTCCCCAATCAGTCCATTACTCGGTGCACTCCGTTCGTGTCTTTTGAAGCTTGTACAAACTACCACGAAGCTCGTACACACTCTTTACGCAGCTCCGAGGCAAGGTGATAGCTTCGCCCGCAGGTCTATTATCTTTTGAAGTTCTAGTATGGGATGTAATGTATGGAACGACTATCTCATTTTGCATCCATCTTGTAAGCCCGGACGACACCCCTTTACTTTTGAGTCAACAGTTTGTAACAAAGATGTATATTATCAATAAAGAGAACCTTTCTTCGTTTCAATGTGTTCTTTAGCTTTCCCACTCTACTGATATGTTTATATATATATATATATATATATATATATATATATATATATATATATATATATATATATATTAGGCCTTGTGTGGGCGCGCCTTACACTCGTACGACATCATGCCCGGGAGACGAATATTTATTCTGCGGAATCAAGGCGTGATACACAACACCCGAATAGATCGCAAGGACCGTCCCTCAGGTTGCTATCATAATCTCTTTCTGACCGATTGATTCCCGGTGCCCCAAGAACCGATTGAGAGACTATTACCTTGTGCACAAGTTGTCCGAGACCAATGCATGATATGTAACATCTATCAGAGAAAATACTACTATGCATTGTTCTGAACAACAATCACACGTTTCCATCTTATCTTTCTTTTCATATTGATCACTGACAAACCATAAGAGGTTTTTGATATACTTTCTGTTGCACAACATATGAGTAAGGGACATGTAACATTAACTTGAAAGTAAAGCAACAATTCTATAATCTCAAAAATAAAGTTTATTTCTTTTAGCTTATCTTATTAATGTGGTATCATTGAACTTAGGGACATACAACTAAGTGGACTAGAGATTTTTTTATTAAGGAGTGAAGACAAAATGATTCATCGAAGGGCCAAAGCCACTCACCGATTGAATCAACTTGAGAGAATGGGGAAGCCTCACGCATCGATTACTCCTTGGTTATGCGTACTAAAATTGTACCAACACTTGGTTAGCATCCTTCAATATCTTTCTCTTACGATTCAAAATGAATGCACAAGTAAGAAAAGTGAACTATGAAAACCAAATCATCAAAAGCAACACAAAAACACAAATAAAAAAAACCAAGCAGTAAAAACATCCAATGAAAACTCTTAGACCCATTTCAATAGAAGCCAATCTATGAGTTGGAAATGTTCATTGCATTCCATCTGTGATCGTGATCGATTGAGTCATAAGTTTTCTCCGATACCCAAGCCGCATGTATTACATAGTGGACCGCTGGAAGTGGGGTACTACAACTGTAGTAATGTAATGTATGACCTATATATACTTTATTAGGTCTAGCCAGCACTGCCCCATGCAGTATACAATCTAACAAATCCTTACTGAGTAGTAATTCATAGTGGATTGTATGGCATTGTACTGTTACATGTTTTATCTTCCTTTCAGTATCCTTAATTCATACTTGGTGGGAGTCTATTTTGTAGTACCTTATTGATCTTCCATTGTGAGACTCATCTCACTATTTTTGTATTCGTATTTGGTAGACATATATTATTGCTGTATAATTGCTTCCCGTATATTTTTTGAATTGTTTTAGCTCCTTTCGGGTAATTTTCAGATTTTGTATAGTGATTAATCACCCTTGTTATATATAGCCCTTTCCTTTCTCTCTCTTCCTCATTTCTTATTTTATTTTTCTCTTTCTTCCATTTTTTTCTTCTCCTTCCCTCTCTCTCTCTCTCTCTCTCCCGGCCAAGAGCAGCCGTATCCCTCCCTAGACCCGGCCGAGTGTTTTAGTACTGTGTTGGTAGCTAGGTTTAGGCAAGTACATCTTGCCAACCATAAAGAACTTACACTTTTGTATTTTTTTTACATTTTATTGGTCTATGTTGTGCTAAATGAGTTTTTTTATATATTTAATTCTTGGCATTTTTGGTTTTGAGGTCTTTGATGGAGAAGATCTATATTTCTATGTTAGAGTTTTCATGGGTTCTAGGAGTTTTTCTTGATCTATTAAAACATAGTATTTTTCAAATCTATTTATTTTTTGTGTTAGAGCTTTTTGTTTCGTACAATTTGGCTTTTGAATCGCTTAATTTGGAGTTAAATTAAAGTTTTTATTGCCAAAATAGATTTGGAGCTTTGTTCTCGGACCTATCCAGCAAGGACGATGAACAGTGCCATGCATAGTGCGTCTTGCACAGAAATTAGGCCATGCATAGTGTGCCGTGCATAAATTTCTTGCCGTCGCTTGCGCCATGCACATCGATGCGCCGCACATCACTCTCTTGCCGTGAGCAATATACCGTGCATGGAATTCTTGTCGCGAGTAGTGCGTCGCACATGGATTTCTTGCTGCCACATGTGCCGTGCACATCACATCCTTGCAACGCGCATTGATGCTCCACGCGCATCACTTTCCTTGCCGCACAGTAGTACGTCGAGCACAAAACTCTGGCCGCAAGATGCACACCGTGCGCATAATTCTTGCTGCCCGCATGTTGACACGGATGACCTTGTTTTGCCCATTTAGCTATTTTGTAGCTAGAGTATCACAAAACTCAAAATATGAAAGTTTTAGATCTTTGTCTTGTCTTTCAAAATCTTTTTGAATAGCCTCATTTGGAGTTCGAATGTGAAAGTTATGTCCACTTTTCTAAATTTTGTCAAAATCTAGTCTTGTGCAATTTTTACATGTTTGGTTATTTTGTCCATTGATCTAAATCTAGTCTTGTCAAAACTCAAAAAAAATTTCTCTTTATTTTTTTTTCCAAATCTAGATATAGAATTTCTCTCAACCAAATTCCATCAAATCCCTAACAAATTTCTTCCCAATTCCTTCCTAAATTATCATTGGAGGCTATTAGAGCATGGATCTAAAAGGAGGAAGCAATAATCTACAAAGAGGAGCAAGGATCTACAAGTTGGAGGCTCTTTTCACCAAATTTAGAGATTTTATTGGGAATCCATCTCCCAATAGGTACAATTTAGTTTTTCTCCTTTAATTAGACTCTAAATCTGTGAATTAACCATAAGGAACTACCCCACCTGCATAGGCTACCCATAGGAATTAGAATTAGCTTCATAGGAGGTCTATAGAGAAAGTTATGTGTATTTTTGTGTCAATTTTGGAGGAATTCCAAGATTGGCACATGTTGTGTTTGTCAATTGGTCAATTAGACCAAATTGACATGTGTTTGATTGTGTGTGACTAGTGTCGTGTCCACAATTGGATACGTGTAGGTCGTATCCCGATAATTTGGAGACACGGGTTGATTTGGGCGTTTTTGCTCCGACACGGGGCTTTGGGCATGTCAAATTTTGATATGGACACGTAGTTGTGTAATTGACTCTTCGTAATGTTCATATATACTATTTTAGACTTGCTCGTGTTCTTCGGGATGCGTTGGGTTGTGTGGTGGAGCCGTATCGTAAGCGTATCATAGAATGAGTGTGATACGGGTGCGGTGCACTCCACGTGTTTGCTTTATTGCTTTTTAATTCTATGTGGCTTACGTATATATATTAGTATGATATATATTATGTATGATACCTATATATATTTGTATATAGTATATAGTATATATGAGTATAGGTATCTATATGCATATGGTTGATATATATGTATATGGCTAGGAGTCTATGTGTATAAGTGTATATGTACATTTATATGTATATATGTAAGTGAGTGATATATCTATAAGTGTGTATGTATATGCATAGTTATATATATATATATATATATATATATATATATATATATATATATATATATATATATATATATATAGTGTGATTTATATTTATATATACATAAGTGGTTACCTATATGTATATGTATATGTGTTTGTTTATATATATATAGGTAGGTATGAGAATGCATATATATATATATATATATATATATATATATAATGATATCTATATATGTATATGTATATATGGATATATCTATGTATGTGTATGGTTGTATATATGTATATATGTATGAGAGAGTATATATCTATATGGTTATATGTGTTCATGAGAGTATATATATATATTGATATATATATAGCCTATGTAAGTATATATCTATATATATGTGTGTGTATGTATATATGTGTGAGTGTATGAGTGTTTATGTTGTGTGTGTATAGATGTGTGTGTGTCAGTGTGGTGAGTGTTTGAGTGAGTGAGCGTGAGCGTGTGTGTGTGTGTGTGAGAGAGAGAGAGAGAGGGGCAAGCACAGCAGCGCGGTGTGCGAGCTGCAGCGCATAAGCATGTTACTACATCAGCGCAACGTGCGGTGCAGCGCGCAGCAGCAGCAACACAGCAATGTACAGTGCAGCAGGTTGCTGCAGCAGCAGCAATGTGCGGTATAGCGCGAGCAGCGCGTGGTACAGCGCGCAGCAGCAGCAGAAATAGCAAAAACAGCAAAAACGTGCAGCAACAGCAACTGGTAGCTGCAGCGAGCAGCGCGCAAGCAGCGGACTACTGCAGCGACCAGCTTGAGCAACAGCAAGGTTTGCAGGCAACATGTAGGGGTTCAGCTAGTTGGTTAGAGGTTTAGTAGTTTTTAGTTTGGTTAGTAGTTTATTGCTAGTGTAATTAGTAGATATAGCTAGATAGTTAGTAGTTATATATATATATATATATATATATATATATATATATATATATATATATATATATATATATATATATATATATATATATATACTTGATAGTGTAGTAGTTAAGTGTTATTATAATAGTTAGTTATATACCTTGTTAGCTAGTAGTTGGATAGATATATTAGAATAGTAAGTTAATATGTAGGTATTGTATCTATGTATTGTATGCATTGCTAGTGTTAAATAGATTAGTAGCTATATGTTAGTATTTAGTTAGAGTATCATAACTAGTTAGTTAGGTATTAGTATTAGTTAATATTAGTTCTAATTACCTTGAAGTATTACCAAGGTATTAAGTTTAGAATACTAAGGTATTAGAATACATGTTAAGGTAATATTGGGTATCAAGATACTCGATATTAATAGAAGGGTAAATGGTAAGTAGCTATATGTAGTATTATATTATTGTATATATATATATATATATATATATATGTTGTTAGTATTAGGTATTTAGTAGTATGTAATAGTTTAGTATATTAGTTATAGTTTAATATTGGGTAGTGAGCTATATATTAGAATTTGACTTATCTTGTGATACCAAGGTAATGTCAAGGTATCGGTCGATACTCAAGCTATTGGGTTAATACTCAATGTATTGGGTTTGAGTATCGAGATGTGGGTTTAGTAGTGAGATACGCATTGGTTCAAAGCCAAGATATTCTCCTTGCATTAGTTAGCTAATCTACTATATGTATTGTCTTGTATATATATATATATAGTACTATTTTTATATCTTTAAACTTGCGTATCTTAGGATACAGTATCTTGTTGGTTTCTTAGTGTCTTAGCTTAGCTAGTGTGACCTAGTTGCATAGTGTGTGGACCTAATACCCTAGTGTGTGGACCTATCCTTTGCCTGAGCGAGTTCATCTTCCAATTGGCGGACCCTCGCTTTATTTCCCTCATATTCAGCTTCGCACTTTGCCAGCTGGGGAATGACATACCCCAATATGGCATGCTCTTCATTCATCTCTTGTTGCTGTGCCTCGATGGATTTGCTCAGAGTTTCCATCTCCCTAGCAAGTTTTGCAGTCAAGGAGTCATACTCAGCTCGAATCATATCATCACATTGTCTCGAGACAATTGCAAATAATTGTTAATAGGTTGCTCCAAACCATTAACTATTTGCTCCAAAGCATCAGCTCGTCCATCGACATCAAAATTTCTAATCTGCGCTATGGTGAGATTGGAGGACATCTTCAGAGCATCAAAGCCCAGATTCTTCTCCAGCACCATGGATATCAACAATTTTAAAGTGGCATAGAATATGCTAGTAAATTGTTCAACTAGCATATTAAAATGCGAATGGACGCTGGGAGTGGCCGCGATATCAGTAAACCCCTTTTGTGGAACGTTAGCAGAAGATGTGGCCACAATTGTCGCTTCAGCAGACGGCACGACAAAAGAAGAGACGCCAACAACAGTTGAAGTTGCTGGCATACTAGACCAAGGAAGTGAAGCCGCGATGATGGGCTCGTCCTCCTCTGAAGATATCGAGACTGTATTGGGCGAGGCTACACCCGAAAATGCTGCAGACGAAGGAGCAACATCTTCAAAGTATGCCCCTTCAAAATTGAGCGCCGCTGTTTCGTCGGCAGTATCCGCAACAAAGTCAAAAGTTGCGTCGGCTCTGCCTTCCTCTAAGGTGTCTTCCCCTGAAAAGTAGACAAGAGAAAATTAATATCAATTTGATGTTAATTTTCCTAAAAAGAGGCGTAAGGACAACATTTACCCATGGCTGATGGTATATATGTCGCGTCCACAGCCAGTAAAGCTAAATCATTTCTTAATGATGCTAAGCAAGCTGTCATACCTGGAGAGGAGGATGCACCAAATAACAACTGAGGGTAGTCATCCAAGTCTTCACCCAGATCCAATCGAGGTTTATCAGGTGGAATCTCGCTGGAGATACTTACAGATGAAGAAGGGGCTGGACCCATTATTGGTTTGGATAAAGATATCCTTAATTTGCTCGGCCTCGAAGGTGACCTCACTGCACTACCAGTAGCGGTAATAGCGACAATAGTCTCTAGCAAAGAGTCTCCGACATTGTCATCCGGAACTGTGGAGGTTCCTTCTCTAAAAGTTGAAGGACCTTCGATCAAAGAATCATCCCTGACCGGGGAAACAACATGCTCACTCCTAGAAGCCTCATGGCTGGAAGTCCTTTTAGGACCACTGAAAGTTTTCTTCTTCTTACGAGGGGAAGGCTCTTTTGGAGTGGAAGCCCTTCGCTTACTGGGGATAACGAGAGGCTTTGCAGGAGGAGGTATCACGCCTCTCGGTACTGTCAACAAAAACTCATCTGGACCGACAGGGTCTTCACCTTCGTCAGAGGAGACTGATGGGACCTCCTCTCTTCCAGTGGCCTTATGAGAGGGCATCCTAAAACTTCCACGCATATCAAAATCGCGATGGAGGGTATTGACGGCCACATAAAATTATGCATATGAATGAAGGATACGCAACTCCATGGAGAGAGAAGTCCTGGGCACAGTAAAGGTTGCTCCAGTACAACCCATCATGAAGTACTGCCATCCTCTCGCTCCATCAATAAGTCCACCTCTGGACTTGAAGCTGGTGATGACATTTTCCACATGCAATTGGTCATACCCAAACTGCCTGGCGAACCGACTGGGCAGATAAGGCTCCAAGAAGCAATGGTCTTCACTTCTGTACAACAAATGGGAAGGTCTAATGCAGACCAACCAATAAAAAGCTTCGGAAGAAAGAACGGTCTTCCCGTGACTTAAATCCTGAAGTTTCATCCCCTGTTGATTAATATGTACAGTGGGGATGATACAGAAGAGCTTCCAGCTATGCACAAAATTTAATGCCCGCCGGCAATCTGTGATGGTCAGCACGTTCCAAGAGGAATTCTTGTAATTCAACAAGAAATTATTTCCTGAACTACTGGCAGAGCCGGGAGACATCACCCTGGGATTATGAAGAATTAACCATCCCATCAGATATAGGAATGGTAACTCTACCCTGGAAAAGCTTTCACGTCGTGTCTCATCAGCAAGAAGCCCATCAGTAAGGGCCCTCAGACAAGCTTGTATCCGGCATACCATGGCAGGGAGCAGGCCCAGTCTTGCCCCAAATACCAAATGCACTACAGGCCATAAGGTGTTGTGATGAATACGGTCTGCAGATGCGATACCAGGTACTACCAATCGGCGTAGCCATACAGAGAGGAAGCCAGCCAGTTGAGCTTCCTTTGACAGAGGCTTGCGGCAATGCCGTATATAACTGTAGGCTTTAGTGCCTGCAGGATAACCCTCGATCCCCTCATCGAGAATTTGATCTGAAGCCCCAGCATCTTTAATAAGATCATCGACTATTTGGGCATTAAGCACGCTCAGAAGATTCAAGGGTTTATCTCTGCTATCCACAACTTTGTCTAGCTTAGCATCTTTGGCCTGATGAAAGAAGAGATAGGACGCCCATTTGTTGGTATGAGCCAAATCAGAGGGCTCATTATAGAAGGTGTGCACGCTAGATAATGGCTCATTAGCTCCTGGTACACTACCACTACCCGAGGGTTTGTATCCCTCAGTTCCTTGTTTGTGGGAATATACTCTTCATAAGGAGTATCCCCCATTGGCAGCCTTGAAATCTCTGCCATCTCATGAAGGGCCAATCCCAACTCCCCTAGCGGAGTGGCAAAAGTCCCAGTGAGCGAGATATATCGCTCCATCAAAGCCAAAAACAGGTTGGGATTGAGAGGTAACCCAACACTGGTAGCATTCACAGCCGCGAACAGACCAATGCTCTCCAGCTCCGTCTGAAAATGCTTCAGGGCCCAGGCAGTTAAACGAGCCCATCAAAGATTTCTGGTGCTAACCCATCCGCTGGTCCGAGGATTAACCTTAGGGTATACTCCTCCCCGCCCCATGAAGTCATTACAAAAATTCGATATTTGAACCGGCTGGAGTAGTGCGGTGTCTTCACTCGGGACGCTACCCGAAAATAATCCCCTGAAAGGCATAACAGGACCTGAAGGATGGCTCACAAATAATCCCTGGTCTGATCCTTTCTGATAAAATATCTTTCCCGGCTGGCCGTGAAGATCAGGGGTCAGGGTCCATGACATCCTCCTGGGATGCGTGGCATGGAAGAATGCCGAGATAGGGTAATCTCTAGGCATCCTGGGCAGGTACATGACCATGCCCTCAGCAGTAAAAACCTAGTTTTCCTTCTTGGGCTTCGTCTGGGATTGTTTAGCAATCATATCCCCGAACAGGAAAGCTGGTTTATATAGTTGTCCCCATCTATATACGTCAGGGGCTCCCCGCTGATCATACTCAACAGCATGTGTTCTCCCTGCGACGAGATCAGGATTCTCCTTCCTTCAGGATAGTTGTCTCCAGAAATAAGGAATATCACATGGGACAAATCCTCCAGATAATTGGAGTTCAGCATCCCAGCAGCAGAACCTATCGCCTCAGCCAATAAAGGGATCTGCAAGTCCACTACAAAATGCAAGAAGAACAAGTCAGTTTCTATACTAGACAGTACAATCTTTCAGCTTACGACAAAGATCAACAGTCTGTGCTTTTACGCCAAGACTGTAAAAACTTGAGTTTTTACGCTGGAACCTATTTCCGAGGCGTAAAATTCAAGGTTGGCAGTATATACAAAAATCTAACAGTCTGTGTTTTTACGCCAGACTGCCAAAATTTGAGTTGTTACGCCGAAATTTTCATCCAGAGCGTAACACTCAAAGTTTGTAGTATACGCCAAATTTTGACAGTCAAAGCTTGTACGCCAGACTGCAAAAATATGAAGTTTTTACGCTGACACATTAGGAATGTGGGCATAAATGATAAAATATCTCTGTGCACCATCTTCCTCGAAGAGGCTCTCAGCACAGAAGATGACCTAGCGCGTTTACGTACAACGTGTGCGAAGGGTTTTCTTCGTTTTTCTCGTCCCAAAAGCTTTACCTATGACGCCTGGTACACAGCTTGACGGTGGGGCACTTCGTTCAGAGCGAGGTTCATTCAGCCCAATGGGAGTTGCTCATGCTTGAGCCAAGGAGCGAGAAGAAGACGCAGCTTTCTTTCCCTTTGAGATGGAAGTTGGTTTCGGTGCCATGGCTAAAACTCAGAGTTCTCAAAAGGAAGAGACGAAGAAGAGCTCTCAAAGGAACAAATGATTTTTGCAAAAGACAGATGAAGAGTTTCTTCTCTCAAAACCTTAGGGTATTTATAGAGTTCAGATAACTCTTCAAATTACTAACCAAATCCGATATTTAATATTCGATTATGATTTGGGACCACGTCAGCCTATCATTTAAAAGAAGAAGACGGACGGTCAGTGGATCCAGAATTTACGTGCAGAGCAGATCTATGATTTTACGCTCATGAGTTTTTACGCTCAAGAGACCACAAATCTACGGTTTTACGCTCAGAGACTATAGGCCTACGGTTTTACGCCCGGATGTTTTATGCTCGGTAGCTTTTACGCTCGAGAGGCTACAAACCTACGACTTTACGCTCAGAAGCTACAAATCTATTATTTCACGCTCATGAGCTGTTTTACACTCAGTGGCTACAAGTCTACGATTTTACGCTCAGGGGCTATAAATCTATGGTTTTACGCCCGGATGCTTTTATGCTCAGCAGCTTTTACGCTCGAGAGGCTACAAACCTACGGTTTTACGCTCAGAGGCTACAAATCTATGACTTCACGCTCGAAATTTTTTTTTCTATGGTTTTACGCCCGGATGCTTTTATGCTCAGCAGCTTTTACGCTCGAGAGGCTATAAACCTACGATTTTACTCTCAAGAAGCTACAAATCTACGAGTCTACGCTTAACAGCTACAGATGGCCAACCGCAAAGGTTTACACAGAAATGTTCCTTCTTGGCTACAAAATATTCCAAGTGCCCAAAAACATACAGAGTTCAGCAATGGTGGCTCTTCTCCTTAGGCCATTGGAAGTTCATCCAAAGTCCAGTCTTTTACACAAGTTCAAGTATGGCCTGTTTGACGGCCATTTCTAGCCCTTTTTAAGGGATTTTCGGGGAAAACATTCTTGAGGACGACGGTCTGAACAACAAATTCTTCGCATCAGAGAAGTAACAGTTCAGAAATTCTATGCAACTCCTCGTTCAAAATAGCATGACAGTTTGGATTTTCAACTTAATGCTAAAGAAGCTTTCTATGCGTCTTCAGATACGCGTAAAAGATGGGACGAGATCAGATACTCTTTTATCAGATTCAGCGTAAAATTATTCAGAACGTGCTGAAGCTACACATATTCAGACTTCCTCACAACAAATATGGCGAATTATCAGATATATAAAAGAAGAAAATTTTATTAATCATGATTACATATGATGGAAATCCAGTCTACAAATGGTTTTTCATCTTCATGATTACATATGATGGAAATCCTTTTTCTACAAAGGATTTCTCATTTTTATTTAGGATCACACCAAGAATCTGCTGCGCTAGGTTATCATATTGGTGGAGATCTTTGTCTTCTTCTACAGCACTTCATCGGCTTCTGCAGCCGATGAACAAGAAAATGGTGAATGGCGGAAGGATACAGAACTGGGCCTGTATAAATTATTCAAGCCCACCATCCGTACGCCTTGACAGATTGAGTTGGGATTCAGACCCAACTCAATACTGGAAGACATGGCCAGACTGCCGACCCTCGTCCACCGTCATGATGGGAGAAAATACAGCTTGCAAGCTGTGTGGTCGAATAAAACCCTTTCTCTCTCTTGGACGAATCACCATATAAAATTGTTAATCATCCCGAGCAAAGGAAGCTATGATATCCTTCCATGATCCATCATTGCAGAGGATATTTGCTCGAAGATGCCTCTTTTTACGGCTCCTTATGAACGGAAAGAACATGATCTTCTTCTTTTTACTAAAGTCAGCATGACGGAACTCGACAACCATTTCTGTATGGTGAAGGAAGTGTGGGAAAAACAGGTTAACTCAATCGCCTTTATATAGGCAGAGGAGATCACATTGAATCCCAACAAATTCCTAAATATTTGCCGAGAAATTAGCCTCGTGGAACGAGTCAAAATTGACCGTTTTATGCTTCATTCAAAGTATTTCAAATTACGAGGAATTTGAAAACTTTGAAGGGGGTCTTGTAGAAGCATGAAAAATATGCTGCAGAATTATACGCAATATGCATGAAGCCCGCATAAAGCAGAGTTTTAGTGCTGTGCAGCATAAAGCATGACTTCAGAGCCATTAGCGCACAGCAGAGCTTCAACGCTATTCAACGTAAATATAGCTCCAGAACAACCCGCGTAATAAAGTATTTCAGACTGCTTCAGCGTAAAAAGGTTACTACATCGCCTTTATGGCGCAAAACCTATCCGCTTTTAATGCAGCATGGAAGTGTACGAGGAACGCCTCATATTCCTCGAATGAACCTGTCAGACAGTACAATGAACCTGACTCCTGACAAAGTGTACTGCACGACTATCAAGACAACGGCTGTAATGATGATTCGGCACAGAGCTTCAGGCTGTCATTTAGTGACAAAGCCTTGATATAAGACGTCGTTTACGCATTCAAGTAATATGCTGCCTATTTTACACAGGCAGCCATGAGCTTTACGCTCAAGATGAGACAAAGCTGACCGCCACGTCAAAAGCTGCTCTTCGTACAGAGCCCGAGGCACGTCTCTGCAATTAATACGCGAGATGGGGGCAGATCTCTGCATTTAATGCATGAGATTTTTCCCTATTTCCAATGACTGGGAGAGCTATAATTAGGGATAATACGTCCACATCACCATCCCTGCACATTAAGCCATCAGGCCATTTTTAGCTATAGGAGTACGCCGTATGCTATCTCCTCGAAATACGCCGACCTGGCTATTTTCAACTATAGGAGTACGCCGTAAGCTATCTCCTTGAAATACGCCAACTCAGGTTATATTTGCAAAGGCATGTGAACATGCTATCTGATCCAGAATACGCTCAAGACCTCAGTCAAGGAGGAATAACTGGCTACCTTTACGCCGGCTACCGATCTATACTGCATCAGGCTTCTACGCCTACTTGGCTTCTACGCCAACATGACAGCTATTGGGCTTCTACGCCTATATGTCAGCTATTGGGTTTCTATGCCTATTGGGCTTCTACGCCTACTTGGCTTTTACGCCATCAGAACAGCTATTTGATTTTTACGCCAACGAGACAGTTATTTGGCTTCTACGCCAATCATCTCTATGCGAGGGGCAGTTACCTACGTGGCTTGCATGTCGTGATCTTCGCAGCAATTATACGCATTATCTCTTAATAGGACACGCGTCACACGCTTATTCAGAAGATCATTTATACGTGGGTAGCAGTTATGATAACCGCCGCATAAAAGGTGCGGTTCTCTCCGCTGTTCAGTTTCTACGCCTATAAATAGAGACCTCCGTCCATGGAGATCTGGGGGTCGGATTTTATAAGGAGCGAATTTGATCTTTGAGAGTCAAATGTCGGAATATTGAGAGAAAAGAGTCTAGAGCACAGACAGAGGGGAGTGATTGACGACTTTGGCATCGAGCATCCAATCCCTCTTGTAATTTTTGAAGCTTCTCCTTCTTCTACAATATTTTTTCGTCATCGTGTGGTCCAAGAGACAAAGTGATCGACTGCAAATCAAACTCCTATAGCAATATTTACCCAGATTTAAATTTTGTACTTGATATCCTCGTATAGGATTAATAGTACTTCTTATTTGTAAACCTAACAAAGGGTTTCGTATAAAACTATTTTTATTTCTTTCGTTTATTATCAAACAACCGTGCAAAAATTTTTGGCCGTGCGCATGTTGACCCGGATGACCTTTTTTTTTGCCTATTTAGCTATTTTTGTAGCTAGAATCTCACAAAACTCATAACCTAAAAGTTTTAGATCTTTGTATTTCCTTTCCAAATATTTTTTAATCACCTCATTTGGAGTTCGAATGAGAAAGTTATGTCCATTTTTCAAAAATGTGTCAAAATATAGTCTTGTGCAATTTTTATATGTTTGATTTTTTTTCCCATTAATTTCTATATTCTTCAATTATTCTTCTTAACTTAACATTGTGATAGTATACATAATATTTTCTTGTCTTTAACTTGTGTTAGTGCTTGTAATGAAGCTTGGAGTTTTAAGCCCATGTTTATGTAAATACTGCACTGATATTCTTGATAGTGGCTCGACGCAACGCACTCATGACTTAAGATTCTTGTACTGTCATATTCAAGGCTATTAATAGCACCAGTATTGTATGACCTGTCATTTCGTGGTTGATTTTGATTGTACATGTCAAGCTATTGTCTAGTCTTACATTATCTAAGGCAAATTCCTGAGTACTATGGTCAGGAATCTTGATCAAACTGATCTGGTTAATAAACTAGATTTGATACCTAGAATCATTTAGAAAGAATAATTTAGAAAAAAAATCCTGTTTGTATGCAATCCCGATATCCCAACGTTCCTGTGGATTTGGAGCTCTCCGTCGTTTGGGGCACACTTCCAACACACCATCGCGTATTGCATTACAAGTAAAAATATCTATATATGTTTATTATATTATGTATCCCATACAACTTAGATGATCCGGATGGACTGCAGGGCATGTGGCTGTATAAAAATTTCAAAATTGTATATGATAGTAATTAGGATTGTGATAACCCTAGTTAGTTAAAAATTAGCAAGCCGTAGGACATGCTTGGCCGTGATTAGTTGATTGCTTATTCTGTCATGTCCATGCAGTTTCTCGTTTATTTAACCTGCAAGTTTACCTATACTTACTCAATTCATATTTTAACTACTTTAATAACTTATGCTTGTTTTGCATGCTGGTTTTAGTTCCCAAGATGGGATTTCTTATGGTACTTTGCTGTTTGGGGTTCTGACCCCACTGATTTTGTATGTCCAGATTTCAGAATAGAATTGCAGGATCTTCTGTACCTTCCTCCAGATGGTGAAACTCGGAGCACCAGAGGAATTGAGTAGGTTTCTTCTTTATTCGCCCACTTATCATTATAAATTATTCTTTTAAGGCATTTAGTTAACGAGCATGTGTTTAGCTCATGTTCTTCTGAACTTGTTATCTAGCCTAAAGGGTAGGACATGATTGGCATATTCTTGACTATAGCCAGAGTTGATCATGTATAACATACTCTTGCTAGTTCTCCTCTTTTGTAGAAATAGCTTCATGATCATCTGTATATGTATAGTTTGGGATGACTTACTATTATATGTGTGATGATGATAAATCTTGTAACATATTGCTTGCCTGTGATTGAGACACCTAGGATTCTTAAGACCTGAGATTGCCTGATGGTTTATTGAGTGAACCCTCACATGCCTTCGAAAGACGTGACTGTATCATCGGGGTATCAGTATACTCTGGTATGCGTAGCTGGCTTTGTCTGCCCCCGTTTTCAGTATTCTTGTTCTGGGGCATGACACCCATCGATATTTTACTGTCACAACTTTCTTATTTATTCTTGTGATTTGTTATTGATTTTTGCATTATCCTTCATGCTTTTCGTGTGGTATTTTCTATTAGGGGTTGACCTCTCTGGTTTTGTATGGACAGATCTCGTAGAAGAGCCTGAGAATTTTACTTTAGTTTCACTCGATGGAGGACACATGGAGAGCAATATCATGGAGTTTTGATTGGGTTCCTTCTCTACCACTTATATTTTTTATTATAATTTTGAGACACTTAGCCTCCAAATACCTGTTTAGCCCTAGTAAATGGGAGCGTGTACCCCATCATTTTAAGACAAAATTGATTGTATATTTAGACTGCAAATAATTATGTGATCATATATTATTTATACTGGTGCTAATATCCTATTTTCTTATACTAGTTTTATGATCATTTATGATAGAGCATTTGGGACGCCTTCTGCTTTATTCTATATGTCATACCTTACTACTTCTGTTTGCTAGATTAAGACATAGGATTTATCTGTAATACACTAGGAAGTTTGTTGGATTGTAGTATAAACCCCTTTGTCTTGGTGCAACCATGATCGTGCCACAGAATATTGGTGTATTCCATTGTAAGTAGCTAGTCTATTGTCATGTCCTAGTCCTAAAATACGGGAGACTAAGCTACGTGACAATGGCCAGCTAATACATATTCGAGGATTTTCCAATTTAATGGAATCCCAAAGTATGTATAACTATATATCTAAGTAATATCATAGTCACATGTATACTAAATCACATCGATAGGAATAATAAACTAGTTTAAATACGATAAAGTCAAATAATCAGAATATGTCATACAAAACCATAATGAGTCTAAAGTCGGTGAAGACAAATCTACAACCAAATATGTTGAAAATTAATACAAAAAGTAAGATAACTAGATGTAGACTCTAAGTGGAAGCCTGCACCGAAGATAGTACCATACTCAATCAGATTAACCTAGTTGGCAATATCTCCTCGTCCTCCAATGATACGTCTAGTCCTGGCCCATAAGTCTCCTCATAATCTTGCTCATCTAAACGTAGAAGAAAACCGGATCCTTAGAGGGATGTAGTAAGATATATAATATACAAGCCACTATAGAAACACATATATGAAGTCCATAGGGTACTTTAATATCTAAGTATAAATGCAATGAGGACAACGTTCATATGTAAAAGGATCTCTCTAAGGGATACATGTACAGTGGTGCTCCTTCGAGTCACCAGCATGCATCGACATCAAAGTGAATACTACAGTTAGCCCCATCATCTAGTGACTATTCGTCCCACCCAATGAGCTACATGTGTCGAATCCTCAATACGCCAAGTCCTAATAATCCTAACTAGTATATCATAAGTAAATAACTAGCTGTCCTAAGCTGACACACTTACTGTCGTACTAATGATCAGTGAGGATACGAGGGTACGTGTCCTATATTATTGCATCATAACTCCGTGTCCAAAATATGTGTCAGGATCCTGCGAGATATTGGTGTATTTATATCGCAGTGCAAGAGGAGTCTCCTAAAGCCTAAGTCATAAAAGTAAAGAACCAACGCACACCGTTGGTTGCACCCAGGGCCATACTCGGATGCACAGATAAATATAGAAATAATATAGCAGAAATAGAAATTTTAACCGAAAGAAAATTAATATAGTGGTAAGGTATAATTGCCTAGATCCGTGAGCTAAATATGTGAATATGGTACAAATTTCGGGCCCAAAAAGGCCAAAGAACCTAGAGGGAAATTATAATTTATTATTTATTAGGTTGATTTAACTCAAATTAAGTTCCAGTTATAACTATTAACGATTTAGAGTACAGTTACCTATGCTTAAGGGGTTAATTATATATTAATAATAACTAATATTTGCACATAGATGGTACCTAGACCTACCTAACACCACCATATACATAACATTCCCCATAACATATTGTTCATGGTATTCTGCTCAGTTGCAGGAATACATACACACGAGTTTATTAGCTATAGTTTATTCACCAGCAACCATTCACCACTTTCTACCACCACACAAGAGCATAATACATAGTTTGTAAATTCTCACTCAAGTGATCACCCAAATGTTTGTAATAAACAAAAAGTTGAACAAACTTTTGTATTACAAACTTGAAAAAGTACAAAAATCCTATACAAGAATCTAAGTACAAATTCTTGGGTAGTAGTATCTATGGAGATCTGATCTGTGGTCGATCACTCAACTCCTTGGACTACATGACATTAAATAAAGAAATGCATGAATTCGATCACTAGAGAACTTGGCAGCAAGAATGCTCATGCAATAGCACGCAAAATCTCTCTGTCCGTCCATACGCATGGAATAATACTGATCCCATATTTATAGCATTCAAAAACGGTTATTCGAACATGCGCGCACAAATGAGCAATTTATACTGTGTTTGCTATTTTGTGCGTGTAGATTTGGATACCCATTGCCCATGTTCTGGTTAGTAGGTACACAATTTACTGTCAGCTTGACACCTGGCTCCATGTACGAGGAAAGCTCGGATTGTGGTGACAACTGCTTGTACACATTCCACGGGAATTATGGCATTAAATACACGTAATCTGCTTGGGATCATAACCGCTCACAGTCAGTTATAAGTAAAAAAATAAGCCTACTTTTCTCTTTCAGTGGAAAAATGTGCGCATTATGGTGAAAGAAGCACATACGTACTTTTATAGGATTTTGTGAGGAATCAACACTGATTGGCGTACTTTTGCAGAAGCAACAACATTATTTTTGTGGAAAGTAACATGCTGGCGTACTTTTATTGAGGCAGCAATGCTAGTATACCTTGGTGGAGAGTAGCACCGTTGGCGTACTTTGGTGAGAGTGGCAACACTGGCGTACTCTGGCTAAAGTAGCAATACTGGCATACTTTGGCTAAAGTAGCAACATTGGCCATTAAATGAAAACCTGGGTCTGCGTGCAGACATCTTCAACATTAAATAATCTTGATCTCATCAACTACTGTTTTAGGAACACCTTTTGGTGGGGATCTCTATGGAGTGCTTTTCTACGAGAAAGTCTTTTCCACGAAAGGAAATGTACGCCACGAATGGCATGAAGAAATGAAGAAAAGTGTGTATAGCTTCAAAAACTCTTAAAAGTGCACCTCCTGCTCTTTTGACTGAGTTTTTTATATGCATCAGTCTGGGCGTATTTTCTATGCTTCTATAAGACCCCCTTTAAATTTTTAAAATTTTAAAATAAATTCGAAATACTTTGAATTTAGAAGCATGGAAAATGGTTTTGATTTTGTGCGCACATTTTGGGCCAAATCTTAACAGCCTCCTGACGTAGCCGCTTATTCTCTGTTCCATCATTGATTACGATTCTGAAGATCTGCATGGATCCCGGGGCATCACTTTAGCAGCCGAAGGGTTTATCTACTGTCTATAAATAGTCGGGCTTAGGAGAGAGAAACTCTTTACAAACTTTCAAAACCCTTAATATTCTTATAAACCCTAGCCTTAAGCTCTTGTTTCCAACCTCCAACTTTTGCAATGGCACCCAATCCCTCTAATTCTGCCAGGAAGGAGGGCAAAGGAAAGGGATTGACATCCTCTTCCAATGTAGCGGTAGCTCAACACACAGCGGTGGCTCGACCCATGGAGGAGCCCACAATTTCCTCTTTTAAGTGAAATTACCATCCTGTGTACTTTCCAAGTTCCAATGAATTTGGGGAGTCCGCATTCTTTTCCTTTTTCATGGTGAAAAGAACCATCTTGCATACTTTCCTAGTTTTAACAACTTTGTGGAGTTTGCGTACTTTTCATTTATGGGTGAAAAGAACCAGCATGTAGACTTTCCAAGTTTTAACAACTTTGGGGTTACTTTTCCTTTTTCAAGGAGAAAAGAACCAGCCTGTGCAATTTCCAAATTTTAACAACTTTGGGGAGATCGCATACTTTTTCTCTTTCAGAGTGAACTCTATGCACGAATTTTCAATTGTTCCTTCAAACTTGGAGTGTGTGCATAGTCTTAAATTTCTCATACAGAGTGAGAAGTTAATGCACGTATTTCTTCATGAATCTTTACTGACCTGATGTTTATAACTTTTTGCAGTTGACTTATCGATGTATCCCCTTGCTGATATGTTAGGATCTACTACTAGCCTTCTGTGCACCAATTACCTCGAGGACTTGTCATATATGGAATTTCCCCAGTCTGACAGGAGCTTGCCAGAAACCAGACAACTATTGATAGCCGGACAAGGTGAGAGAATGCTCATGTCCTTGATAAGAAGTAAGCCTTTTACTTCACTAGACGTTGAACGATAAAAAAATTTGCCTTCTTATTTGGAGATGCCATCAGTAGAGAATCACAGATAAAACCCAAGAAAGAGAAATGGGTCTTTAAAGTCGGGGATATGGAGATTTACCTTCCCGACATGTCACGGGATTACCCTCTATCCACATTCTACCATGCCATATCCCAGAGGAAGATGGACTGGAACTTGAATCCTTGGACCCATTGGGCTAAGCCCGGAAATTTTTTCCACCAACATGAAGGTTAGGGAAAGAGCCTCTTCTACAGTACCCCAGACGATCATTCTATTCCCATGCATGGACTGCATCCCGGGTTTGTACCTAGTGAGGATTCTTCACTCATTTAACCTTGGATGTTGTCAATTTTTACCAATCTTTACACTGGGGCTGGAGGAATATACCCCTTGAAGAAATATAGATTGATAGGGTGGGTCAGCAATGCTAATACCCGCTGGTGTCGCCTAACTTTATGGATACTGGAAAATTATGCACGTGAGCTTGCAAGCATAGGGATTTACAATGCCGTCCTGGCAACTTGCTATGGTATTGCCCCCAATCACAACATATTCCTTGCCCTGGTGGAACGGTACAATGCCCGTACTGGGACTTTCTCCACCCCTCATTAGGGCTCTCATTACACGAGATTCATGTGGTATCACATCTGTCGATGGGGGAACTACCATATGAAGAATATGTTCCCACAAATAAGGAACTCCAAGATCTGGCAAGAACATAACCCCGCCTCGTCGAGGTATATCAAGAGCTAATGTGCTACTATTTGGCCTGCAACTATTACTACAAGACATAATCCGGGATGGTCTACGTCACTAAGTGGTATAACTACCTTTTCATGAATCAACCAAAGGATGAGAAGGCCACCTAAATTTGATCCATCCGCCCATTAGACGGTAATATGACTGACGAGCTCATGAGGGAGCATAAAGCAGCTAATAGACGTCTCGAGGATCCTGTGGGGAATTTTCCAGATGGGATATATACCTTCAGCTATCTCAAACATACTCGTAAGAAGATTTCTTTTGAGGCTCTGTTAGCTGTCTACCTCTCTCTGTGGCTTCGACAATGGGTAATCCTCGGGGGTTCTAGTTCAGTGGATCGACTCTATCGCAATGTACTATTTCTGGCAATACGACTAGTCTTCAAGGACAAGTTGGTTCTTCTACCGGCCATGGTATGCAGATTAAATGCTGGCCTCTAGGAATTTCCTGAAAGCTTGGTGAAAGAGCCCATAGGTCAAACTAATTTTCCCCGGACGGAGATGCCGTATACATATCCGATGGGGTGGTTGCTGCATAACAATCGCTCGATGGATCCTGGTCTAGAAAGCGACGATGCTACAGAGCACACATTCCTTTGCAAATATAGGGAATCAACTTGGAAAGATATTACTCCCTTTAAGACCAGAAGATCACTGAATCTGGGAGTGGGCTGGTCCTTTTACTGCATTTTCCCGGAGGTTGCATCTAAGAATCGGGGTGCAAATTTCGTTGACAGGGGTAAGAACATGCCGGCTGGAGTCTTCTTTTGGTTACTTAGCATCCGGCCTTCTCATCTGATCTACATGAACGATGATGAATGCTCCATCGAACGATACCTACCTAGCTGTTTTGTGAGGCAGTTTGGCTATGACCAGTTCCATGTTTGGAATGCCAATACTTGTCTCTGGTCCTCTGGGGGTTTATTGATGGATCTCGAGGATGGCGGTACTTTAGCATGTGTTGCACCAGTGCTAAATTTACCTTTCCTTCTAGTAATACTCCATTACACATTCTACATTCCTATGCCAAAATTTTCTTCTCGATCAATAAATTCAATCGAGACTTTGACTTGAGGGGTAGCTTTAGAATCAAAGAAGAGGAAACTGCTAAGGCTGAGAAGCAAGAGGTTGATTCACTGGTGGAAAAGGATGACAATACTCCCATGGATGAGGTACAAGAACCACTCACGGGCGAGCGAAAGGAATTGCCTGTTCCTACTCATCATATCACCTTGAGGTCACGGAAGCACAAGATAACGCCTTCCACCGAGTGTCAATCGGCTAAGAAGAAGTTCACAACCAAGAGGCGACAAACCCGACCTTCTATCCCTCCAAGAAGGAGTTTGTTCTCTTCACCAACCACCTTTCCTGGTCAAGCTGGACCGTTAACTGTTCCACTAATTTTGGAGAGGATTAGAGTATCTACCCCTCCTCTAACTACTATGGGAGTCGGTACGTAGACTTCTTCTATTGCTATGGGAGCCAGCATCTACCCTTGCCAAGCGCTTGAGGTAGATCCCGTTCTCGATGCTGCGGCTAAAATTATGTTGCCCATCACTTATATTGTACCTGGATCATCTGGCCTTTTGCAGCAGAGTATAATTACCAAGGTATACTTTATCACCGCGACATACTTTGATAAAGAAGACATCGAGATAGAAGTGAATCTTCTTTCCTCAGCCAATGTTCCCTAAAGAAAAAAGTCGTCCAGCCACATGCCATCCCAGAATGACACAACTCTGGGAGAGTTTGAGGGTGTGATTCCGAGTACTGACATTAATGCTACAATGTCAGAGGTGGAGACGGATGCAGGAGAGTACGACGACCCACTTCCCGATGCCAGCTCCTCTCAAATAAATATTTCCCTGGCCGACTTGAGATACTATCTAGAGAGCCATATACCGGATGGCGAATATATACCGGTTGGATCAGGTACATACTTCTCCATCCTTTCTATACCGCAAGTTCTTGCAATTCATGCTTCTTTATCGCAAATATTTGCGATGACAACCAGGGCTAGAAGGGGCCAAGGTGTCATTCATTCCTTCAACTTGATTTGTAACTTTATTTCAATGCTCAGTTTACTAACTTTTTGCACTGATGTATTTGTATGTGCAGAGGCCCACGAATAAGCCCTTCCTAAGTACATAGAGAAAGTAATTATCTCACAATCCGAGACAACTTTTGCAACTGAAGTCACTAAAATAATCACTAGCATCGCGGAGGAGGAAACAATGGCCTCAACCGCTCATGTGGTGGTACCGACCAGTGTTGAGCTGTTAGTACCGGCTATTAGTTAAGGAGGAATACTAGTTGTTAGCTTAGGGAGAATATCCCAAGTTATGGGCCATCCAGTCGGACATCCGGAGTGTTGAAGAAACTACATTAACATCCTTATTTCTTTCTCAGGGAAGTGGATTGGCTGTAGTAGCTACAACACCAAGCTTTGACGACTACTTCAAGACTGTGGTCGAGGTTCAGACGAGCGCTTTCTACAGAACGCTGGCCTGTGTCTTGAAACTGGTGCTTGAGAAAAACATAGCTTTCAAAGATAAGAGAAGGATGGTCTCTTCCACTATTGAAACTATCAGAAGTTACAAGGGTATAGAGCATGTCTCAACGTTGGAGCACATCTTAAATGGACTCGAGCAACCGATTAACGAGTACCTGCAACTTCATGAAGGAAACCTTGCTTCGCTTATCTAGGCAGAATACAAGTCAATAACTTCTCAGCTTGAAGCACAGAAGACAGAGTTCGAAGAGCAGAAGAAAATGCATGATGAACATAGCATTCAACTGATTACAGAGATAAATGACACTAATTCCTTACTCCTTCAATACTGGTCTGCCCGAAGACAAGTATTCTTCTAAAATGGTTCAGTTGGAGACTCTGATAAGGGAATCTCAAGAGTGGCTGGTGGTAGTATGGAGCAAGCACCATGAGGAGTCGTCTCAACATGACTTGGTGGGAAACCAACTTATTACCCTTGCAAAAACAAAGGCTTATCTTAACTAAGCCTGGAATAAAATTGTGGATACATACGCTCCCCTGACCAGATACGAAGCAGAAGAGGCCCGGATAGCTGAAGCTAGGCAGAAGGCTGAGTATAAAAAGGATCAACAACTTTTTTGCCTGGAAAATATTATTACTAACCTTTCAGCTTAGCCCAAATAATAGGGGGCTTTTTGCTTTTTGTTTGGCATCACTCATTTTTTTAACTGGTTTCCGTATTTTGCAAGTCAGTTTCCTCTTTTAAGAGATGAATAAAATTTTTGGCTTTTGATCATGACTATTTTTTTATTTTACAAAACATGCGACTTGCATGTCTTATATATGATTTTGTGGACCTATTATTTCCATTACAAAAAATAATAAGTTACGGATAATAAGTTAAAACGAATAACACTATTATTTCCATTACAAAAAATAAGTCTTGCTAACTTTGATTGTAAATAAAACAAAGAGAAAAGTACAAAAAATTCCTAGATAGAAACTCTAAGTACAATTGATTCTGGAAAAGTGTGACGATGGAGATCGAGTACTGCAGCTAACTCCTTTACTCCATTGGCGATCGACCGATGAAGGGGGTTGCAAATTCTTTGGCCCACTGACACGAAAAGAAAACAACTGGGCTTTTAGATTTGCTCTCTCCGCCTCCTTGCATGTGTCTGTGGGACGTACGGGTTCCTGTTATTTTAGCCATTTATACTGAATAGCTGCGCGTACATGTGCTAAAGAAAAATAATCATTTTTAGTTCATGCGCGCGAGTTTTGAGCTGTCGCGTGGTTCTCTCAATAGAATACAATTTTAATTTGTGTAAGCATATCGCGGTGTGACTGACATGTGGCATTCATTAAATCGGTTGTTACTGAGATCTTGGGTTTTTATTGGGTTATTGGCATCTGTCATCAGCATGACCCGTGGCATGCGTTGGCTAATTGAAGATCTAAGTTGGTTAAAATATCAAGATTCTGTCGCATAGAGGTCCGTTGCATAAGGTCACTGCTGCATGGGGATTCATGGGAACACTATCGCATAGGGGTCCAACGCATGTGGTCACTACTGCATGGGGATTCATGGGAACACTGCCCCATGAAAGTATTACCGCATGAGGTTATTACCGCATGGGGGGTCCGCCGTATGAGGTCGCTGCCACATGGGGACCTATATTGTGCGGACATAAGTACTGACGTTTTATTTTGTACACTACTAGAATAAGTGGGATTAGCGACATTTTTAGCGACGTCAACTAAAAACGTCGCTAATATAATATAAATTAGCGACTCCATGTAAAAACGTCGCTAGACGTCGCTAATTGGCGACATTTAGCGACGTTTAGCGACTTTTATTCAGTTTTTAAAAGATTAGTCGCTATAAGTTCAATTAAGGTCGCTAAACGTCGCTAATATGTTTCATTTAGCGACGTTTAGCGACATATTTAGCGACGTATCTATTATTAGACATTTAGCGACGTCGTTAGCGACGTTAAAGATGTCGCTAATTAGCGACGTCATTATTGGCGTCGCTAAAGACGTCGCTAATTAGCGACATCATTATTGGCGTCGCTAAAAACGTCGCTGAATTTTTTATTTAGGGCTGATTCCCCCCATTTCCTTCGATCAGATCCCTCTCCCTCTCCCAAATTTCAAACCCGCCCACTCCTTCTTCCTCCCTCCGGCGACCCCCCTCTGGCTCCTCCTTCCTCCCTCCTGCGTCCTCCCCCTCCGGCTCCCCTCCTCCCTCCGGCGTCCCCTTCGCGTCCTCCCCCCTCCGCTGTGTGAGCCTCCTTCCTCCGGCTCCCCTTCTCCCTCCGGCGTTCTTCCTCTGGCTCCCCTCCTTGGTGAGCTCCTCTCTCTGTCTCCTTTCTCTGTCCCTCTCTCTCTCTAACACAGACACGACACGACACAACATGACACGACACGTTAATTTTTGAATTTGGTGTGTGCAGAACTTAAAGAGTATAGATGGGTATCAGTATAAAAACCAAGTTGTTTAGGTAGTGTATCATGTGCATTAGTGTGTTTTATGTGTGTTGATGTGGGTCTACATATGTATAGGGTAGTATTGAGTATGTTGGTATGATGGATGAGTTACCTGTGTTTGACATCAGGTACTTGGAGAGAGGAGGAAGGTTCCTGCAGCAGCTCGAGGTAAGGGGTCTGCTCAGGCCTTGGCAGATAGCGGAGAGTAGAGGGGCTGTGTCAATTCTTTAGCAAGTAGGTAACATCCATTACTACAGATTTTATGTACACGAGTGCTAGGATGGATGTGAGTTTGGGTGGAGAATAAAGTTTGTTGTTGAACTTTAAGTATCAGTTAAGTATTGAGGTATCGGATTAGAATATTGTGTCATAGGGAGAATCAAGTTAATATGGATACCAAGATTTAGATAATGAGTCTAGATGGGGGCAAGTGTATGTGCCTGTGTGTGGAGAGGGTTGTATGAGTGCAGGATTGGAACTGATTTGTGTATTAGTTGTGGGGGAGGGAAGTCAGTACAGGCAGAGGGTTATTAGGGGCTCGAGTTTAGTATTGAAGGGGGGAGTATCGAGTTAGGCCTGCAGTATTGCACTGAGATGTGCCCTTGCACATCTGAGAACAGCAAGCAGCAATGCTAGGGGACTGCATGTGGAATACAGTTGGAAGGAGTTGAGCTGTTGGCATTGGGTCCTGAAGTTGGGATTATGGGGTATATGGATATGTGTCTAGAATAATGTTTGGACAACATAAAACACTTTTAAGGGTGATTCAAGAGGTATCAGAGGTGGTGAACTCTTAAGTTAAACCCACAATGTAATTACCAATACCCTATGCAGTAGCAACTGCTTGTTACATCCAGAAACTGCCTAAGGAAGTGTGTTGTTATGGAAGTGTTGTATGCAGCAGCAATAGGGGGGATTGCAGAGCTCATGCAGTCGAAGTCTGGAAGGAACAGTAGGTTAGAAGGATTCGAGTGGAGTGCTAAGTGTGAGGGATTGTTTAGGGTGCTAGTACAGGTGTATTGAGTGAGTTATGAAAAATATATGTGAGTCTAGCATACCAAGAGGGGTATCCTTGAGTTTACGGATTGGAATCTAGGTATAGGTACTAAGATATGAGTTAATATGTTTTACACTAAATATGAGATGGCTTGTGACTTTGTCTAATTTTTTGCAGAAGTATCTAGAAATGGATATGAATTACTATCTGCGTCATCGTTCGTGGATGTACAACCATCATCCTGATGACATATGTGGTGTGCGGGATGAATTCATTGAGGGTGTACAGCAGTTCCTGAAGTTCGCCAAGGCGTTCCCTCAGTACATGGACGGTACCAAAATTAAGTGTCCGTGTGTGAGATGTCATAACAGGTAATATTATCCAGAAGTGGAAGTCACATATCATTTGTACTCGAAGGGCTTCACGCCGAATTACTATCAGTGGATCGCGCACGGAGAACTTGTGTCTCTAGCATCTGAGTCGGAGCCTTATGTGGAGCCGTATATGGATGTCCACGACCATAATGCTTACGACGACAGGTGGATGAATATGGTTTTTGATACGGCGGGGCCTAGTTTCATTCGAACAATTATGATATGACGGGACCTAGTTTTAATCCGGACAATTATGATGTAGCTGAGTAGGCATCGAATGCCGATGCTGTAAAGTTTATGGAGTTGCTGGAGAATGCAAGGACTCCACTATATTCTGGTTGTGAGGATCATTCACCGTTGGAGGTGGTTACAAGATTATTAAGCATCAAGTCCGATTTTAACATGTCGCTAGAATGCTATAATCGACTGATCGATTTGATTATAGAGATCTTGCCCGAGGGTGCAAAGTTGCATAAAGACTTTTATCGATCTAAGAGGATGGTGAGATCGCTCTGGATGGGATACGAGAAAATTGATGCATGTCGCAACGGGTGCATGTTGTACTACAAAGACGACAAGGATGAAGATGCATGCAGATTCTGTGGTGCTGATCGCTACAAGGCCACTGGTAGAGAAAAATTTATCGGTGCAAGTAAGCCTACCGATTCGATACACTACTTGCCTTTGACGTAGCGGTTGCAACGGTTGTTTTTGGTTAAGGAGACTATAGAAAACATGAGTTGGCACAGGCGGAAATAGATCGAAGGAGTATTGGATCATCCATCCGATGGAGAAGCATGGAAGCACTTTGATCGAGAGTATCCAGATTTTTCTTCAGATCCGTGTAATGTCAGATTGGGGCTCTCCTCTGACGGTTTTACCCCATTCGGACTTTCGGGCTCCCAGTATTCATGTTGGCCTATGATCATCACTCCGTACAATCTACCGCCTTGGATGTGCATGAAGACTCCGTATATGTTCCTAACCGTTATTATCCCGGGTCCGAACAATCCGAAGAGGAACATCGATGTGTATTTACAGCCTTTGATAGATGAGTTAAATCAGCTGTGGGAAGTAGGTGCCAACACGTACGATGTTTATAGAAAGCAAAATTTTCAGATGAGGGCAGCACTTATGTGGACCATCAACGACTTTTCGGCCTATAGAACGTTATCGGGATGGAGCACCCATGGTCGTCTCTCATGTCCGTATTGCATGGACCATACTAAGACTTTCCGTTTGAAACACGGAGGCAAACCGTGCTTCTTCGATTATCATCGATAATTTTTGCCGAAGGATCATCCTACCGGATGAACATGAATGCTTTTTATGTGGGCATTGTGGAGAAGGCCAATCCACCGCTAAGGTGGCCCGGATACACGATATGGGAAGAGGTAAAAAATTTACCAAGTGCTATCGAAGAGCCTGCTAAGGGGTACAAGTGTGACAGATTTAGTCGCACCCATAACTGGACGAAGAGGAGTATATTCTAGGATCTTCCATATTGGAGCACAAATCTGATCAGACATAACCTTGATGCCATGCATATCGAAAAGAATATGTTTAATAACATAATTAATACTGTAATTGAGGTAAAGGGGAAGACGAAAGATAATTCAAAGGCCAGGTTGGACTTAGAAGAAATATGTAGACGTTCTGCATTGTATTTGATAGAGAAGGAGAATGGAAAGTTAAAGCAACCTAAGTCAGTTTTCTCACTGGAGAAAGAGGATAAAGGAAGACTTTGTAGGTGGATTCAAGGTCTAAAGTTTCCAGACGAGTACGTGTCGAACTTGAGAAGATGCATCGACCTCAAGGAGAACAAACTGGCGGGTATAAAGAGCCACGATTTTCACGTATTCATGGAGAGGTTAATTTCGATTGCATTTCGGGAATTCTTACCGCAGGTCATTTGGAATCCATTGACAGAGCTCAGCATATTCTTCAGAGATCTTTGTTGTACTAAGTTGCTCGTCGATCGTCTAGAAAAGCAAGAGAAGGATATTGCGGTAACACTATGTAAGCTCGAGAAGGTGTTTTCTCCTGGATTCTTCGACTCTATGGAGCATTTTCCAATTCATCTTTCCTATGAGGCACGTGTTGGTGGTCCTGTCGGTTATCGATGGATGTACCCCTTCGAGCGGCATCTGAATCACCTAAAGAGAAAGGTGAAAAATAAGGCACGGGTTGAGGGCTCTATTTGTGAAGCTTATGTTCTCGAGGAGATTACAAACTTTTTCTCGACGTATTTCAAATCTCATGTTGCTACTAATAGAACGAAAGCTCCGAGAAACGATGACGGATATCAGGAATCTAATAATGCAATAATCAGAGTATTCAATGCGTCCGAAAAGCCTTCGGGAAAAATAAAGAAGAGATATTTGAATGACGACGAGCTAAGTGCTGCTCAGTTGTATATATTACTCAATTGCTACGAGGATGAAGTGGAGAAGCTAGTGGGGTAAGTAATTAATACGTCCACGTTTACATCATCTCAATGTAATAGTATAAGCGACTATTATGCTACTAATCAGCAGTTGCTTCATTGTTTTTCAGCACATATAATGATGAGTTGAGGTCGGTTAAACCCTACATAACAGACGAAGAAGTAGAATAAGAAATGAGATACCATTTTCCTTCTTGGTTGAGCGCATATGTAAGGTGCTTGGTAATTACTTTTTATTTCTGCACTTGCAAAACAAGTAACTTACTATCGCTACTTTGGTATTTAGGTCAATCGTCTAATAACACCCGAGACTGAATCGATTAGAACTCTAGCCAAGGGACCAATTACTGCCGTTAAAATATGGCCAAGTTTCTGTGTGAATGGGTTTAGGTTCAAGTCAACAAATGCTCCTATCAGAGACAGCTTTCTGGATCTTGATTCCACGAAAAATAGTTGTTTGTGTATCAAATCTTCGAACTACAAAGATGTCGATCCAGGCACTGATTTCTTTAGCATCTTACGAGAGATTGTGGAGTTGACATATAATTATGGTATAGAACATACTATTATCGTGCTATTCAAGTGTGAATGGTTCGATCCGATTCAAGATCAAGGTTGGAAAATTGACAAGCATGGCCTTGTGGATATAAACTACAAGCGTAGATATCAAGGCTACAAACCATTTGTCCTTTCAATTCAGGCTCAACTCATGTACTTCATAACTTATCCTAGACGGGGGACAGTGAGGTCAGATTGGTGGACAGTATGCAAGACTAAAGCTAGAAATACCTTTGCATTGGCGAAATAGCTTATTAGGAGGATGATCTACCTCTTGTAACAAATATTATAGATGTGGACTCAACAGAAGTTACTCATTACATGAGTAATAATATAGAAGATATAGAATTATTCGAAGAGGAAGACGAAGACGAAGACGAAGACGAAGTAGATAAAAGTGAAGACGAGAAGGAGGAAGAGGAAGAGGAGGATGAGGAAGGCGAACAAGATGAATTTTCTGAAGATGATTGAAAATAAAATATTTTGCCTGTAGAATGTAACTATATTTTGACTGTAGAATATACTATTTTAATGAATATATCTATTATATTTTGACTATAGAATGCTGTGAGATATGTATCATATTTTGACTGTAGAATGTACTATATATTTGTGTTTTTCTTTATTCATCATATGTTGTTATCAGGTATGACAGGACGACGCGGAGGATTCGGCAGGTCCCGAGGTAGACAGAGTGCTCCTCCGGTACTGCCTACTGTTGGTTCTGGATCGTCGTCGCCCAGTACTCCAGTATATCGATCAATCACATCTCCGACTGCGACGATGTCACGTGGCATCACTCCTGGGATGAGTAGTTCCAGGCGTGATAGTACTCCCTCGTCCAACATTCCTTTTGCTGATGGAACCATGGAGACAGATGAGCATGTAGAGGAGGTCGTGCCGACGTTGTCCCAGCTTCAGCAAGATCCTCTATGCGCACCTCCAGAGGAGACGAGGACAGAGATTTGGGCTGACGGTACAAAGTAAGTCAATTAGATGGTTTAGCATCATATATATCGTGTATTTCTTTATTCATCATATATTGACTTTTTTGATCAAAATAATTATCTTTGTATAGATATCGTCCATCGTCGGTTCAGAGACGCCTGAGCCTATTTCTTAGGAACAACTACGGTGGCCCTTGGATCAACTACTCTGAAGCTCCGGAGGAGAGGAAGGCATTCTGGTTTGCGCACTTCCAGGTAAAAGTATATTATATAAATCCTCTAATTTATGCATATTATATAACTTATCCGTGATGCTCACTTACTAAATTATTTATTGTAGCAAACATATTTCTATCCTCCGCACCGGGCCGAGTTGATCGAGTGGCTGTTTCCTATCATTGCCGCCAAGCTTATCCCTGATGCTTTGGATGACCAGAAGGCTCATGATTGTGCTGGAAAACCGATCCAAGGTGGATCATGCCTGAGCAGTGGACTGCGATGAGGGCTAGATTCGACGATCCGAGCTACAAGGAAAGGTCTGAGAAGGCCAAGGCGGCTAGGCGGAATGCTGCCAAGTGGTGTGGTGGCTCGATTCCGATGACGAAACATTTCCATCGTTTGGTATATTTTTTATTTAAGATATATTATTTTAATGTAAGTATGATAAAATGGTAGAAGGAAAAAATATTTTAGTACTAAATAATATATTTTTAACAGGTACAGAGGGATGAGGATGCAAACAAGGTGACCGTCTTCTTGGCCACCCATCGCAAGGACGGAAATCTCATTGATGAGAGGGCCTCGTAAACCTATGTAAGTATTACTTTACTTTGTGTTAATTTTAATATAACTTAGGCAATTATCGAGTTTCCAAACTTTTCTAGGCCGAGTATCTTAGGCTGCGTGAGCTGGCGACTGCTAGTACACCTACAGCTGGAGAGGCTGGTACTTCCTCGCAGCCCGCTCCAGCTCCGTCGGCGGACGACCTGTGGGTGACCGCAGCTAGTGGTCTCCAGAGGGGTACATACTACGGTACGGGATCCTATGGTGCCCTGGTTGTGACGCAGTCGTCTAGGGCCTCCCCGACAAGTGCACATTCCACACAGCCCTCGCAATCGTCGGCCAGAGTCCAGGAGGCCGTTGACCGTCAGATTGCGTCTCTCTGTGACTAGTTGCTGCGAAGGATGGAGTAGCAACCCCAGTCCCATCCGTAGGCGGACGATCCGACGCTCATCGCACGATTCGATATGCTCGGCCGCAGCATCATGGAGCTCCGAAATTTGACAAATGATCTTAGAGCCTCGACAGAGCGCAACGTGATGGAGCTGCAGGCATCACAGCTATCCACAGGCGAGAGGCTGACAATGATGTAGGATTCAATAGTTCATAGCAGTACGAGGCTGTTGTCTACATGGATTCTTACAACCAGCAACTCGCAGACTTGGAGCGGATACGTCCTCCTGGTGCACCTATATCGACACATGCTCCACCGACGTCACTGCCTTCTCCATCAATATCGGTATCGATTTCACGGGAGCAGTATGATCTGTTCTTATCCTTTTTGCGTACCGGTGGTCATCCTTTGTATTCTTTGTATTATTTAGGATGAGACTCACTGTATGGATATATATTTGCTGTATTCTTTACGATAATATTTGCTAGATATTTTATTTTCTTCAAATTTTATTATATTATTCATATTAAATATATATTAATTTACCAGTGTTGAGTGTTCAACCCAAGGGGGTCGACAAACACAAGAAATTCAACAGAGGGTTGCTCCGGGTCTATTTATATAGATTGTGAATTAATAAACTGTAGGAATAATAGTTTGGAAATAATTCAGTATTCATTTTTTTATTTTTTTACTGTACAATTAGGGACATTTTTAGCGATGTTTAGCGACGTTACTATACGTCGCTAAATACGTCGCTAATCAGCGACTTTCTACACGTCGCTAATGATGTCGCTAAAAATGTCGATGTACGTCGCAAATTGCTAACATGGCATTATTGCCAGGTCATTAAAGACGTCGCTATAATGCCGCTATATAAGTCGCTAATTAGCGATGTTTAGCGACGTATCAACATGTCGCTAATTAGCGACGTTGTGTCGCTAAACGTCGCTAATTTAGCGACACATTTATGTCGCTAAAAAATGTCGATATAACGACGTTTAGCGACATTTTTCCTTTCAGCGACTATCTAAGTTCTGACTTCTTCAAAACGTCGCTAAAAGTGATTAGCGACATTTTTTTTTCATTTAGCGACTTTTTTTTACGTTGCTAATTTGACTTTTTCTGGTAGTGGTAGCCGCTTTTTGCACGTACTACGAAGCATCCTGCTGCAATGGTCAGAGTAATTACGACTGCTGACGAGACCATCAGTGGATCCTCTTTTGTAGACCACTGCTAGTCATTAAAGGCTTTTGTTAGTGGGGGTGCGGTTGAGGTGTCAGCCGCATGACCTTTGTGTCTTATCAGGATTTTGCTACTTTTGCCTCATCAGGACTTTACTGCCTTTGTCGCATGGATTTTAGCGTGCATGATTCATATTTTTTCATGCTTCTACAATACCCCCGTTTAAAGTTTTCAAATTTGAATAAGTTTGAAATACTTTGAAAAAGAAGCTTGGACAAAAGAGCTTTCTGTTGCATGGATTATTTTCCACATGGTTGACATGATACCGCATAGCCAGAATGCCGCATGGTTGACTTGCCTCATGAGTGAGGCTGTCAGGCTGTCAAATCAAATCCTTTCTTGGATTGTGAAAAGAGAATCCCGGAGTGCGTATTTGCAGGATTCGAAGCGTTCTTTTAGTCCTGTAACTGCTTTTTGTTTTAATTCCCGAGATGCAAGTTCATCCCCATAAATGCTAGGTTCGTCCCGCGATTTCGATGTCTGACTTCTCGGGAACCAAAGCAACACTTGCGGCTGACTTCGCCTATAAATAGGGACTCAGGAAGAGAGAGAGAGAGAGAGAGAGAGAGAGAGAGAGAGAGAGGAACACTATTCTCCTTCTCAAGATGCCTCTTCTTTTCCCCACGAGAAAGTCGAACACATGCAATCCCATCGAGCACTTTGTCAACCCACTACCTCTGATGGCCGACCACTCTACTACGACTTCTCCGACTAAAGGTAGAGAGGGATGCTCTTGTTCTCTTACTTCAGAGGCTAATTAAAGAGACTATCTTCACTTATGCGTCCAAACACTGAGACTTAATCACACAGTCTGTTGTATGGTCGAGAAATTGTTATAAACATGTACAGACGAACATAGCGGCTTGACGCGCATGGTCGTTGCCGAAAGGCTTCAACATAAAGATGCATCGATGGCAACACTTTCCAGTAGGTGCATGGATACAACTATTCTTGAAATGCTTATCACGGACATGCGCTGGAAGGCTATACACGACCCCCTGTATGGATGCGGCTGTCTCTTTGAGGTACCTCATCTTGAACATGCACTGTGGTCTATGCACGTGCAGGATATTTTATCTGTGCGCATAGTATTTCGCACACATGGATAACCTGCTTCTGTCTTTCAGAAAAGTTTCTTTAGCCGAGGGTGCCCGCTTCCGCGCATTTTTTGCCTTTTCTCTTATTGCAAGCATTATGACTTGTTTCTTTTGTCATGCAGAAATTGCGTTGGGTTACTTTGGTCCCGATGGAGCATAGAAGGATATCAAAAGTCCCGTTGTTCGTGATGAACAAGCGTATTACCCGGGAGACTATATGATATCTTCCAATCCAGCTCGCTGTAGCTATTCCCCGAACATGGCCGCCGTATTGATTATAGGGTTTGGATTGAAATCCCAATAGAGACTTATACTAGCGGCTCATCCTTATGGCAGAAATTGGTCCGTGCACATTTATGTACGTCCAGTTCTATGTTGCAACCTCCCTTGTTATCAATCAGTATGGATTCTTTTCCATGTATTGAGGTTTGCACTTAGGAGCCTGGTGGAGGGATGACCCAAAATGCATTGAGCAGCTAGCTTCACTCGTGTCAGTAGCAGAAACAACACAGAGGTGGCTCTCGATGGAGAAAGTTTTGATTGTAACAAATTCTTCTCAAATATACTCATGATATTGAATATCAATAAAAATCTGAATGTAATATGTTTCCATCAAATGTACTCATGATCTTGAATATCAATGAAAAACTCTTTTCCTTTCCTGGACTTCTCCTTTGCTCTGTACTGTAGATGTTAGCTAGGATATTATACTAGAGGTAATTTGGACGTAATATAATACCATAGCCATAAAGGATATCCACTGGGAGAACTTTACTGGACTTATTACCTATTGCGTACTTAAACAATTAATTACAGATAATAAGTTCAAAGTGAACCCCTATCAGAGCTGATATGGACATGATAGGTTGGAGTAATTTCGTTGGAGAAATTTTTATAGACTTATCATCCCTGTCATACTTAGGACTAAGTACAGATGATAAGTTGAAACAACATGCACCATCAGAGGTATGATGGACGTGATGGTAGGAAATCGATAACAAATAATATTTGCACAGAGGTAATGTGGACATGGTAAGATAAAATTTTGTAGGAATAGATAAAACATGATAGAGGTGATGTGGACATGACCGCTTTCTTTTGTGCTGTGATATGTATCCTACTGGAAGGAATAATAAGATTTGTAGTTTAGAGGTAATAATATAGACCTGAACTATTTTGGTAGTCTTGGCGAGAATGTTTCGTTGGATCTAAGGACCATTCCACCAGGGAACTTTTAGAGGATCCATTATCTATTATGTATTCAGGACTCCTGAATACAGATTATAGATTTCACAACATATTGTGGGGGAACATAAATCACGTTGTATATTTGCAATTTATTGGGGATAAGCAAAATCTAAGCACTATACATTTTAAATTAATCTGTTGGGGATATGGAAGTACATGTCTAGCTTAGACATAATAATTTTTGAGGAATTTGTCATTGATCGGCATCATCAACAAATCTCTATTCGGTTTTGCGAGCCGGTACGCATGGAATTTATCGATTCCACCACGAAGGGGGCTTTCCACTTGGCTTGGAATTTTACTACCGTCTTGTGGGTCATGAACATCGATCTTCTCACTGTTAAGATGAGGTCACCAACATAGAATGCTCTTTGCTTAACTCTTTTGTTGAAAGATCCAGAAATGCGTGCTTGATATAGCTCAATACGTTGTTGAGCCAGGAGACATTTCTCGTCAAGTTCCTCCAACTCTTGTAACCGGCAGCGATTGTTATCCTCAGCCGTTAATTGGTTTGCTAGAGCCACCCGAAGAGAGGGAATCTGGACCTCTAGGGGAAGCATTGGTTTTTTCCAGTAAACTAAGGAGAATGACGTACTGCCATTTAGTGTTCAGACCGTTGTGAAATAGGCCCAGAGACATTCTTCAAGCTTCTTATTCCAGTCACATTTGTTGGATGAAATAAACTTCTTGAGTAGCTTGATGATAGTCTTATTGAACGCTTCTGCTAATCCATTTGTCACTGGATTATATGTCGTCGAAGCAATATTCCAGAATCGATTTTTATCGCAAAACAGATAGAAAGCATGGCTTGCAAATTTTGGGCCGTTGTCGTGGATAATCCTCTGAGGCAGGACAAAATGGTAGATAATATGATGTTTGACAAAGCTGGTCACGTTTGATGTTTTAACCTCAATGAGCGGTACTACTTCCGGGTATACGGAGAAGTAGTCAGTTATGGAAAAAATGAAGCGGTGCCCTTTGGACGACGAAGGGCTAATCAGGCCGATAATGTCCATGCCCCAGACTTCGAATGGCTAGGATGCCACTGTTGGGTATAGGAACTCCGAAGATTAGTGGATGCAATCAGCATGGATTTGACATATGCATTTTTTTGCATAATCGATGGCATCTGCCACCATAGTAGGCCAATAATAACCCATACGCCGGAGATGATCATGTAGCTTAGGACCGAGTTGGGGGGCTCTATAGGTACCATCGTGAGCTTCATGGAGTGCCTGCTTCGCTTCTGCGTCCGATAGGCATCGTAACAAGAGACCGTCATATGAACGACGATACAACATCTTGGTAAATATATCATAATAGAACCTAAGCGACCATCTTCTAACGAAAGTAGCACCCTGAGGGGATTAACATGAGAGATGCCATAGATTGTCTGTCCGGTCACATAATGGCGGGTCTTCTGAATAACGAAGATCAAAGCAAGGTACTTTGTCCTTAAAATCAAGGGTGAGGGCTTTGGCATTGATCAACTGCTGGATACCCTATTTCAACAGGTAGCAGTCTTGCGTTAGATGGTGGACGTATCGGTGGTAGAGGCAATATTTTGGATCATCGACTTTATCCGCCTCCTCCGGGCATCTAATATCGGACAGTTGGAGTTTGTTACCCTTCATCAGTACATTGAAGATCTTGATGACATCATCATCATCGAAGGAGTAGGTCTCTTTCAGTTTTGGTCCTTCCGCCGGCTTCTGAGTGGATGTCGACGAGCCTTTGGATACGTTTAACGGTAAGAGACTGCTTCCCTTTATTGTCATGGCCATCGTTGTTTTTGTTGAACATACGCTTTCCTCTGTCATCAGCATTAGGGATATGTATACCCAACATAAGGGCTTTTCTCACATTCTTCTCTGCGGTATCAGCATTTATTATGAATTTTGTCCACTCCTCGAACTGACCGGGGCCTGTCTAGAGTTGGACTACCGGTAGTAGGTTCTTTCTATAGGTTTTCATTAGCGTAGTCTCAGGAGTACCATGAGGTAGCCTCAATACTGCCTATTGCAAACTCCTTTTTCACTAGAGTAATGTCTATAAGGGAGGACATAGTCATGTCCATTCCTCCGTCATAGAACTGGGAGAGAAAGAGGCGCCAAAGGTTGTCCGGGAGGCTATAAAACCATTCGTAAGTGACCCCAATCAATGCCCCGACAAAAAGATTAGTAAGCAAGGCGTCATCCCGTGGTAAGTGTCTAGTAATAGAGCCAAAGTAATTCTGGTATTGTCGGGGCGATGTCTTCCTATCGAATGGGACAAGGGACTGTGGTTTATACTTGGGCGGATATACAATATTGTTCCACTGGGAATGATAAGATTGTCGTATCCTGAGCTTCTAGAGCCTGTCTCGATTATTCATGGCATCAACGCGAGCATGCAGTTCCCGGATTGTCACCCTCACTTTTTCAACTAGGGGTAGTTTGATAATTTGGCCTAGTAATTTATTTTAGGAATATAATATTAATATTAGTGGGCCATGTATACTTATTTTATGCTTATATTAGTTATTTAATTATTAGAGTGCTAAATTTAATTAGAGGCTTATAACATTTATTTTAGTTAGGGACTAGTCTATTTAATTTGACTTGACATTGGTGGACCTAAATTAGACTTGTCATGACAAATAGTGAGCCAACATGGACTAGGCCCAATGAACCCATTCCCACTAATTAACTAAGAAGAATTAGTCTAATTACAATTAGTTAGAGACTTCCAAAAATACCCTTTCTTAATTATTCCTTATGTCAGCATGTAGGGGTATAGTGGTCATTGAATATTGCTTGGAGAAGGGAGAACTTGGGGCCGGCCACATATAGGCCTCTCTTTCTCTCTCTCCTCTCATTTGCTCATTCATTCTGCATCTAAAATTTTAGATCTCCAATTTTCTATTTTTCTTCCATTGATTTTTTACACAATTCCTCCATCAATTCTTCCCAAATTTATTTTATTCCCCCTCATCCTCATTACTCAAGGAGCATTGGAGCTTGGAGAAGCAAGGAGCACAAGGAGGAAGAGCATTGGTGAAAAGATCATGTCCAATTGCATTTTTATTAGGAATCAATCTCCCAATTGGTAATTTTTGAATTTCTCTCTCAATATAACTTCTTAATCATGATTTGACCTTAGGAATGAGCCCATATCATAGGACTACCAATAGGAACAAGTTCTAGGCTATTTGGCTATGTATTGCGAGTTATATGTGGAGTTTTGTATGCATATTGGGGAAATTACGAATTTGATACATCAATTGTGTGTCATGAGGCCAATTAGCTCTAAATAAACTTAGATCGGGGTTATGGGACTAGGTACGTGTCCATAATTGGATACGTGTAGGCCATATCATGATATGCCATGATACGAGTGTGTAGATTGGTGTTTCCCTTGGTATTGGTGTCCATTAGTATCTAATTCTCTATATTATATATAAGTAATTGTTTATATATGTGTATTATGTTATATATAGTATTTGTGAGGTGACTCTTGGTATTTTGGTTGTGTTGCTTGAGTCTTGGTAGTGTATATTGGTGTGGGGGAGCGTATCATGAGAGTACCATAGATTTTGTGTGCATTATAGAGTGGTGCACACCGAGTGTTTGTGTTATTGCTTGTGTTAGAAATTGGTGTTGATTTTAGAGAGGAGAGTGTGTTAGTGGGGGTATTATGTCGTTGAGATGTGGGTTGGTGTTTTGTTTTGTGTTGAGGTATATAGGAGAGAGTGATGTACATACTAGAATCTAGTGTTAGTGATGTGACTATGCACCAGGAGTTCGATGTATAGGGTGTGTGTGTGTTGTGGTGCCAAGATTATGGAGAGTGTGGACTATATTGAGGCAATCGGGTACTGGGAAGTATATGGGTAAATGGTTAAGAGAGTGTTGGATATTGTTTCCTGCATTGGGGCTTAGGTATGGAGAAATGGTGTTTCAGTCAGTTGGATTTGTGTGAATGCAGACAGTACATACTTGGATGAGTGTATGGGATGTATTCAGGTGAGCATAGGTGAACTGAGATTGTTGAAAGATAGAGAAGCAGACATAAGGTTGTATCATGAGGGCATCTTGGTGTTAATAGGGAGGTTAGGGTGTCCCAGATTTCAGGTATAAGCTTCAATGGCTGGGGACAAAACCTGTATGCAGTGCCTAAAGGAGAACAACAGTGAGTGAAGGGCTATGTTTGCAGCAAAATTTTGGAGAGAGGCCTCGGGAAGTAGCATATAGCAGTGAGGGATCAATTTAGTGTAGGTTTAGAATTTGGGGTGCTCGAGTGACAGCATTCGAGTGCTGGTCAGGGGACTTGAGTATTCATATTTCAAGTAATCGAATTGGCAGTGGAGCGTGCTGAAGATGAGCTCCAAGTTTTGGTTCTAGTGTATCAAGCAAAGGCTGATACACTAGTATAAGTTGGTGTCTGAACACAGGATCAGATAATAGGGAAGTACAACCTGGGGTTTTAGTGTCAGTAGTTATTATAGATTCATGGTGTTGGAGCAGTGATGCTAATGTATCCTTACACCCTTAATGTAGTAGTATAGATCGTACAAGTGCCAGGCATGTAAAACCTCTAGTGTTAGTACAGACTACCATCGGTTAGCTAAGAGTAGTATACCATGCATGAATGAGTGCCAGGATGATTCACAGTGAGGGAGTGCAGGATCAGTAGACTGCAAGAGAGATATTGCAGTCAACAACAGTTAGAGAGGGAGCTCGGGTACTGCAGAATTTAGGTGAGCGTGTGAGGTGCATGAGAGCATGCACACTAGTATTGGTGGTTGATGTGGTGTCAAGGATGGAGTGTGTATTCTGGTATAGATAGAGGTATGCTCTGTGCACAGTGTACCAGTGTATATGAGGGTGTTAACCTATGAGTGTCAACACGAGGGATAGTTGAGTATAGGTTAAGGGTTTCAGTCACAAGTATCAGTAACTAGAAGGGGGTTCGAGCAGCTAACTTAGTGAATGTGATGTTTGTAGGTATTGTATTTATATAAGTATAGGTATATTGTAGTTTTGGTGGTGAGGATTGACTATGACAGTATTGTATAGAGTGAGGAGGGTTCACTTGAGTATTGGCATCAATTAATTTACCTGCTGGTAGTATTAGAGTGGAAAATCGATGTACAAGTAGGTACCAGTAGATCAAGTGTGGGTAATAGGTAGGGAATAACAGCAGTGGTAGTATTAGGGAGGGTCTACCCAGAATTGAATTTTAACAGCAACATGGGTAGTGTCCAGAAATATTTATGAGGGATCGGGTTCTGTTGTTTTAGGCAACATACCTTATATTTTATTAGCAGCCAGGCAAGGGGATTCTGTCTTGTTTCACATTGACAGCAGGCCATCTTATCTTGCAAGGAGCATGTCCAGCAGCTTTAGAGCAATAAGGATCAGTAGTAGTAGCCATGGGTTAACGGGGGTTAGTATGATTAAAGTTTGGATTAATATATGTCAGTGTAAGTGTTATGTGGTGAGTTGATATATGTTAGTATATGTACACTAGTTAGTTAGGTATTAGTATTATTTAGTATTAGTTCTAGTTACCTTGAAGTATTACTATGGTATTAAGATTAGAGTTAATACTAACGTATTAGAACACAGGTTAAAGTAATATTAGGTATCAAGATACTCGATATTAATATAAGGGTAAAGGTAAGTATTACTAAGATATTGGTGATAAGCAAGTAATAGGTATCTTGTATGTGTATACTAGAATACTATATATATATATATATATATATATATATATATATATATATATATATATATATAAGATAGTGTATATGGATACCAAGGGTATCCTAGTATCTTATTATCTTAAATATTAGTGTTAGTTAACTAGTATAGCTAGTATAGCCTAGAAACATAGTGTATGGATCCAATATCCTAGAGATGAACTCATACAACCTAGAAAGAGCTAGTTTGACCAAGTTTGACTAGTTTGACCTCGAGTTGACCTAGTTTGACTTTTTTGACTTAGAAATGGCTTTATAGCCTAGAATTTGACTAGTTTAACTTATTTTTTTTCTAAAACCTTGTATTAATGTAATATTCCATATATAGGTCTATGTTACACCAGTTTGGATACCAGTTTACATTATTTACTCTGGATCATAGGCGAGTACATTCTCTGATAGTTTTCATTATCTGATAATTACTATAATGTAAGTATTTAGAAATATTTTACTTGATTCTGACACAGCGGTTACACGAACTTGTACTATATAGATCCTGTCAGGAGATGTCATCCTATTATCATGTACTTTGGATACTCCTTCACATGTACTTTATCGTGTCCATCGGTATTTCTTGTGCTCGTGTTCATTCGTGTACATTCATGTTCTTCGTGTACTCATATTATATTCGTATTCATGACGTGTCGTGATCGGATCCATGAATATTAGTTGGGGGCAGGTAAAGTGTTAGCTAGATATGTGATCAAAGCCTAGACAATGTTCAATATTTAAGTAGACAATGTTTATCTAATGTTTAAGTTAGATAATTTTTATCCAACGTTTAAGTAGACAATATTCAACCGAAGCCGATCACATATCTAACTAGTATTTCAAACACTTAGTATAGTTACAGTTCTTCACCATATTTTATTTTATTGTCTTATTATATTTTATCGTGATCAGTGTATACCATATTTCTCTTGTTTACCTGTTTCTTCTACCATAGTATGATATTGTTCATTGTTTCTCGTCTTGTATTATATTCTCTATTTCTGTTTAAAGTCATTATCAATTAATTGGAATTGCTATTGGGTTGTACTTTGCTCCAATCTTGACTGTATATATTTTTCACATGACTGGTTAGTGAGGATGTCCCACTTACTACGAGCTAATAGTTGGAGTGTCACCTGAGGATGTAGTTCTAGATACTGAGACCATTTAGATTTTTATATCATGTAGTAGTTTAGTATTGGGTTGTACTTCAGTTTAGTATCAGTGAGTGTCATTGAGGTGATATCAGCTAGGTGTATCAGTGTGGTATTGAATATAGAGAATTGTAAGGGTGTATCATGAGAATATAAGTGCAGGTGTTTAAGGCAGTGATAGGAGTCCAGCTAGGCCACTTGTGGCACCGTAGACTGCTCAGCACCCGCATAGGGAGCCACCCCAGCAGGACGGGGCATTTGCGATGGCAGTCGGAGAGGACGACCCTCCAGGTGATAAGTTAGCTTGTTTTGTCCTGTTCTGTTCCTTTGCCTTCCATTTATTATTTTGTGTTCAGTTAGTACCTTATAGACTGCTTGTGTGTTATTGTAAAGATAGTATACCCTGTCGGAGACTACAAAACTATGATAGACAGAGACCAAAGTTAGTGATTTTTTTAAATTGTTTGTTTTATGTTTTAGTTTGGACTGGGTTGGGGGTACGATCATCTTTAATTTTGAGAACAAAATTATTTTAAGATGGGTAGGATTGTCACCCTCACTTTTCCAAATAGGGAGAGTTTGGTAATTTGGCCTAGTTATTTAATTTTAGGAATATAATGTTAATATTAGTGGGCCATGTATACTTATTTTATGCTTGTATTAGTTATTTAATTATTAGAGTGCTATATTTAATTAGCGGCTTATAGCATTTAATTTATTTAGTGGACTAGCCTATTTAATTTGACTTGACATTAGTGGACCTAAATTAGACTTGTCATGACAAATAGTGAGCCAACATGGACTAGGCCCAATGAATCCATTCCCACTAATTAACTAAGAAGAATTAGTCTAATTGCAATCAGTTAGAGACTTCCAAAAATATCCTTTCTTAATTATTCCTTATGTTAGCATGTAGGGATATAGTGGTCATTGAACATTGCTTGGAGAGGGGGAAACTTGGGGCTGGCCATATATAGGCCTCTCTTTCGCTCTCTTCTCTCATTTGCTCATTCATTCTACATCTCAAATTCTAGATCATCAATTTTCCATTTCCCTCAATTAATTTTCTACACAATTTCTCCATCAATTCTTCCCAAATTTATTCCATTCTTCCTCATCCTTATCACTCAAGGAGCATTAAAGCTTGGAGAAGCAAGGAGCACAAAAAGGAAGAGCATTGGTGAAGAGACCGTGTCCAATTGCATTTTTATTGGGAATCCATCTCCCAATTGGTAATTCCTTAATTTTTCTCTCATTATAGCTTCTTAATCATACATTTGACCATTATGAATGACCCTATGGCATAGGACTACCTATAGGAACAAGTTCTAGGCTATTTGGCTATGTATTGTGAGTTCTATGTGGAGTTTTGTGTGCTTGTTGAGGAAATTATGAATTTGACACATCAATTGTGTGTCATGAGGTCAATTAGATCTAAATATACTTAGATCAAGGTTATGGGACTAGGTACGTGTCCACAATTGGATACGTGTAGGCTGTATCATGATACGCCATGATACGAGTGTGTAGATTAGTGTTTCCCTTGGTATTGGTGTCCATTAGTATCTAAATCTCTATATTATATATAAGTAATAGTATTTGTGAGGTGTCACTTAGTGTTTTAGTTGTGTTGCTTGAGTCTTGGTAGAGTATATTGGTGTGTGGGGAGCGTATCATGAGAGTATCATAGATTTTGTGTGTATTATAGAGTGGTGCACACCTAGTGTTTGTGTTATTGCTTGTGTTAGAAATTGGAGTTGATTTTAGAGAGGAGAGTGTGTTAGTGGGGGTATTGTGTCATTGAGATGTGGGTTGGTGTTTTGTTTTGTGTTAAGGTATATAGAAGAGAGTGATGTGCACACTAGAATCTTGTGTTAGTGATGTGACTATGCACCAGGTGTTCGATGTGTAGGGTGTGTATGTGTGCTGTGGTGCCAAGATTGTGGAGAGTGTAAACTATATTGAGGGGATCGGGTACTGAGTAGTATATGGATAAAGCGTTAAGTGAGTATTGGATATTGTTTCCTACATTGGGGCTCAGGTATGGCGAAATGGGGTTTCAGTCAGTTGGATTTGTGTAAATGCAGACAGTATATACTTGGATGAGTGTATGGGATGTATTCAGGTGAGCATAGGCGAACTGAGATTGTTGAAAGACAGAGAAGCAGATATGAGGTTGTATTATTGGGGCATCTTGGTGTTAATAGGGAGGTTGGGTGTCCCAGATTTCAGGTATAAGCATCAATGGCTGGGGACAAAACCTGTATGCAGTGCCTAAAGGAGAACAACAGTGAGTAAAGGGTTATGTTTATAGCAAAATTTTGGAGAGAGGCCTCGGGAAGTAGCAGGTAGCAGTGAGGAATTAATTGAGTGTAGGTTTAGAATTTGGGGTGCTCGATTGACAGTATTAGAGTGCAGGTCAGGGGACTTGAGTATTCTGGTTTTAAGTAATTGAATTGGCAGTGGAGCGTGCTGAAGGTGAGCTCCAAGTTTTGGTTCTAGTGTATCAAGCAAAGGCTGATACACTAGTATAAGTAGGTGTCTGAACATAGGATCAGGTAACAGGGAAGTATAACCTGGGGTTTCAGTGGCAGTAGTAATTATAGATTTATGGTGTTGGAGCAGTGATGATAATGTATTCTTACACCCTTAATGTAGCAGTATAAATCGTAAAAGTGCCAGGCATGTAAAACCTCTAGTGTTAGTACAGACTACCACCAGTTAGCTAAGAGTAGTATACCATGCATGAATGAGTGCCAGGATGATTCACAGTGAGGGAGTGCAGGATCAGTAGACTGCAAAAGAGATATTGCAGTCAACAACAGTTAGAGAGGGAGCTCGGGTACTGCAAGATTTAGGTGAGCGGGTGAGGTGCATGAGAGCATGCACACTAGTATTGGTGGTTGATGTGGTGTCAAGGATGGAGTGTGTATTCGGGTATAGATAGAGGTGTGCTCTGTGCATAGTGTACCAGTGTACATGAGGGTGTTACCTATGAGTGTCAACACTAGGGATAGTTGAGTATAGGTTAAGGGTTTCAGTCACAAGTATCAGTGACTAGAAGGGGGCTCGAGTAGCTTACTTAGTGAAGTATGATGTTTGTAGGTATTGTGTTTATATAAGTATAGGTATATTGTATTTTTGGTGGTGAGGAGTGACTGTGACAGTATTGTATATGTGTTGTGTAGAGTGAGGAGGGTTCACTTGAGTATTGGCATCAGTTAAGTTACCTGCAGGTAGTATTAGAGTGGGAAATCGATGTACAAGTAGGTACCAGTAGATCAAGTGTGGGTAATAGGTAGGGAATAATAGTAGTGGTAGTATTAGGGAGGGTCTGTCCAGATTTGATTATAACAGTAACATGGGTAGTGTCCAGAAATGTTTATGAGGCGATCGGGTTCTGTTGTTTTAGGCAACAAACCTTACATTTCAAGCAAGGGGATTCTGTCTTGTTTCACATTGATAACAGGCCATCTTAGCTTGCAAGGAGCATGTCCAGCAGATTTAGAGCAATAAGGATCAGTAGTAGTAGCCATGGATTAAGAGGGGGGGGGTTAGTATGATTAAAGATTGGATTAGTATATGTTAGTATAAGTGTTATGTGGTGAGTTGATATATGTTAGTATATGTGCACTAGTTAGTTAGGTATTAGTATTAATGCAATTAGTTCTAGTTACCTTGAAGTATTACCAATATATTAAGATTAGAGTTAATACTAAGGTATTAGAACACAGGTTAAGGTAATATTGGGTATCAAGATACTCGATATTAATAGAAGAGTAAAGGGTAAGGATTACTAAGATATTGGTGATAAGCAAGAAATAGGTATCTTGTATGAGTATACTAGAATACTATATATATATATTTATATATATATATATATATAAGATAGTGTATATGGATACCAAGGTTATCCTAGTATCGTATTATCTTAAATATTAGTGTTAGTTAACTGGTATAGCTAGTATAGCCTAGTTACATAGTGTATGGATCCAATATCCTAGAGATGGACTCATACAACCTAAAAATAGCTATTTTGACCAAGTTTGACCTAGAGTTGACCTAGTTTGACTGTTTTGACATAAAAATGGCTTTATGACATCGAATTTCACTAGTTTAACTTATTTTTATTCCAAAATCTTCTATTAATGTAATATTTCTTATATAGGTCTGTGTGACACCAGTTCGGATACCGTTTTGCATCATTTACTCTGGACCACAGGCGAGTACATTCTCTGATAGTTTTCACTATCTGATAATTACTATAATACAAGTATTTAGAAATATTTTACTTGATTCCGACACAACGGTTACACGGACTGGTACTATATGGATCCTGTCAGGAGATGTCATCCTATTATCCTGTGCTTTGGATACTCTTTCACATATACTTTATCATGTGCATCGGGTATTTTTTTGCTCGTGTTCATTCGGGTACATTCATGTTCTTTGTGTACTCATATTATATTCGTGTTCGTAGCATGTCGTGATCGGATCCATGAGTATTGGTTGGGGGCAGGGGAAGTGTTAGCTAGATATGTGATCAAAGCCTAGACAATGTTTAATATTCAATGTTCAATGTTTAAGTAGACAATGTTTATCTAATGTTTAAGTTACACAATGCTTATCCAACGTTTAAGTAGACAATGTTCAACCAAAGCCGATCACATATCTACATAGTATTTCAAACACTTAGTATAGTTACAGTTCTTTACCATATTCTATTTCATTGTCTTATTCTATTTCATCATGATCAGTATATACTATATTGCTCTTGTTTACCTGTTTCTTCTACCATAGTATGATATTGTTCATTGTTTCTCATCTTGTATTATATTATCTATTTCTGTTTATAATCATTATCAATTAATTGAAACTGTTATTGGGTTGTACTTTGCTCCAATCCTGACTGGATATAGATTTCAGATGACTGGTTGGTGAGGATTTGTCCCACTTACTACGGGCTAACAGATGCAGTATCACCTGAGGATGTAGTACCAGATATTGAGGCCGTTTAGATTTTCATATCATGTAGTAGTTGTTTCTAGTTAGATTTTGGATTGTACTATTATTTTGAGATCTTGAGTTGTATTTAGATGTTAAGTTGGACCTGTGATGTATTGAGACTTGTATTTCTTTTTCTTCTATTCCATATCGTGCTCAAATCTTCCTTTAGATTTTTTTATATGTGATTGAGTATTGACTACATTTATTATAGCATCATATTTCTCCTCCATTTGGAGGTGAGATGGCATGACATGTATTATATATACATTGTGTGAGATTTTAGATAGTATAGAATACGGAGAAAGAGTTCTACCGCCGATGCTGCAGCATAGGCTGGACGTACCCACATAGTGCAGTTACGGATGATCATGGAAAGGAATGACTACCAACAGGTAGGGGAGCAAGGACGGGTGTATTAGACTCCCCGTTGGTCCCTAGATCCTGGATGGTTCGTACCGGAGTCTTGGGCGCTTGCGAGGCCATGTTTGCCTTGATCTCCAGCATTGTCTGGATTAAATTCTGTATCGAGGTACTCATAGTGTGCATCATCGCCTTTACAACATTGAGATGTTGGCGACCACTGGCGTCCTCGTTTTTATCCCCTTCCATCTATACTGTCATCACATAGGGAGAGATAGACGGGACGATAATTTTTTTGCTTTCTGCCTCTGATTCCTGAGTCGTACTGTCCTCAGGGGAGGCTGATAATGTTGCATCCTCTTGCGACTATGAGTGAATACAACCCCCTACTTGTCATGATACTTTGACTTGTCGAGGGTGGCTAGCCCCAATCGTATCGCTGTATGTTCCTTTAGAATCATTGTCTCCAAGGAACGATGGATTATTATGGAATACCGGGAGGTGACTACCCCCAACTTGTAGTACTGATTGTGTGTTGGCCTGCCGGGAGGAAGACCTTATTCTTGAATGGGTGCCATGAAATACCCCCACGGTAGGTACCACTAGCTTGCTGTCCTGCGATTGGTTCCTCGACACACTGGTTATGACTGAAGGATTGGAGGAAGTTGATTTTGAGTTCTTCTTCATGGAAGAAGATTTCTAAGTGGAGCAGCATGAAGCAAAGGGTGACTCCTCCTCATCCTCTTGTACTTGCACTCGCTTTGCGAGATACTGTCGGAGGGGTACAATTGGCAACAATCGCTGGAATGCCGACAGTCTGGCTGTAGGTGTTGCCGTTTTAGTGCAACAGTAGTTGATAGCAATGTTATCACAAGTGTGCCCCAGGGAGTGTAATGCCCGGCAACCGTACGGTGCATTACACTAAGTCGGATTAAATAAGGCAATGGTTGGTTACATTTTGATTTGTTAGATTTAGGAACAAGTATTAATTTAAGTTAGTTTTATGTGCAGATTGCAAGAAGAGTTCGGCAGAATCAGGTGTTCGTTCAGAGCCTGTCACGACCCGCACCCGGATATTCGGGCACGATTATGTGGTTACGCCAGCCTACACCGCAGAATCGGCGGTAGAGCGCTGTCTGGGTCATCTCTAACTATCTAACATCTCAACAATATATATGGTACCTGTCAAACATCTCAACTCCCAACGGAGGAGCAAAATGGCATCTCACATGAATAACTAATCTCAATCACAAAACAAACTAAGGAAAAAAAATGCACGAATGGAAATAACGAGGGAAGAATAAAAGTACAAATCTACAATCTGAATAATATACAAGATGTCAATCTACAACAGAAAAAGTCTAATACAATCTCAACTACAAAAATAGTCTAAACCTCCTCGGGCTCTGCTACTAAGTCTCCCTGGTCAACAAGAGTGTCCTCTATAGGTACGCCGTCCTGCGGCCCGTAGTAGGTAGGACACTGCTCTAGAAGCCAGTCATTTGGAAAAATATATCCAGTCAGGATTGGAGCGAAGTACATACCTCTGAAAGCAGTTTCAATAGCATAATCGAGCATATAAACAGATATAGAAATGAAATACAAGATCACTGAATATATGAAAGATGAACAAGATATATACAGGTAATGTACGAGGATATATAGATCAACAATATGGATATCAGCAATATGATGAAGTAACTGCAATCTAAAACTAACTACTGTGCCTTAGAATACGAGTTCATTATGTGATCGGGTTGGGTGAACATGATCAGGTAAGACGGATTACAAGTGAAGTATGTAATCAGAATGTACACGATTTGTAACAATGGCTTTGATCACATAATCAACTCCTACTCTCCCACCCCCAACTAATACCGATGGATCCAATCACGACACGCTACGAACACGAAAATATAACCACTGACACGAGCAGTGGGTGTACACGAATATCATAACCACCGAACACGAGCGGTGGGTGTACACGAATAAGCACACTGAACACGAGCAGTGTGTGAACACGAAGTAACATCAATACCCAGTATACACGATGAGATACAATGTACACGAGTACCCGCTGAATACGGTAGGGGATAACATCTCATGACGGGATCCATAAAGTACTAGTCCATGAAATCACTGTGTCGGAGATCAATGTATACAATTCTAAAACATGCATATATACAATATTATGAATTGAAAACAATCAGAGAAATGTACTCGCCTGACGTCTTGAGCAAGGTGTGTCTCTCGATGTCCAAGCCGGTGTCTCACAACCTATATATAATATGTTGCATCAATACAAGGTTTGATAATGAAAAACTGAAGTTGATGAAATTCTAGGTCGATACGCCATTTCTAAGTCAAACCGATGAGATCTAGGTTGCAAGAGTTAAATGCTAGTCACTAAGTCAATACACTATGAAGCTACGCTATACAAGCTAAGCTAAGCATAAATAAACACTCAAAGAGCCGTATCCTAAGATACGCAAGTTTCTAATATGAAAAATATGTTTTATATATGTATACGAACCAAACATTATAGTACTATGTCACAACAACTTAATTGGATACCTTGGTCTTACACCAAGGCGTATCGCACCCAACTCGATACTCCAAAGTCCATAACTTGGGTATCGACCCAAAATCTTGGTGATACCTTGGTATCCCAAGGCAACCAACACTTAGTACATCTAATACATATATAACTAACTATCACAAAATAACAACTAATACCAATATATATATTTACATAGTTAACTATTTACTTAGTATACTAACAGTAACTGACGACCAAAAACAAACATATAAGATATACCTGACTACTCTAATTTAACTACAACTAGTACAAATTTTTATATAGCTAACTAGCTAACTAGCTATCTTAAGGAATCGACTAACAACTAAACTCCACTACTAACACCTTAACTACACTCAAACGCTAACTAAACAACTAATCCACTGACTGAAACTCAACCCAAAACCTTGAACACTCAAATCCAAGTAACAACTAATAGCTAACTCTAATACCTAAAATACTGATATATGAACTGAAACTATACTGAACTAAAACTGAACTTGCACGCTACTGTGCAGAACAGGACACCTGAAATTCACAGTAGAAGAACCAAAATCACCTGATACTGTGTTAGTTGGCTGTGCATCCCAACTGCACATCCTCCAGTGAAGTTCAAGACTTGCTGCAGCTTCCCTACTCTTCCATGCTGGGTGGCACACTGCTGTGATACGCTCGATGATACAGTGGAATTAATCCACTGGTATGCACAGGACTGTGCATAGAACTGCACAGTGCATAGCAGTAGGTGCCCGACCCCCACTGCTGCTGAACTGTCCATCTGTGCAGTCCAAACTGCTCGTTCTCTTCTCCACTTGCTGTGGCCTCGAATCCCTTGATGACTGAGCACTGATGCTCCATACTGTGAGCAGCTGCACAGGGTTTACCCACTGCTGTATGCTGTCATATCTTCAGTCTTCGAAAGAATCCAGCCGGATAGACTTTATAAGTTCAATGTTGCTGATTTCTGGATTCAGATGCACAATATCCCTCCAAAGTTCCTAACATCTACGGCTGTTAGTCGCCTTGCAGACAAGATTGGTATCCTCAAACCAATAATATAGCCATGTTCCCCAAGTTTTGTTTCTACTGCGCCAGAGTAGGCCATCTACTGAACAGTTGCAAAGAGAAAAACCGAGTGCTCGATCTTCTAAAGCTAAAGTTCTCAAATGAAGACTATAAAGTTATGACTTCCAATTCCTCTGTTAATATTTTGACAAAGAATGGCCGGTCGTCTTCACCAGACCCATATGGCCTCCACTACTACATAAAATCAAATTCCTATTAAACACTCTATAACCCATAGATAGCCTCTACCTAAATAAATACATATGCCTATATACACACCAACATGAATATATGTAAACTCCCTCACCCAAAATAGGTATTTATGTATATTTTATATTATTATATTTATTATAGATGTTGAATTTATTTAGAGTATTCTCTTAGTTAATTAGAAAATAATTTTTTTTAGTATATTTACTTATATAAATATTTATTTTAAGTTATTTTAGATTTTTGGAGATTTTTTCTAGAATTTTTGGTAATTAAAACTTAGGAAACATAAATTTCTAGGACTTCTATGATTTACTATACGACCATACTTGCATGTCGTTCCTACCAAATATTTATTTTAGTTTAAAATATTTAATTATATTTTCTGTAATTTATTTAGAATTTTAAGAAATTTATTTAGATTTTTTTTTAATTATTTAGGATTTATTTGGATATATATAGTCTTAATATTAGATAGATGCTAATTTAGTGTTAATAAATATTAATAAGATTTTATAAATTATTTGTATTATCTTTAATTATATTTATGATTATAAATTATTGAGGTAAATTCAAACTCTATTTTAAATTAATTCAAATCCTGAACCTACTAGGAAATCAACTTTATGCATATCCTATCCTTATTTAAATTCATCATAATCCTATCCAAATTAACCAATCCTAGTCGTATTTAATTAAGTAGTGTCCACCATTATAAATACCTCATCCTTCATATTTTTCTTTCCCAAATTCCTCTCTTTTTCGTCCAAAAATAGTCAAAATTTGTCATAAATTCAGCCTCATTTTCTACTAGTTATGACGAATTAAAAAGATGATATCTCCTAGCTCCGGACTCCAAACGCGCTCTAGTTTTTTTTGTTAGAACGATATTGAGGTTAGCTTTCTGTTTTTATAAATTTTTTTACGAAATTATGAGTATTAAATTCTGAAAAATTCGTAGAGCACAGGATATCCGAAAATAGACGTGTTTTGATGTTTTCGCGATTCCGGGAGAACCAGGAATCAGAATCACGAACCGTTTAAAGTTTCGAAAAACTAATGTCGAGATCATCGACATATATTTTTCCCAGAATTTATTTCGAAGTATTTACATACTGTTAATTTTGTAGAACTTCTAGGTTAGAACTTAACCATCGGTGCACAATACAAAATTTGTATGTGCCATAATTCCCAAACGAATTTGAATTCAGACGAGCCGTAAATTCCAGTATGTTTTTGATGCTGAAATCTACAGGAAATCATGCATGAAAGTCGAGTTTGTATCGGTTGACTTTTTGGTCAACAGATCGCCTCGATTTGCGTGCCATGAGTCTCGAGTTGATAAAATTCAGTTTCTTTGGACAAAATTTAGAAATTAACATAAATATCAGAATAATAAGATTAAAATAGGATTTTAGAGTAATTATTCCAGAATTAAATAAATTAAAATAAATTAATGGATATATTATTATATAGTTATATGAATATATATGTAAGTAAATGCTAATTGATAATTATGACTAAATATTCAGACTGTATGACCCTAGGATATCGTAGACTATCCCATACTTACCTTGACCATGTTGACCCTAAGAACTTGTGAATTTGTCTGCCTTGCGTACATTAACGTACTGGCATAGACACCTGTCAGTTGACTGACTGATTTCGTACAGTACTTGAAGACGCGACACCCGCACAATTCAACGCATAATTGACCGTGTTAGATGACTAGTGTTACCCCTAGTATACCCCCTGAGTCCAGTATAAATTTGGTTGAGTATGTGCTAGTGTAATGACTAATGATTCTATTATATTATATTTATGTGTACATAGGATATTGGATTGTTCTGCGTGATTTCTGGAGCAGGTTATTGGTACGTTGTAGCTTCCTTGCCAGGCAAGTATACCTTGCCATTGTACTATTATTTATATTCCATATGTTGCATGCATCTTTATTTTCTGTCTTTAGTTCATTTATTTTAACTGTTATATAAAATGCGCGCGACGGTGTCGTCGCGATATGTTTTATTTATGTATTTGCATTGACCTGTTTATGAGACTACCCCATTAGCATGTAGCATCATTAGGTTCATTGGCCGTGACACAGTTGTTACACGAATTATGAGTCTCATGTAGATCACGGACTTGCGTGACAGGTCTGGCCTCCTGTACGTATGGGCCGTGCGTTAGGAATAACTGCTGTTAGAAACTTTGCATGCTAGTAGACTTGACAGTTATTAGAGGTGTTATCGTGTCATGGATGTAACATGCTTAGAACATGGGGTGGGGAGAACAACAAGTACCGTATTTGAGCTCCTTTACACTTTTTCTATTGTGCGCCCGGATTCTCCACTGGAGATACGGGTGGTGATGACCACTATATATTATATTATTATCAGGCGGGCCTCCGGTTTTCGAAAGACGTCGTACCTTTTTAGGCCCCTGGATCTCCAATAGAGAACCATGCCAAATCCCAGGTTTTCAGCCAGATAGTTCACTTGTGGAGAAAGTTGTTCTTAACTGCATTCACTTAGATGGTTAGGCGACCCATTAGATATTTATTTCAGTACTTTATTGGCATGTGTTTAAGTATCTTGTTATGTCCCTCTGAGGACCTGGTCCGCTGCCAGGTGTACCTGTTCTTGAGTATTTGTAGGAGCGCAGATTCGGATGGTTATAGATGCTTCGTAGATGTCTTCTCTTCGAGCCGTGACCAATTGCCGGTATACTTATATTGGGCTTGATTGTGTTGTACTCATATTGTATTTACTTTTCCATTTGAGTTGGTAGTGGATTTGTTTCCACCCAACTATCATCCTTAGATACTTCTCATTGAGATCTTGTTTCATAGGTACTGTTTATTTATTTCTATATGATTTTGGTGGATGAGATTTAGATTTTACCCTGTGACTTGTATTACATTTTATACCACTTGTGGATTGATATTCATACTACAGCGTACGTATGGATTTGGTTTCCATATATTGGAGTTGCCATATCCATGCGGCTGGCATGCTTACGTGTCCTAGTCCTACATATATTTTTGGGACTGGGGCGTTACAATATATATTTAGATCTATACACCTAGTTATATGTATATATATATATATATATATATATATATATATATATATATATATATATATATATATATAGATACCCTCATATATATATACACATAGGCATGGGTTATACATAAAAACCCAAATTACACCATTATGCTCCAAATAATAAATAGATAGTATATACAACTATATTTACATATGTATGTATAGTACAATAAGCCAAAACACGAACACATGGAGTGCACGCACCCGTATCACACTTTTCTATGATACGCTTGCGATACGGCCCCCAACACACAACCAAACGTATCCTGGAGGACACGAACACATCCAATACATAACTTATGATCAATACATATATAAATTAGTGTGTCTACGTGTCCGTGTCACCATATGATATGCACATGGCCCCGTGTCGGAGAAAAACCCCCAAAATCGACCGTTTCGTCAAATTGACGAGATTCGGCTCACACGTATCCAATTGTGGACACGACACAAGCTACAAACAAACAATCAATGGTCAATTAGATCTATTAGATCCATTGACAAGCACTACATGTGCCAATTTTGGAATTCCCCCAAAATTGGCACCAAAAAGGATATAACTTCCACCTTAGGTCTCCAAATGATTCCAAACCAAAACCTATGGGTAACCTATGCATGTGGGGTGGTTTCTCATGGTAAAAACTCAGATCTATAGTCTATAGGAAGGGTGAAAACTGATTTATACCTATTGGGAGATGGATTTCCAATGAGAAAGTCCCAAATAGCAAGTTGCTCCTCTCCTTGTAGATCTTGGCCTCCTCCTCCTTGTTCCTTGCTCCTTGCTTGTAGATCCTTGATGTAGAGTTTTCAATGATGAATTTAGGAAGAGGTTTGAAGAGAAATGATGAAGAATTGATGGGGGAATGGAGGAAAATGGAAGGGGAAAAAAAACTAGATCTAGAAATTTGGGAAAGAACTAAAATGAGAGCACTCTCTCTCCTCTCAATTATGGTTGGTCATAAACCCCATCCCAAGCAATGTGTAATGTCCCAAATACCCCTTGGGGCCTCTCATGAAGAAATAATTAGGGAGGGAAGGTTCTAGTCTAATAGTTTCACTAATTAATCATGTTTCCTAATCCATGGGCTCAACTTAGACTAGTCCAAAAGTTTGTTCATGTCTTCTAATTAAAATGGTTAGGTCCACTACACAAGTCCAAAACAATTCCACAACTAGCAACAATTAAATAATACAATAAATAATTAAATCAATTATGCACAAAAATTAATTATAAAATCCTAAAATAAATATACCCATTGACAATTACCAAACTACCCTTAGATGGAAATGTGAGGGTGACAAACCTACCCACCTTAGAAAAATTTCGTCCTCAAAATTAAGGAAGAAACTATCTACCAAAACAAACAATATAATGCAAGAAGAAATTATACCTCACGGCTCGAAAAGATACGGATATCGCTCGCGCATCTCGGCCTCTCGCTCCCAGGTACTCTCTCCTAGCGAGTGATGCCTCCACGCGACGCGCACCAAAGGAATCGTCTGGTTCCTCAGCACTTTCTCTCTCCGATCTAGAATCTCCACTGGCTGCTCTGGATAACTGAGAGTAGGGCCCACCTCTATCTCCGAATGATCCAACACATGACTGGGATCTGCCACGTACCGTCTCAACTGCGACACATGAAACACGTTGTGCACTCCTTCCAATGCAGGTGGTAAGTCTAGTCTGTAGGCGACTGCACCGACCCTCTCAAGAATGCTGAAAGGACCGATGAATCGCGGACTAAGCTTGCCGCCTCCACCAAAACGAATCGTGCCACGTGTCGGAGAAATCCTCAAGAAAATCAGATTGCCAACCTAGCACGAAACACAAACTTAGCACTCTAACAAGCAATAATCAAACACAAACAAGACAAAACTAAAGCTATACCTCAAACTCCAGAGGTCTCCGATGGCTATCGGCCCAATGCCGTTGCCTGTCCTGCGTCACTCGAAGTCTGTCTCTGATAAGTTTTACCTTCTCTGCTGCATCCACTACCATCTCTGGTCCCAATAAAGCCCTGTCACCAATATCATCCCAGGACAACGGAGTGCGGCATCTCCGTCCATACAACGCCTCGAATGGTGACATCTCAATGCTGGCTTGGTAGCTGTTGTTGTATGAAAACTCTACCAAGTGAAGGTGATCCTCCCAAGAACCTCCAAGATCCAAAACACAGGTGCGTAGCATGTCCTCGAGAGTCTGAATAGTCCTCTCCGACTGTCCGTCCGTCTGAGGGTGATAAGCGGTACTGAACTTGAGCTGAGTGCCCAAGCTAGCCTGCAAACTCCTCCAGAAATGGGACGTGAAGCGACTATCCCGACCCGAGATAATGCTCACTGGAATACCGTGCAATCTGACAATCTGGCGCACATACATCACCGCAAGTCTCTCTGTAGATGTACCCACTTTAAATGGCAGAAAGTGGACTGATTTGGTCAACCTGTCCACGATGACCCAAATCACATCCTTGCCTCCTGGAGAACGCGGAAGCCCTGATACAAAATCTATAGTAACATGTTCCCATTTCCACTCCGGAATGGGCAAGGGCTGAAGCAATCCTCCTGGCCTCTGTCTCTCCACCTTGACATGCTGGCAAACTAAGCATCTGGACACGAAACTAGCTACCTCGTGCTTCATGCCATACCACCATACATGCTCCCTCATATCTCTATACATCTTATTAGCACCGGGATGCATAGAGTATTGGGAACGATGCGCCTCCTGCATAATCTCCTCGCGCAAAGCTCCTGTCGGTACGCACAATCTGGTACCGTGTCGCAATGATCCGTCATCTGCGATGATAAAGTCCTCTGCCAGCCCGACCCGAACCTGTGCTCTGATGCTCCTCAGAGACTCATCCTCATACTGTCCGGCTCTGACTCGTTCCATCAGCTCTGACTGAACCTGAAGTCCCCACATCTGAGCTGCGACTCCCGGAATCAATACCTCAATGCCCAAACTATCGAGATCGGCCAATAAATGTCTGTCTCTAGTCAAGCACATAGCCACGGGATACCTGCTCAAGGCATCCGCAACTACGTTGGCCTTCCCTGGATGGTACTGCAAGGATATGTCGAAGTCTTTCATCAGCTCCAACTATCGCCGCTGCCTCATGTTAAGCTCTTTCTGTGTAAATACATACTTTAAGCTCTTATGGTCTGTGAAAATCTCTACTCTCTCTCCATATAGATAGTATTTCCACAATTTGAGAGCAAAGATAACTACTGCAAGCTCCAAATCATGGGTAGGGTAGTTCTTCTCATGCGGACGTAATTGCCTGGAAGCATAGGCGATTACCTTCCCGTGCTGCTGTAGTACACAACCCAAACCCTTCCCTGATGCATCACTGTAAATGAAAAATCCTCCTGCTCCTGATGGTAGTGTCAAGATGGGAGCTGTAGTCAATCTCCTCTTCAGCTCCTCAAATGCTGATTGGCAATCCTCAGTCCAGACGAATTCTACGTCCTTCCTGGTCAGCCTTGTCATCGGCTCTGCTAGTCTGGAGAAGTCCTGAACAAACTTTCGGTAGTAGCCTGCTAATCCAAGGAAGCTCCTGATCTCTGCTACTGAACTCGGGGTAGACCACGATTCAACTGCTGAGATCTTCTTCGGGTCTACCGAGACTCCATCTCCTGTAATGACATGCCCAAGGAATTCAACCTTATCAAGGAAGAATTCGCACTTTGACAACTTGCCATACAACTTCTCCTTCCTGAGGGTCTCTAAAATAATCCTCAAGTGCTGCTCATGCTCCTCAAGGGTCTTCGAATATATCAGAATGTCGTCTATGAAGACTACAACAAACTGATCCAGGTACTGATGAAATACCTTGTTCATCAGGTTCATGAACACTGTCGGAGCATTGGTCAACCCAAACGGCATCACCAAGAACTCGAACTGTCCATAGCGAGTCCTGAAAGCTGTCTTTGGGATGTCTTCCCTCTTCACTTTCACCTGGTGGTACCCTGACCTCAAGTCTATCTTGGAGAATACCTTCGCTCCGCTCAACTGGTCAAACAAGTCATCTATCCGCGGCAATGGGTATTTGTTCTTGATAGTGAGGTTATTAAGTGCCCTGTAGTCGATACACATACATACCGACCCATCCTTCTTGGGTACAAAAAGTACCGGAGCACCCCATGGTGATGAACTGGAATGGATAAATCCTTTGTCTTGCAACTCATCCACCTGCTTCTTTAACTCCGTCAGTTCGTTGTTGTTTACTCTATAGACGTGCTGAGAGATCGGTTCTGCGCCTGGCACTAAATCTATAGAGAATTCCACATCCCTGTCCGACGGTAACCCCGGCAACTCCTCCGGAAAGACATCCAAGAATTCTGCAATCAATGGATATGGCGGCGTCTGCTCCTGCTCCTCGACTAAAGCTCCACAAAAATCGCCATTGCTCTGCTCTGGCTCTCCTGGCGTCTGAAATACAACTCTGCCTCCACGACAATCGATACTAGCATGATGCCTACTCAACCAATCCATCCCGAGCACTATATCGTAACTCGGAAGTGGCATTACGAGCAAACATACACTCAGTTCACGGCCTCCCAAATAAACTCTCTCGTTCCTGCAAACATCACTGACCAGGATGATACCACCCCCGGTCGTGATCTTGCAAGTCCTCGCCAACGGTTCAGACTCAAGGCGATGCCTCAAAGCAAAAGATACAGATACAAAGCTATAAGAAGCACCAGAATCGAACAAAACATGAGCTGGAAAGGAATCGAGATAAACAGAACCTGAGATGACATCGCCAATCGGCTCCTCCTCCTCGACAGTCAGGGCAAAAGCTCGCCCCTGTCGATGCGCTCCTCTGTTCTGCTGATGCTGTGCAAACTACTGCTGCTGCGGTGGAAGAGGTCCTCTCTGCTGGCCCGCTGGTGGTCGAGCGGGTGCCTTCTGTGCCTGTCCTCCACCCTGAGCTGGACGAGCTTGGACTTTGGGACAAGCCCGTAGCTGATGATCTCCCGATCCACAAAATAAGCACTAGCCTAGCCTCATCCTGCATGCGTCCCATCCGTGTCCTTGTTTCTTACAGAAGGTACAAGGAGCTACTGTCCTCTGGATCTGATGCATCTGCTGAGCCGGCGCTCTAGCTGGCCCGTGGTGCTGCTGCCTCTGGTGCTGGTAAGGCCTCTGGTTTTGCTGCTGGAAATGAGGCCTCTTCGTGGGACCCGTGTAGCTGCCGGATCCTCCTGTGTCCCTCTGCCTCTTAGAGCCAAGCTCTAAGTCATCTTCTGCCCTCTGTGCCTGCATGAGTATCTCCTCGAAGGTGGCTGTAGGACCTCCGTTGGTATGGGGTTTGACTTCCCGGTTTAGGCCCTTCCTGAACTTCCTTGCCTTGCTTCTAGGATTCTGACCCTCCACGAAGCGTCCTAGCCGGCAATACTCCGCCGCATACTCATCCACTTTCATGCCTCCCTGTACAAGATACTGGAACTGACTCTCCAAAGAAGTAAGAGCCACGTCAGGGAAGAGCTTCTCCTTGAAAAGCTCTTTGAAGGCTTCCCAAGAGAGCCCTGGTGCTGCAATCCTCGGGTCAGTCCGAAACCATGTCAGGGCAATATCAAACATCATACAACCCGCAGCCTCAATCTGTAGCATCTCTGGAATCTGCGCCAGCCGCAGGTTCCGTTCTATGTCCTCGATCCACTCATCCGCATATAAAATCCCCTCGGTGCCTCTGAAGTCCTTCGGGCCCATCCTCTTGAGTCGATGATGGTACCCGGCCTCGGCTGATGCGGAATAAACTGAGCTGGTGCCGTCGGTGGCTGGGTGGTAGTAGCTCTCTCCACCGCTGTGAGTACGATCTGGTGAGCGTTCTCCACGCTCTGTCGCAGGACCTCTGACTGTCGCTGCTGCGTCTCCATCATCTGCTAGAGAAGTATAAACATCTGTGTCTGATCAACCACTGATGGTGGAGGTGGAAGACCCTCTGAAACAACTAGAGCTATTAGAGCCACCCTCCGAACTGGGGGAGGAGCACCCCCGAAAACTGCTGCTGAGACCCCCACCTGAACCGATGAGGCGACCCTCTCAACTGGGGAAGAACCCGTAGTAGGTGCTACCCTCTCCGCAGCAGGCTGGGAAGCAGCTGAGGAAGCTGGTGCTGCTCCCGAGTGATAGAATCGGATCTTCGGAGGCATCCTGAAGACAGATTGAAAATAAGGAATCAATATTTGAATATAATGCGATATCATCAAAGAAGGACAGAAGTTTATTCAAAATGAAAGACAATATTCAATAGATAAGGATTTGCAAAAGCAGATATTCGAATTTTTCCTAGATGTGATTGAGTAACTCTCTCAGCCTAAATCCTGTTTCCTAAGGCAGGCTCGTAGCCGTACTCTGGGTGAGCACAACTACGATATCTATCTAGACCTGCATTGGCCACCACTAAAAACGTGTCACGACCCACACCCGGATATTCGGGCACGAGGACGTGGTTACGCCAGCCTACACCGCAGAATCGGCGGTAGAGCGCTGTCTGGGTCATCTCTAACTATCTAACATCTCAACAATATATATGGTACCTGTCAAACATCTCAACTCCCAACGGAGGAGCAAAATGGCATCTCACATGAATAACTAATCTCAATCACAAAACAAACTAAGGAAGAAAAATACACGAATGGAAATAACGAGGGAAGAATAAAAGTACAAATCCACAATCTGAATAATATACAAGATGTCAATCGACAACAAAAAAAGTCTAATACAATCTCAACTACAAAAATAGTCTAAACCTCCTCGGGCTCTGCTACTAAGTCTCCCTGGTCAACAAGAGTGTCCTCTATAGGTACGCCGTCCTGCGGCCCATAGTAGGTAGGACACTGCTCTAGAAGCCAGTCATCTGGAAAAATATATCCAGTCAGGATTGGAGCGAAGTACATACCTCTGAAAGCAGTTTCAATAGCATAATCGAGCATATAAACAGATATAGAAATGAAATACAAGATCACTGAATATATGAAAGATGAACAAGATATATACAGGTAATGTACGAGGATATATAGATCAATAATATGGATATCAGCAATATGATGAAGTAACTGCAATCTAAAACTAACTACTGTGTGTTAGAATACGAGTTCATTATGTGATCGGGTTGGGTAAACATGATCAGGTAAGACGGATTACAAGTGAAGTATGTAATCAGAATGTACACGATTTGTAACAATGGCTTTGATCACATAATCAACTCCTACTCTCCCACCCCCAACTAATACCGATGGATCCAATCACGACACGCTACGAACACGAAAATATAACCACTGTCACGAGCAGTGGGTGTACACGAATATCATAACCACCGAACACGAGCGGTGGGTGTACACGAATAAGTACACTGAACACGAGTAGTGTGTGAACACGAAGTAACATCAATACCCAGTATACACGATGAGATACAATGTACACGAGTACCCGCTGAATACGGTAGGGGATAACATCTCATGACGAGATCCATAAAGTACTAGTCCGTGAAATCACTGTGTCGGGGATCAATGTATACAATTATAGAACATGCATATATACAATATTATGAATTGAAAACAATCAGAGAAATGTACTCGCCTGGCGTCTTGAGCAAGGTGTGTCTCTCGATGCCCAAGCCGGTGTCTCACAACCTATATATGGTATGTTGCATCAATACAAGGTTTGATAATGAAAAACTAAAGTTGATGAAATTCTAGGTCGATACGCCATTTCTAAGTCAAACCGATGAGATCTAGGTTGCAAGAGTTAAATGCTAGTCACTAAGTCAATACACTATGAAGCTACGCTATACAAGCTAAGCTAAGCATAAATAAACACTCAAAGAGCCGTATCCTAAGATACGCAAGTTTTTAATATGAAAAATAGGTTTTATATATGTATACGAACCAAACATTATAGTACTATGTCACAACAATTTAATTGGATACATTGGTCTTATACCAAGGCGTATCGCACCCAACTCGATACTCCAAAGTCCATAACTTGGGTATCGACCCAAAATCTTGGTGATACCTTGGTATCCCAAGGCAACCAACACTTAGTACATCTAATACATATATAACTAACTATCACAAAATAACAACTAATACCAATATATATATTTACATAGTTAACTATTTACTTAGTATACTAACAGTAACTGATGACCAAAAACAAACATATAAGATATACCTGACTACTCTAATTTAACTACAACTAGTACAAATTTTTATATAGCTAACTAGCTAACTTAAGGAATCGACTAACAACTAAACTCCACTACTAACACCTTAACTACACTCAAACGCTAACTAAACAACTAATCCACTGACTGAAACTCAACCCAAAACCTTGAACACTCAAATCCAAGTAACAACTAATAGCTAACTCTAATACCTAAAATACTGATATATGAACTGAAACTATACTGAACTAAAACTGAACTTGCACGCTACTGTGCAGAACAGGACACCTGAAATTCACAGTAGAAGAACCAAAATCACCTGATACTGTGTTAGTTGGCTGTGCATCCCAACTACACATCCTCCAGTGAAGTTCAAGACTTGCTGCAGCTTCCCTACTCTTCCATGCTGGGTGGCACACTGCTGTGATACGCTCGATGATACAGTGGAATTAATCCACTGGTATGCACAGGACTGTGCATAGAACTGCACAGTGCATAGCAGTAGGTGCCGGACCCCCACTGCTGCTGAACTGTCCATCTGTGCAGTCCAAACTGCTCGTTCTCTTCTCCACTTGCTGCGGCCTCGAATCCCTTGATGACTGAGCACTAATGCTCCATACTGTGAGCAGCTGCACAAGGTTTACCCACTGCTGTATGCTGTCATATCTTCAGTCTTCGAAAGAATCCAGCCGAATAGACTTTATAAGTTCAATGTTGCTAATTTCTGGATTCAGATGCACAATATCCCTCCAAAGTTTCTAACATCTACGGCTGTTAGTCGTCTTGCAGACAAGATTGGTATCCTCAAACCAATAATATAGCCATGTTCCCCAAGTTTTGTTTCTACTGCGCCAGAGTAGGCCATCTACTGAACAGTTGCAAAGAGAAAAACTGAGTGCTCGATCTTTTAAAGCCAAAGTTCTTAAATGAAGACTATAAAGTTATGACTTCCAATTCCTCTGTTAATATTTTGACAAAGAATGGCCGGTCGTCTTCACCAGACCCATATGGCCTCCACTACTACATAAAATCAAATTCCTATTAAATACTCTATAACCCATAGATAGCCTCTACCTAAATAAATACATATGCCTATATATACACCAACATGAATATATATTTAGATCTATACACCTAGTTATATGTATATATATATATATATAGATACCCTCATATATATATACACATAGGCATGGGTTATACATAAAAACCCAAATTACACCATTATGCTCCAAATAATAAATAGATAGTATATACAACTATATTTACATATGTATTTATAGTACAATAAGCCAAAACACAAACACATGGAGTGCACGCACCCGTATCACACTTTTCTATGATACGCTTGCGATACGGCCCCCAACACACAACCAAACGTATCCTGGAGGACACGAACACATCCAATACATAACTTATGATCAATACATATATAAATTAGTGTGTCTACGTGTCCGTGTCACCATATGATATGCACATGGCCCCGTGTCAGAGAAAAACCCCCAAAATTGACCGTTTCATTGACGAGATTAGGCTCACATGTATCCAATTGTGGACACGACACAAGCTACAAACAAACAATCAATGGTCAATTAGATCTATTAGATCCATTGACAAGCACTACATGTGCCAATTTCGGAATTCCCCCAAAATTGGCACCAAAAAGGACATAACTTCCACCTTAGGTCTCCAAATGATTCCAAACCAAAGCCTATGGGTAACCTATGCATGTGGGGTGGTTTCTCATGGTAAAAACTCAGATCTATAGCCTATAGGAAGGGGGAAAACTGATTTATACCTATTGGAAGATGGATTCCCAATGAGAAAGTCCCAAATAGCAAGTTGCTCCTCTCCTTGTAGATCTTGGCCTTCTCCTCCTTGTTCCTTGCTCCTTGCTTGTAGATCCTTGATGTAGAGTCTTCAATGATGAATTTAGGAAGAGGTTTGAAGAGAAATGATGAAGAATTGATGGAGGAATGGAGGAAAATAGAAGGGAAAAAAACTAGATCTAGAAATTTGGGGAAGAACTAAAATGAGAGCACTCTCTCTCCTCTCAATTATGGCTGGTCATAAACTCCACCCCAAGCAATGTGTAATGTCTCAAATACCCCTTGGGGCCTCTCATGAAGAAATAATTAGGGAGGAAAGGTTCTAGTCTAATGGTTTCACTAATTAATCATGTTTCCTAATCCATGGGCCTAATTCATGGGCTCAACTTAGACTAGTCCAAAAGTTTGTTCATGTCTTCTAATTAAAATGGTTAGGTCCACTACACAAGTCCAAAACAATTCCACAACTAGCAATAATTAAATAATACAATAAATAATTAAATTAATTATGCACAAAAATTAATTATAAAATCCTAAAATAAATATACCTATTGACAATTACCAAACTACCCTTAGATAGAAATGTGAGGGTGACAGAGCCGTATTGGGATAGCTGGATTGGAGCATTAATGCCGTCTTCCTTAGTCGGCCTGCTCGTACGATCAAAATAATTGAGTAGATCATGCTTTGCATCGGACCACGGGTTCAAGGGATCGATCGTATCAGTAAGGCAGAGTGCTAACAGAATCAGACTTGGTGAGTGGGCTCTGTCCCTTCTCCTCTACTCCTTCATTCCTAATAATATTGAGCACACGTAATGGCTTATACACTTGGGACTGGAACATGTAACTCACTGTACTGTAGCGTACATAAAGTGTGCGTTGTTTGGTTGGATATGATTTATGGCTTGAGTTGGTTATTGCATTTGGGCAGTTGGAGCTTGAGTAGATCATCTTGGTCGAAATATTGAGGCACTTCTGGCGGGCGAACGAGTGTGCATCCGTGCACGAGTATATAGTTGGGCGCTTTGTCAAGCAAAGCGTGCAGTTATGGTTCAAAATCGGACAACTGTATTGGCGAGGGCATTGTGCCACTATTGGGGCATTGTGCCACAGGGTTTTTTGAGCGAAGGGGTGTTGCACCAATTGGAACATTGTGTCGAGAAGTGATATAGTGCATATGGGGATAACTTGAGATGGTGCATTGGGATATAAGTTAGAGAATGGTTATGAATAGTTGGTTGGATTGAGGCGAGTTTCGTTTGGTGGGGTGAGAAGGGTCGATTCTTTCGTCATACCTACTTGGTGTTTGCATCCATCATGGACAACCTGTTGCGCACAAGGTTTGGTTTTCTCGAACGGGATATGCTCTGGGCACCGGGACCGTTTGTCCATAGAGGATATAAATGGTAACGTGCCTTGGACCCGGTGCCGGTAATTCGATACGACCAGGCGGGCTAGCTACTCAGCACTGGATCTGGTAGAACCGCAGTTGATTAGTCCTTTATGGCGTGGCTAGTGACTTCATATAAATAAGAGTTTGTTTGCTTTTCTATAGTATGGTTTGTGCTTTTCGTATAGGCGATGGCCACTTTCTCTCGGGCAGGTGTGTGCATATCGATGATTGTATTAGTAAGGCTTGGATTTTGGAATAGTTTGAGGATGGATATTGAGGCTTGGAGTGTGGTTCGATAGGTTCATATGTTGCTTGGGTTTGAGTAGAAAGGTTTGCATGCTAGTTTTGTTTGAGTTGGATATATCTGCTTGTATATTTGCTTTAGTTGAATGCTTGCATGTTTAACCTGCTTTATATTTTTTCTGAACATGTCATATCTCTGCCATAAAATGAATCTAGGATTCAAGTAGAAATATCACCATATAACTATTTGTATTCACTATTCTACTTAGTGTCAGTTTAGACGAGTGGGTTACCTCGCTCACCAGTACAGTTGTGAACTGACCCATATTTGTGGGCTTTATCTCAGGTACGCAGGTGTAGTGGCGCTGTTTGGATATACGGGACATGATGTATAAAATGATAAGTACCTTTGTGGGCAAGAGAAAGAGCAAGAGTGTTGCTTCACCTTTGTGGCATTCTCCTTCGTAGCATTTTTATTTAGACCCTATTGAGAGCTTCACTGCATATACTCTGATGTGTGCTTGGTACACAATACTTGACTTTCACTGCAACTTGGTTGTTTTGATGATAACTTTGATGTTTGACATCATCGCCTTGTGTGAGCGCAACTCCACGATCATACGGCATTATGTCCCGATGAGAATGATAGTCCCGTGGAAGCGTTGTAACATGGTGATTCACGTTCAGTGGGGACGATCGAGCTTGCGGGAGATTGGTGTGTGATAGGGAGGACACTTCATGTGCGACGATTGTTTCTCTCATCTTGCATTTGTAACTTATCACGACTTACAAATCAGACGAGGGAAATTTTACCTTTACACCCACTTTATGGGCGTGGCCAAACTGTGCGCATGGGTGAGAAGGTGAGAGGCTTGCTCTCTGATATGGTTCGTGTGCAAAATATGTACCCAGATTATTCATGAAAGACTTAATATGAGATAAACCCACATCATGCACTCAGCCAGACTGGGCGCATGGGTTTGCCATTACAATTTTTTCTCCCTGTCCTGCTTTGGAGCATATGCTACGCCCAAGTGGTCCTAGGAAGACTTTGGGGACTGGCCCACTTTTGGCGCACAAGTGCGTGGGTTACTCCGATACTATTTTCCATCAGTAGCGCGCGTAACCGTCAACGACACATGCTTTTGGTCATCTACTTAAGAGGCCACTCGAGCGCGCATGGCTCATGCTATCCTGGACTTCATTGAACTAGCGCTCGCTTACGCATAGTACAAGGAGTCCAAGTTTTCCTAATTTTTATGTAGTTGGTGTATGGGGTTAGTGCCACAGAAGATCATGTCAAAGACGAACCCTGTCCTTTTGTCTTTGTCGCATGTAGAATCCCACATGCGCTTACCGTCTGATACGGCATAATTATTCCTATGCCTTTGGGTGCGGTATACTGGCCTTGGCGATCCAAGTTCTTTGAGTCTTTTTGGGCATTGACAGCCTTTGTGCGGGGTTTGACTTGTCCCCTGAGAGCATATCTTCGAACGCTTATTGTTCAAAGTGGATAACCAACATCTTCTAGGTTGAACCCAGCTTCATCCTGTCGGATTGTGTCACGACCTTCTCTTTTAAGGAGAAGGACGTCCCCAGCAGAGTCACCATTTTTGTTTTTATTACAAAAAAATAAGTCTTGATAACTTTGATTGTGAATATAACAAAGAGAAATGTATAAAGAATTCCTGGACAAAAACTCTACGTATAATTAATTATGGAAAAGTGTGGTGATGGAGATCGAGTACTTCACCTAACTCCTTTACTCTGTTGACGATCAACCGACAAAGGGGGTTGCAAAGTCGTTCGCCCACTGGCACAAAAAGACAGTACCTGGGCTCTTAGATTTGATCTCTTTACCTCCTTGTGTGCGTCTGTGGGATGTATGGGTTTTTGCTATTCATAGCCATTTATACTGAATGGTTGCGCACATATGTGTTAGAGAAAAATAACTGTTTTAAGTTTATGTGTGCGAGTTTTGAGCTTTCGTATGGCTCTTTAAATTAAATACATCTGTAATTTGTGCACGCATGTCGTGGTACGGCTAACATATGGCATTAGTTAAGATTGGTCGTTGCTGAGATCTTGGGTTGTTATTGGGTTATTGTCATTCGTAATTGGCATGACACGTGGCATGCATCGGTACTTGAAGATCTCGGTTGGTTATAATAGAAAGATAATGCCACATGGAGGTCCACCGTATTAGGTCACTACCGCATGTGGATTCATAGGAACACTGTCGCATGAAAGTATTATTGCATGAGTTCACTACAACAATAGGGTCCGTCGCATGAGGTCGCTGCCGCATGGAGACCTATATTGTGTTGACATAAGTACTGGCATTTTGTCTTATAGCCGCTGTCTGCACGGACTACGAAGCATCCTGCTGTAATAGTCAGAGCAATTATGACTGCTGACGTGACCATCAGTGGCTCAACTTTTGTGGACCACTGCTGTGTATTAAAGGCTTTTGTCAGTAGGGGTGTGGCTGAGGTGTCAGCCGTATGACCTTTGTGCGGTATCATAATTTTGCTACTTTTATCGCATCATGACTTTACTACCTTTGTCGCATGGCTTTTAGTGCGCATGATTAATAATTTTCCATGCTTCTACAACTATAAGAGGTAATATGGACGTGATAGGCTTTCAGATTATACGCAATTGGAGATATCTGCTCAGAGGTGATATGGACATGAAAGAATATAATTCAGTAGGGATTTAACTTTTTGCGGGAAAATAATGTAGAGGTAATATGGCGATGGAAGAATATAAATCACTAAGGATTTAACTTTTTGCGAAAAAATAATATAGAGGTAATGTGGACATGATTATTTTCTTTAGCAATTCTATTTCCTTAGAGAGAATTAAGTGGGATTTTTCAAAGGTAATATAGACGTGAACTATTTTTAGAAATATTTCATCCTAGTTGGGGAAAAAATATTTTTGGGTATCTCCAATCCGACTAGGGATCATAAATAGGACATCCTTGGAGCGACTGTCTCTAAGAATACGGCAATTTGGTTTGAAAGTTTTTACTTTAAGTGATCTCAACGAGAACATTTTATAGGGTCTGAGGACTGTTCCGCTGGGGATTTTTAGAGGATCTATTACCTATAATGTATTCAATACTCTTGAATACAGGTAATAGTTCAATACGATGAAGAGTTTCATTTACTCTTTTAGGAAAAGTTGTCAGAAATAACAATCTTTAACCACACTATGAAAGAGAATTTCTTCTACATATCTATTACCCATAACATATCCAAGACTCTTGAATACAGATAATTAATTTTACAATATACATTACTGGGGATAGAATAAGAGAAATACAAATATTATACATTCAAAGTACTCTGCTGGGGATGAGGAAGTACAAGTCTAGCTTAAACGTAGTACTTTTGGAGAAATTTTCCATTTATCGACATCATCAGTAAATCTCTGTTGGGCTTTGCTTTTGTGCATCATAATCATCAGTCTTCGTACGGTCAAGACAAGCTCGCCGACTTGAAATATCCTTTCCTTGACTTTCTTATTAAAGGCTTTGGAGATACGTGCTTGATATAGCTCAATGCACTGTTGAGCTTGCAAACGCTTCTCGTCCAATGCCTTTAAATCTTAGTCGTAAGTGATTATTGTTTTATGTGGTTAGCTCGTTGGAGAGAGTTATCCTAGGGAAAGGTTTTGGATCTCGAGAGAAAGAACTGCCTCACACCCGAAGACCAGATGGTATGGAGTACTGGCAATAGGAGTTTGTATCGTGGTCCGATAGGCCCATAAACATTCTCTAAGCTTCTCGTTCCAATCATATTTATTAGTGGAACAAATTTCTTGAGTAGCTTGATTATGATTTTATTGAAGGCTTCTGCTAAGACATTGGCTGCAAGATTGTATGCCATAGACGCTACATTCTGGATTCGATTCCTATTGGAAACTTGATAGAATGCATGGCTAGAAAATTGTGGGCCATTGTCATAAATTATCCTCCCGGGAATACCGAAGCGGTAGATGACATGATGTTTGACGAAGCTAATCACATTGGATGTCTCCACTTTGATGAGTGGTACTGCTTCTTCCCACTTGAAGAAATAGTTGGTTATTGTTAGAATAAACTGATGACCTCTAGCCGATGGCGGGCTGATAGGGCTAATAATGTCCATTACCCAAGCATCAAAATGCTAAGACGCAGTTGTAGGGTGTAAGAACTTTGAATGTTGGTGTATAAAATCAGCATAAATTTGATAATCCCTGCACTTGTGATCATAATCTATTATATCTACTACCTTGGTGGGCCAATAATAACAGATCCATCTGAGTCTACCTTATAGTTTAGGGCCAGGTTGATGTGCCCCACAAGTGCCGTTATGAGCTTCACGAAGCGCTTATTTTGCTTCAACGTATGAAAGGCATCGTAGAAGGAGCCCACCACATGAATGATGATATAACATCTTGGACGCTGCATCATAATAGAATCAGAGAGAATGTCTCTTAATGGAGGTAGCTTCTTTTGGATCATCTAGAAGAATTCCATAGGCCGCATAGTCTATGAAAGGAAATCTCCAATCTTTATAGTCGAGCGTCGCCTCTGTTGAATAGCTATGTTGGATTTATAATTTTTTTGGAATAGAACAACTCTCGACCAGTTATTATGAATGAATGTTGTCTCCTAAGTAGAATAACTAAGGAAGCTGCCAACCTGGCGATAGCATCTGCTTCAATATTCTGCATCCGAGGTACGTTCTTAATAAAAATCCTGAGAAGGTTGAAGACAGCTTGATCTTATCATGATAGTAAGGGATGAGGTCTTCATGACGGACTTCATACTCCCCTCTAACCTGATTGACTATCAGCTTAGAGTCATCAAAGGCTTCTAAATATTATATATCCAGTTGTTTGACTAACTAGAAACCAATTAACAGAGCATTGTATAAGACTACATTGTTAGAGCAAGGTTCTCTGATAGAATACGCATGATGTATCAACTACTTGTCGGGAGAGATGAGAACTATTCCTACACCAGCGACGATATTGCCCTTGGGCCCTATTCTTGATTCACTATTGAAGGACATTTTCTAAGTGTCGTATCCCTTTTCCATTTTGTACTCCAATACTTTATCGGGGATATCATCATAAAGTTTTGACGTTTCAGGAACTGGATGAGCTGCGAGAAAATCAGCCAAAGGTTGACCTTTCACCATTTTCTGTGGGACGTATACCATGTCGTAAGGTGATAACAACATTGTCCATGTTGCCAGATGAGAGTTGAGTGTACTAGGTTTAGTCATTAGCACCCGAAGAGGGTCCACTCTGGATATGACATGGATTGTTTGACTAGTCACATAATAACATGTCGTTTGGATGGCGAACACTAGGGCAAGAAATTCCTTCTCCCCGGGATTGTACCTGTGCTCAGCACCAACCATCATACGACTGAGATAGTAGATAGCCTGTTCATGACCTTCATCACTCTTTTGTGCAAGTATAGCTCCTAAAGAGTGGTCAAACGCTCGAACATACAGCAAGAAAGGTTTTTCCATGCTAAATTAGATATCAAATTCGTAATTGTTCGATCTCTCTAATTTATGAAGCAACCAAGATTTAATGATTTGCTGCTTTGGAAATTATTAGATATAGGAGGAAAAAAATATATTAAATTAAATGCGACCACTAGTGTTTTTATTTTTTTGCTTATCGATCTCATTGATTTTAATATGCTACTAGATTAAACCTTTAGCACTTTTCTGGGGTTGTTTAGTAGTTAAGGTTAATTAGATCGCTTGTTTCTATTTAACTGTGGCTAAAGGAAATTGGAAAATAATTCCAACGATGAATATTCAGAGTACATGTCAATATATGTTTGCATCTATGATCAGTTTTAAAATTTTGATGGTAGACGTCGACTTAGACCAATGTTGGTACTTTAATAATTTACTTGTTCTTTTTAAATTAATTTCATAATATTCAATCCCCCTTCCTACAGACTTATTCCACATAGCATAAAGATTAACTAATTACTCTTAGTGGAAATGATCCTTACTCTCACTACTACATTTCCAAGAGTATAAGTTTTTTATTTTTGGGTGCCTACGACAGCACGCTAGTAATCAAGAAAATCATGGTACGGTGACAATATATAAAATGTGATAAAAGTAAACTACAACTAGCTATGTGTTTTGAAATACCACCTTTGGTATGTAAATAATTAGGGGATAAATATGGCACATCGCATATGTATTGTGCGATTGCTATCTATACGGTTAGACAAGGGGGATATAATGGGTGGTTCATGCCTCTACTAAGGTATTTTTCCGTCCGAGTAGCAATCATGGATTTGAGTCAAGACACGAAGATTCACGAAACACGAAAATCATAAAACACGATAATCACGAGCACGATAATTACGAAAAAAAATGATAAGTATGAAACCACGATAATCATGACTATGAATCAATAAAATACTAATCTCGTGTGAACAAGCGTGTCAAGATAAATTAATGCATATCTAGATCATGTGTTAGTGAAACTATCAGGTAATAAGAGCAATCAGAGTAAGTAATTGCCTGTAGTCCTGTGTCGGTGGTACAAGCCAGATATTGAGTCCAAATCCAAAACTAAAATATAAATTTAACCTAGATCTAGAAGGATAGGGTTTGATATTTAAACAAATCCTGTTTATTCACTATTAGGCTTTTAGGTTCATATACTCTATCTATTATATATATACATAAAACTATATCACTGTAACCTATTGTAATATATATAACCTTGTATCCAGTACAAAAAATAAAATTTATTATTACCTTATAAATTATAAATTATAAAACAAAGGTACAAATAACTTTTTATTAAAATTTAAAATACAAAAATAAAGATTCTGGGGAGTGTCTTGATGGAGATTAAGTCGCAACTGACTTCTTTACTCCATTGAGTATCACCATAAAAATACTGGTAAATAGCGACGGATCAATATCCGTCACTAGTTCAGCGACGGAATAGCCGCGGACTAGTGAAAATTTGGGTTTTATTTTTCTCAGAAGTAATTTTATGTCGGTAGTCCATCGCTAGTCCGTTAGATATTGCTAACGACAAACTAGCGATGAAATTGTTCCATCGCTACCAAACGTTATACTTCACATGACCACTCTCCTTCTTTATTTCATATTCGACCAAAAATTAGGTTTCCCCCCAAAATTTACCATTCCTTCTCGACTCGAAGGCGGCCCCCCTCATTCTGCTTCCTCCTTCTTCTCACTCGACGACGCCACCTCTCCAGTCACTTGGCACCCCCTCCGGTCAGACAACCACCCTCGTCACCGATGACTCGAGCAATGACCCCCCTCCCGGTGACCCTATATCTCCAGTAATACCCCTACCCGGTGATCCCCCTCTGGTCAGACTACCTAGGCGGAGCCCCCATCCTCCACAACAGAAGGTAATTAACCTCCTCTTATTTTTTTTTTGTTGAAAAAATTATTTTTGAAAGCATAGACACATACACAACATGATTTTGCTTTCGGATTTAGACATGGACACCTGACTTAGACACTGACACTGACACATGAAACAAACATATTAGAGTTCGGGCTAAGTTCGTAGAACGGTGATACGGAGAGGATCCTAACTAGGTTATACTTCCAGTTTTATGATGAGCTTATATAGTTTATAGTATATAGGCTTATGAAGGTGTAAGTGGATCTCTCCTATGTTTGTTGAAGATATTGAAGATTTTTGTGTAAGGTAGATACTCAAGGCGTTACAAAGTATGCGGCAAATGAAATGTTAATCCCTAATTTCTATTGTTGTTTAATGTGAAAAGTATATCTGTAACTTAAAATAATAGAATTCTTAAATTAAAAGTGCTAGTTAATACCTGTACACCCAAGTGTTTTGTTTTTAGTAGGGTGAAAGATGAAAGATCAACTACCTTATAACAAGTTTTGAAGATTAGGTACCTCATTCAACTGAAGGTTTTTTTTTTGAAGGTTAGGTAGCTTATGATTTTGTTAGTATTTTGTACCTTTGTTAATAGAGGCAATAAAACAAAGCAAGCAATAAAAAGAGGAGCAGGATTAGTTACTGAAGGTTGTTATGTATATTTATTGGTTTTATTTGCAATTAATCAGAACTAGTTGATTTTACTTAGTCAATCACCTGAGAATAGGCAACCACAAACTAGATCATTAGCAAGTACCCTAACTAGATACTTATAGGTTTTATGTTTTTTCTTTTGATACATGTATTTAATTCGTATTGTATGAATATATATGGTACGTACGTGCAGAATCATTCACGAGTAAAAAATTAATGAGTCGATACTTAGTTGATCATATGTACAATCGGCGACATAAGAGCATGATTGGTTTGGCAAATGATATCAAGGCGGGCGTTGAGGAATTTCTCAAATACGCCAGTGGCCATCCTTATTTTATGGATGAGAGGCTCATCAAGTTTTCTTGTGTCAAATGTAATAATATACCATTCAAAGAGGTGGATCTTGTAAGGGAGCATCTCTACAAGAAGAATTTTGTACTGAACTACAAGGAATGGAGGGCTCACAGCAAGTGTTCTCAAAATTACTCAGCTTTTGATCCCTTGGAAAGCACATGTCCCAGCTATTTATGGCCAATCATATTATAACGGCTACATGCGCATGAATCCAAAAAGTTAATGTTTTCTTCTCCGGGCGCATAAGATTTTTCTTGCTGCATAATATTTTGCAATAACTGCAGCGCATAAAATAGATCCGAACACATGCGCATAATTCAATCGACTTGACATGTGGCATATGTTACAATGATTCAAAATCCATATTTAATATGCTTGCTGTCTTTTGTAACGTATGCACCATTAATGCATTTAATGCACATAGACTCTTCATCTTCATAACTGTCACTTCCAGCTGTAAAAGAGAAAGAGTTGTTTGTCGCATAAGGACCAGTAGCATGAAGATTCTGTCGCATATGTCTTTTGAAGAGAAAAAATTATATGCACTTTCTGGTTGAGGAGAATAGATGCTTGTTGCATAGGCCACGTGGCAAAGCTCTGTCTTATACAGAAAAACTAATTATTATGCTGACGTAACCATCATCTACACACTTTATGAAGCGACACAACTTTTAATGCTGTGTCAGATTCGAGCTATGTGGCTGGGACGTATGCGCCTTTGTCCTTTTGCCTCATAGCTAATATTTTTTTCACTACCTTTGCCACATAGAATTTAGGCTGCATAAAATCACTGTCTTCTGCATATAGCCTTCAGAGTTCACTGTCTCTGTCTTATTATGTTTCTAGTGTATAGTGCATGGGCTTATTTAGAAAATACCAAAGTCCCCTGTCTTTGGCCTTAGCGTGCATAGCGTCTCGATTGCATAGTAATGACTTTACTGAATCATCCTGCTAGATGAGTGGTTTTGGCACGTAGCTGTTAGGCATATGGACTTGAATTTTCAATGCTTCTATAAGACTTCCTTCAAAGTTTTTTAAACTTGAACAAGATTGAAATAATTTGAAAGAAGCATGGGTGGAAAGCTCGGCGCATAGGACGTTGGCCGCATGCTGCTGCTTGAGTTGTGTGATGCATAAAATATGAGCGCATAACACTTAGACTGATAGGCTATCAAATCTTTCTCGATTTCTGTGCAGACAAATCTTTTGAAATCCTAAAGCAACGCCAACGCATATGCATAGAAATTGTGGCATCTGATTTTCCCCTGATTAGTCATATATTATGAGAATCGAGGCATCCGATTTATCACCAATAATTTATGATTCATCGTATTAAATTGGAGCGTCACTCGCGCATGATTTCTCGGCAATTGAGGCATCTTCTGTGGTTGACTATGCATGATTTTGAGCCTATAAATAGAGGCCTCAGGAGAGAGAAACTCAGTACTATTCAAATTTCTCTTCTTTCCTTCTATGCTTCCTGATTCTTTTCCTCTTTATCGGTCTTCCCTTTGCCAAGTTTTGTAAGGGTTTCTATGACCATCGACCCTGACCCTATGACATTAGTTATTTGGTCGTTCACAGAGGGTACAGAGAGTACACATGTCTGAACACAGAGACACAAGTACACCGTCAACCGCATGGATGAGAAATTATCGTGAATATACATAGACTAAATTATACTAGTGACGTGCATGGTTATCGCTGGAATGCTTCGTTATAAATATGCACGATCGACCAAGCTTTTGCCTTATGCTCATGGATACAATTGTCCTGGGATACTCATCATGAACATGTGTAGGGAAGGTACGCACATCTGTCGTGTTCCTGGATGATAGTTTGCTATGCACAAAAATATAAATACTTGCCTCTTTGCTTGAGTTATCTTGAATATAAACATAGGGGCAAATTGTTCGGCAATTTAGAAGCTTCTGAGAATGTTTTTGACATTGTGCGCATGACCTTACTATGCTCTTAGCTCTTATGCACATTAAGTTTTAATCCTTAAGATATTTCCTTGCTGGAAACCGATTATACGCTTCTTGTGCAGACTTTGTCCTAATTTGTGCTGCGTACGATAGAGCATGGAAGGATATCATAAACCTTTTTGTTCAAAGAGACTACCTACTTTATGCAGAATTTTTCTAAGAGACTAAGAAGAAATTCGCTGGTAACAAGCGAAGTCGTCCCTATTTATGCAGCAAGTTGCTATATCTTTCTCTGAAATAAAACTTTCCACCGGTTGCGCAGCCACGATATTGATTACATGGTTTGAATTGATTCCCAATCAAAACTTTGATTTCAGCTCATCCATATGGCAGAAGAGGGCTAGTGCATATTGAATAATTTATGCAGTCCTAGTTCTATATCCTCCATTATGTGCATTTGATGTTGTCCTTTTGTGCAATATTTTTTATGTACTGTGGTTTGCACTAGAAAATTTGATGGAGAAAGTACTAAATGTAATGAATTTCCATCACATATAATCATGACCTTGAACATCAATAAAAATATAGATGTAATAAAATTTCCATTATATATAATCATAACCTTGAACATCAATAAAAATCTTTATTTTAGCTTTGCAATAAACTTTTCTTTATTTGTCAATTTTTTTCTATGAATGTGAATGCGGATATCCTACTAGAGGTAATATGGACGTAGTAGAATATTTTATTCTATAGGGACATTCCACTGGAGAATTTTAGTAGACTTATTACAGAAGCCATTCCTATAGTTGGTGCAGATATAATAAGTAGAAACAATGCTATTAGAGGTGATATAGACGTAATAGCCGTGTCACTACCCAATTCTAGAAATAGGGTATTTTTTTATTTTTATTTGTTAAATAGTGGATTGTATTTAATTAATTATATTGTATTTAAATAGTGATTGTATTATTTTTTTATTTTTTTATTTTGATTGTTTTAGGGTTTTGGCTAGCCTGGACCCATGTCAGACCCTAGTGGACCCATGTCTGACCCAGCCCACACCCTTGTGAGAATTATTTTGGGGCTTAGAATTATTATTTTATTTTTAGGAGGTTAGTTGGAGAGATTTGGAACTAGTTTGAGTGCTTTTGGAACCCGGAACCCAAAACCAAGTTAATAGGGGCATTTTGGGAATTTGGTGACTTATGTACCCATTTATTTGCCAAGGATGGCCCCTACCTACCCCCACCCGTGGGATTCCAGCAGCAGCCCCCTCCCCTCTTTGCATTCTTCTTCATTCCACTCTTCTTCTTCTTCTTCATTTCTTCTTCTCCACTTCTCCTTTCTTCTTCCTTCTTTTTCCAAGTAAGCTTCTCTTCACTTTTCTTCTTTCTTTCTTCCATTCCTTCTTCTTTAAGCTAACCCTAACCTTGAATTTTCTCTAACCTAGGTGTGAGGAGCTTAGATCTAGTGTAAGAGCTAGATTTGGTGGCTTGGAGCTTGAGGGAGGTGATTTCTAGGGGTTGTGAGACTTTGGCCTTGGGATTCCAACTCCCAAGAGGTAAAACCTAACTTTTCCCTTCCTAATTATTTTTTATGTAGTGTAATTAGTATTGTAGAACCCTCCTAGACCCTAACCCTACCCGTTAGGAGGAAGTTGGAACTAGTTTGGGTGAGTTTAGAAACTTTGACATTAGGTTTTGTGTCGAATTCGGGTGGAATCCAAATTTGGCCCAATTTTGGGTGATGCCCTAGGTTAGATGGACCTAGGTAGACGTTGTCGGGTGTCTAGAGGGTGAGTGCGTGTCTCCGTTCGGACACGGGAAGCCGTGTCGCGGAGAAACGGGCATTTCGGGCGAAATTGGGGCTTTTCGTCGTCGCCGATTCTAAGTGCGTGTGCGTTTCCGCCATGGGCCTAGAATCGACGTGGGAGCACATTTTCTAGGATCTAGACATCGTGTAGAGCGTGTGGGTAAATTTTAGGCCGATTCCGAGTTCGTTTGGTGTGCGTTTCAGGAGGTTTTCCGAGCCGCGCACCACGTGTTCGTCGAAATGACCGAACGACCATTTCGACTTGGTTTCCTCGTTTCGGACTTGTACGCGCGTTGGGTTAGTATCGGGGAGTGTGTGCTAGAGTTTTCGAGCTATATTATATATATTTTAGGGTGTCGGTGAGTGTCGGGGTCGTTGGACGTGAGTGGGGCGTGTGGGTTGAGTATTGTGTGCGTGGTTGTGTTTGTGTATATGTGTCCATATATATATATATATATATATATATTTATATATATTTGTATGTGTGTTTATGTATATGTATTTATATATATATGTGTGTATTTATATTTATGTACTTGTATATGTATATGTCTATGTGTATATATATATATGTATATGTGTAAGTGTGCTTGTGTGTGTATATGTGTATATATATATATATAGGTGTATGTATATATATATATATAGTTGAGAGTGTGTGTAGATATATATATATATATATATATATATATATTAAGTGTATATATATATATGTAGATATGTATATATATTTATGTGTGTGTGTGTTGATAGTGTTGTGAGGTGTGTGTGTATTAGTGTGTGAGTGTGCTAGTGTGTGTGTTAGAGTGTGTTGATGAGTGTGAATATATATAGATATCTAGTTATATATTTATAGATATATGTTTGTGTATATATATATATATATAGGGTGATATATATATATGTATATAGGTGTGTGGTGTATAGGCAGCGAGGGGGGTGGCCAGTGCAGCACAGCGGGGGAGGCAGCGCCGCAGCGCAGCGCGCTGCTGTGCAGCGTGCACAGCAGTTCCAGCAGCAGCGAGCAGCTGCACCAGCAGCAAAAGCAGCAGCAGCAGGCTCAGCAAAAGCAGCAGCAGGCTCAACAAGAGCAGCAGCAGCAATGCCAGGTAGCAGCAGCAGCTTGCAGCTAGCAGCCTCGGTTCGCGTCGTGTGGCTCTAGTGGCTAGGTAGCTTAGTAGAAGTGATAGATAGATAGCTAGATTAATAGATAGATAGAGTGTTAGATAGATTAGATAGTTAGATAGATATATAGATAATTAGATAGATAGATAGTTACTTAGATAGGTAGATGGATAATTAGATAGATGGATAGGTAATTGATAGGTAGATAGTTAGGTTTCTAGATACTAGATAGGTAGATAGCTAGATACTTAGATATATCTATCTAAGATATAGATATCTATATACCTATAGTTATATATATATATATGTGTGTATAGGTAAGGTAATGGGTATTAGTGTATAGGTGTGTGGATATCTATATATATAAGTATATACCTACTTAGATATATATAAATATGATAGGTATCTATATTACCTAGCCTAGATTAATAACTAGGTGCATAATTAATAGCTAGGTAGCTAGTTAGAGGGTTTTAGAGTGAAACCTCAATACCTTGAGATACCGAGGTATCTCGATACCTTGAGATATTCAAGGTATTGAGTTTCGAGCGGGGTATTTGAGCATTAGCCTAGGAAATGCTTGGGAGTGATTTTTATATATTTATATATATATAATTACGCGTGCTAGCATAGGTTTTAGCGGGTTTAGGCGGGGTGCGTGGCCTAGGGCGAGGTATCGGATACCGAGGGTATCCCGGTATCTCGATTAGGCGAGTTTGTGAGTTTAGTAGCTTAATGAGCTCGGTTTGACCTAGAATTTCAGGGGCACCCTAGTTTGACCTAGCTTTGACCATATTTGTCCTCGTTGACCGTAAAAGTCAACATTTGACCTAGTTTTGACCTAGAGTTGACTTTTTGGACCCCGGGTTGACTTTTTGACCCGAATTTCACCAGTTTGACCCGTTCGACCTAGAATAGCCCTAGAAGCCTGTTTTTAATTATTTTATATCAGTTTAAATGCTTAGAACCCTGTTTAATTCTGCTTTTCGTATTAGGTCCTTGCGACACCGGTCCGGATCTCGATCCTCATCAGTTGCTCAGGACATCAGGCGAGTACCTACCTCTGATAGTTTCCATTTCATGATAGCGTTTATATCACCTGTTCTAGGACTGTGATACTTGATTCTGACACATTGTTACACGAGCTGGTACTAGTGGATCCCGTCATGAGGTGCTATCCCCCTTACCGTGTTCAGCGGGTACTCTATCACGTGTATTTTATCATGTGCTTCGGGTATTGATTATCATGTGCTATCATGTGCTTCTTGTGCTCTCGCCTTCGTGTGCGCGAGCTATTATCATGTACGTAGCGTGTTGTGGTTGGATCCAATGGTATTAGTGGGGGAGGGGAGTAGGAGTTGGTTATATGATCAAAGCCAAACAATATTCATGTGTATGTCGGTTATGCAACTCACGCATAACGGAGTTATCGTAGTGTTCTTCATGTGCAACCTAAGCCGATCATATAACAAACTTGTGCTCAAGGCACTTAGCTAGTATTCATGTTTCTCACCTGCAGTTACTTTTCCACTACTTGTATTGTTCTCCAGTTTACCTTACAGCTACTTATTGTGCTCCAGCATATATTTATTTACTGTGCATCTTGTATACTTTTCTATTGCTCGTCATATACACCTTACCATGTATTTGGAGTTGCTTTCAGAGTTATGTACTTCGCTCCAGTCCTGACTGGGCATATTTTTTTCCAGAGGATCCTGAGGACTATTGCCCTACGTTCTACGGGCCTGGTGTTGACGACTGTTGTGACCCCGTGATCGAGGAGGAGTGCGCTGAGGAGACGCCGATAGCATCCTAGTTAGCTAGGTGGGTTTCCTGGGTTGTTTCCAGTGGTTTATATTTTGGATGACTGTACTTATTCTTTTGTTGCTTGAGATGTTGTAGCTATTTGTAGACTTGGACTGTATTATTTTGGATTGTCTTGCTCTCTTGGTTCTGTTTCTTTCTTTATATCATATCGTGCTTATTTCTTCCCCTAGATTTTGTGATTGAGATTTATATATATATTGCGTGGTTGCTCTCCTTCGGGAGAAGATTATTTTGATATATATATATTGAGTGGTTGCCCTCCTTTTGGAGAGGTCATGCCGGATTTTTTTTCTGTGAGATATAGATAGATATGGTTGACCTAGAACGGACCTTTACAGCATTCTACCGCCGATTCTGCAGCGTAGGCTGGACGTACCCACGACTCATGCCCGATTTTCGGGTGCGGGTCGTGACACGTTTTTGGTGGTGGCCCATGCAGGTCGGCTTTTTAGGGTTACCTGCAATAGGATATAGGAGATAGGCTGAGAGAGAGTGTGCTCAATCACAACTAGGACCCTTCCTACTTCCTTTTGCTATCTTTAATTTTTCTAAAATTGTTTCTTTTGTAATATTACTATCCTTCATTGATGTTATCGTTTCATGCACTATATTGACTTCTTTTGATCTGTGTTCAGGATGCCTCCGAAGACCAGATCTCAGTGCACCGCCCCAACAGCTGCCACCGAGAGGTCTGCCACCTCTCGACCTGCTCGACATCCGGCAGCCGCTACCACTCCACTCGCCACTCCTGCGGTTGAGGGAGCTTCAGTTTCTCTCAGAGATCCCCTTACTCCCATTGATCCGAGAGCCACCCCAGTTGTCCAGGTGGTACCGCCTCCACCACCGCCTACGCCAGTGGATGCTACGCAGTTGTTCGCATTCTTTCGAGAGATGATGGATGCGCAGCACCGCCAGGCAGATGTTTTGAGGATGGGCATTGAGAATGCTCATCAGGTGGCTTTGACAGCGGTCGACAGAGTGGCTCAGATCCAGCCACAGCCAGAGCAGGCTCAGTATCCTAGGCCGGGTACTATCATCGATTTTCAGAGGATGCGGCCTAAGGAGTTCCGCGGCACAGAGGGGATTCTGTACGCCGACGACTGGATCGAGCATATAGAGGGCATCTTCAGGCTGGCGATGATCCCAGCCAGCATACAGATAGAGGCAGCGGGCAGCCAGATGTTCGACCTTGCCCTCACTTGGTTCTGCACGGATACGCGGATAGCAGCTCCGGGATTGACTTGGGAGGCTTTTAAGAAGCTTTTCAAGGAGAAGTTCTTCCCGGACGTGGCTCTCAGTGCCTTAGAGAGTCAGTTCGAGGTGCTCGTCCAGGGGAGTATGCTAGTGGATGAGTATGCAGCGGAGTTCTGCCGTCTGGACAGATTTGTTGAGGGGTTGTCTGAGGCAGCGAAGGCGCGGAAGTTTCGCAAGGGCTTGGTCATGGCGGTCAAGTCCTTGACTAGGAGCGACCGCAAGGCGACCTTCGAGCAGATTGTCAGCGATGCTCAGAGGGCTGAGGATGATTTGGAGCTGAAGACGAAGAGGGGCAGAGACCCTTCCGGAGCAGGCAGCAGTGCAGGCCCGGCCAAGAGGCCATTCCAGCAGACCCAGTAGCACTAGGGTCAGGGTCGGGCGCCCTTCCGGCAGGCGCCCCAGCAGCAGAGGCAGGGTCAGCAGCAGGGCCAGAGGCAGCCCATCGTTTGCCCTTTCTGTAGGAAGCCAGGGCACGAATGGGACATATGCAGAAAGAGGCTGGGCAGATGTTTATTGTGTGGCGCCGCAGACCACCAGCTGAATGATTGTCCTTCAGCGCTTGCCCGTATAGCTCAGGGCAGAGGAGCCGTTCAGAGGGCACCAGTCAGAGCACCTGCAGCGCAGCAGAGAGGTCAGCCTTTGCAGACTCAGCAGCAGAGGTTCGCCCAGCACCAGCAGCAGCACCGAGGAGGACAGCAGGGGCGAGCTTTTGCCCTGACAGTGGACAAGGCCGAGCCAGTTGGTGACGTTATCTCAGGTTCTGTTCTCCTTGATTCTATTCCAGCACTTGCTTTATTTGATTCCGGTGCTTCCCATAGCTTTGTGTCTGTATCTTTTGCTGTTAGACACCATCTTGTTGCTGAACCTTTAGCTAGACTCTGCAAGATAACGACCGGGGGTGGTATCATCCTAGTCCGTGATGTCTGTAGAGACCGGAGAGTTACCTTGGGAGGCCGGGAGTTGAGTGTGTGCCTACTCGTAATGCCACTTCCGAGCTACGATGTTGTACTCGGGATGGATTGGTTGAGTATGCATTATGCTAGTATAGATTGTCGTGGAGGCAGAGTTTTGTTTAGTCCGCCGGGTGAGCCAGAGTTTCAGTTTGCCAGAGGAGCAGCGGAGCAGACCGAGGGAGTCTTCTGCGGAGCCCTGGTGGTAGAGCCGAGGTCGCTACATCCACTGATAGAGGAGTATATAGATGTCTTTCCGAAGGAGTTGCCAGGGTTACCTCCGGACAGAGATGTGGAGTTCTCTATAGACTTGGTGCCAGACGCGGAGCCGATATCCCAGCACGTCTATAGAGTCAGCAACAGTGAGCTGATAGAGTTAAAGAAGCAGGTGGATGAGCTACAGGACAAGGGATTTATCAGATCTAGTTCTTCTCCGTGGGGTGCTCCGGTACTTTTTGTGCCGAAGAAGGATGGGTCGATACGGATGTGTATCGACTACAGGGCTCTGAACAGCCTCACAATCAAGAACAAGTATCCGCTGCCGCGTATTGATGATCTATTTGACCAGTTGAGCGGAGCGAGGGTGTTTTCCAGGATTGATCTGAGGACAGGCTACCACCAGGTGAAGGTCAGGAAGGAGGATATTCCGAAGACAGCTTTTCGGACCAGATATGGACAGTATGAGTTCTTGGTGATGCCGTTTGGGTTGACTAATGCCCCGACAGTGTTCATGAATCTAATGAACAAGGTGTTCCATCAGCATCTGGACAGGTTTGTGGTGGTGTTTATAGATGACATCTTGGTGTATTCGAAGACCCCAGAGGAGCACGAGGAGCATCTGAGGATAGTGCTGGAGACTCTCAGGAGGGAGAAGCTTTATGAAAAGCTCTTGAAGTATGAGTTCTTCCTTGACAAGGTTAAATTCCTTGGTCATGTGGTGACTGGAGAGGGTATCTCGGTGGATCCGAGAAAGATCAGGGCAGTAGAGGCATGGAGTGCTCCGAGTTCAGTAGCCGAGGTCAGGAGTTTCCTGGGACTGGCAGGTTACTACAGGAGATTTGTTCAGGATTTTTCCCGGATTGCAGAGCCGTTGTCCAGGCTGACTCGGAAGGACGTGGAGTTTGTTTGGTCAGAGGAGTGCCAGATCGCCTTTGATGAGCTGAAGAGGAGGTTGACGACAGCTCCAGTGTTGACATTGCCATCAAGTTCTGGAGGTTTCACTATCTATAGTGATGCATCGGGGAAGGGATTGGGTTGTGTGTTGCAGCAGAATGGGAGGGTGATTGCCTATGCTTCCAGGCAATTATGTCCTCATGAGAAGAATTACCCTACCCACAATTTGGAGTTGGCAGCGGTCATTTTTGCTCTGAAGTTGTGGAAATACTATTTATACGGAGAGCGTGTGGAGATCTTCACAGACCACAAGAGCTTGAAGTATGTGTTTACCCAAAAAGAGCTGAACATGAGGCAGAGGAGATGGAGTTGATGAAAGACTTCGACATATCATTGCAGTATCATCCAGGGAAGGCGAACGTAGTTGCGGATGCATTGAGCAGGTATCCGGTAGCTATGTGCCTGACTACAGATCGTTATCTTCTGGCAGATCTAGAGAGCTTGGGCATTGAGGTGATAGTGCCTGGAGTTGAGATGCAGATGTGGGGACTGCAGATTCAGTCAGAGTTGGTAGACCGGATCAGGGCTACACAGTTTGAGGATGAGTCCCTGAGGAGCATCAGGGAGCAGGTTCAGATGGGTTTAGCAGATGACTTCACCATTGCTGATGATGGTTCCTTGCGGCACGGTACCAGGTTGTGTGTGCCCAGTGGGTCGTTGCGCGAGAAGGTTCTCCAGGAGGTGCATCGATCCCAGTACTCTATGCATCCCGGTGCCAACAAGATGTATAGAGATCTGAGACAGCATGTATGGTGGTACGGGATGAAGCGAGAGGTAGCACGCTTCGTATCCCGATGCTTAGTGTGCCAGCAGGTGAAGGCGGAGAGGCAGAGGCCAGGAGGATTACTCCAGCCGCTACCCATTCCGGAGTGGAAATGGGAGCATCGTTCTCCAGGCGGGAAAGATGCGATTTGGGTCATCGTGGACAGGTTGACCAAATCGGCCCATTTTCTACCATTCAAAGTGGGTACGTTTACAGAGAGACTAGCAGAGATGTATGTGCGCCAGATAGTCAGACTGCATGGAGTTCCAGTGAGCATAGTATCAGATCGAGACAGTCGCTTTACTTCGCATTTCTGGAGGAGCCTGCAGGCTAGCTTGGGCACCCAGCTCAAGTTTAGTAGTGCGTATCACCCACAGACAGATGGTCAGTCAGAGAGGACCATTCAGACACTTGAGGATATGCTTCGTACTTGTGTTTTGGATTTCAGAGGCTCTTGGGAGGATCACTTGCATTTGGTAGAGTTTGCTTACAATAACAGCTACCAAGCCAGTATCGAGATGTTACCTTTCGAGGCGTTGTATGGACGGAGGTGTCGTACTCCGTTGTCATGGGATGATATAGGTGAGAGAGCTTTGCTTGGCCCGGAGATGGTGGTTGATGCAGCGGAGAAGGTCAAGCTCATTAGAGATAGACTTCGGGTGGCGCAGGACAGGCAGCGGCATTGGGCCGATAGCCACCGGAGACCTTTGGAGTTCGAGGTATAGCTTAGAATCTAGATTTTGTTCTTGTGTTTGCTTATTTTAGACTAAGTGCAGAGACCTTGTTTGTGCTAGGTTGGAGATCTAGTGTTCCTGAGGATTTCTCCGACGCGAGGCACTATTCGCTTCGGTGGAGGCGGGAAGCTTAGCCCACGTTTCGTCGGACCCTTCCGTATTCTTGAGAGGGTCGGCGCCGTGGCGTATAGGCTTGAGTTGCCGCCTACGCTGGAGGGAGTTCATGATGTGTTCCATGTGTCGCAGTTGAGACGGTACGTGGCGGATCCCAGTCACGTATTGGATCACTCGGAGATCGCAGTGGGCCCTACTCTTAGCTATCCACAGCAGCCGGTGGAGATTCTGGATCGGCGGGAGAAGGTATTGAGGAACCAGACTATTCCCTTGGTTCGCGTCACGTGGAGGCATCACTCTCCAGGGGAGTCGACCTAGGAGAGGGAGGATGAAATGCGCGAGCGATACCCCTATCTCTTCGAGCCCTGAGGTATGGTTCTTTCTTTGCATTCCTGTCCTAGTTTCGTCTTTTAATTTCGAGGACGAAATTATTTTAAGGAGGGTAGACTTGTCACTACCCAATTCTAGAAATAGGATATTTTTTTATTTTTATTTGGTAAATAGTGGATTGTATTTAATTAATTATATTATATTTAAATAGTGATTGTATTATTTTTTTATTTTTTTTATTTTGATTGTTTTAGGGTTTTGGCTAGCCTGGACCCATGTCAGACCCTAGTGGACCCATGTCTGACCCAGCCCACACCCTTGTGAGAATTATTTTGGGACTTAGAATTATTATTTTATTTTTAGGAGGTTAGTTGGAGAGATTTGGAACTAGTTTGAGTGCTTTTGGAACCCGGAACCCAAAACCAAGTCAATAGGGGCATTTTAGGAATTTGGTGACTTATGTACCCATTTATTTGCCAAGGCCGGCCCCTACCTACCCCCACCCGTGGGATTCCAGCAGCAGCCCCCTCCCCTCTTTGCATTCTTCTTCATTCCACTCTTCTTCTTCTTCATTTCTTCTTCTCCACTTCTCCTTTCTTCTTCCTTCTTCTTCCAAGTAAGCTTCTCTTCACTTTTCTTCTTTCTTTCTTCCATTCCTTCTTCTTTAAGCTAACCCTAACCTTGCATTTTCTCTAACCTAGGTGTGAGGAGCTTAGATCTAGTGTGAGAGCTAGATTTGGTGGCTTGGAGCTTGAGGGAGGTAATTTCTAGGGGTTGTGAGACTTTGGCCTTGGGATTCCAACTCCCAAGAAGTAAAACCTAACTTTCCCCTTCCTAATTATTTTTTATGTAGTGTAATTAGTGTTTTAGAACCCTCCTAGACCCTAACCCTACCCGTAGGAGGAAGTTGGAACTAGTTTGGGTGAGTTTAGAAACTTTGACATTAGGTTTTGTGTCGAATTCGGGTGGAATCCGAATTTGGCCCAATTTTGGGTGATGCCCTAGGTTAGATGGACCTAGGTAGACGTTGTCGGGTGTCTAGAGGATGAGTGCGTGTCTCCGTTCGGACACGGGAAGCCGTGTCGCAAAGAAACGGGCATTTCGGGCGAAATTAGGGCTTTTCGTCGTCGCCGATTCTAAGTGCATGTGCGTTTCCGCCACGGGCATAGAATCGACGTGGGAGCGCATTTTCTAGGATCTAGACATCGTGTAGAGTGCGTGGGTAAATTTTGGGCCGATTTTGAGTTCGTTTGGTATGCGTTTCAGGAGGTTTTCCAAGCCGCACACCACGTGTTCGTCGAAATGACCGAACGGCCATTTCGACTTGGTTTCTCGTTTCGGGCTTGTACACGCGTTGGGTTAGTATCGGGGAGTGTGTGCTAGAGTTTTCGAGCTATATTATATATATTTTAGGGTGTCGGTGAGTGTCGGGGTCGTTGGGCGTGAGTGGGGCGTGTGGGTTGAGTGTTGTGTGCGTGGTTGTGTTTGTGTATATGTGTCCATATATATATATATATATATATATATATATATATATATATATATATATATTTATATATATTTGTATGTGTGTTTATGTATATATATTTATATATATATGTGTGTATTTATATTTATGTACTTGTATATGTATATGTCTATGTGTATATATATATATGTATATGTGTAAGTGTGCTTGTGTGTGTATATGTGTATATATATATATAGGTGTATGTATATATATATAGTTGAGAGTGTGTGTAGATATATATATATATATATTAAGTGTATATATATATATATGTAGATATGTATATATATTTATGTGTGTGTGTGTTGATAGTGTTGTGAGGTGTGTGTGTATTAGTGTGTGAGTGTGCTAGTGTGTGTGTTAGAGTGTGTTGATGAGTGTGAATATATATAGATATCTAGTTATATATTTATAGATATATGTTTGTATATATATATATATATAGGGTGATATATATATGTATATAGGTGTGTGGTGTATAGGCAGCGAGGGGGGTGGCCAGTGCAGCGCAGCGGGGGAGGCAGTGCCGCAGCGCAGCGCGCTGCTGTGCAGCGTGCACAGCAGTTCCAGCAGCAGCGAGCAGCTGCACCAGCAGCAAAAGCAGCAGCAGCAGGCTCAGCAAAAGCAGCAGCAGCAGCAGCAGTCTCAGCAAGAGCAGCAGCAGCAATGCCAGGTAGCAGCAGCAGCTAGCAGCTAGCAGCCTCGGTTCACGTCGCGTGGCTCTAGTGGCTAGGTAGCTTAGTAGAAGTGATAGATAGATAGCTAGATTAATAGATAGATAGAGTGTTAGATAGATTAGATAGTTAGATAGATATATAGATAATTAGATAGATAGATAGTTACTTAGATAGGTAGATGGATAATTAGATAGATGGATAGGTAATTGATAGGTAGATAGTTAGGTTTCTAGATACTAGATAGGTAGATAGCTAGATACTTAGATATATCTATCTAAGATATAGATATCTATATACCTATAGTTATATATATATATATATGTGTATAGGTAAGGTAATGGGTATTAGTGTATAAGTGTGTGGATATCAATATATATAAGTATATACCTACTTAGATATATATAAATATGATAGGTATCTATATTACCTAGCCTAGATTAATAACTAGGTGCATAATTAATAGCTAGGTAGCTAGTTAGAGGGTTTTAGAGCGAAACCTCAATACCTTGAGATACCGAGGTATCTCGATACCTTGAGATATTCAAGGTATTGAGTTTCGAGCGGGATATTTGAGCATTAGCCTAGGAAATGCTTGGGAGTGATTTTTATATGTTTATATATATATAATTACGCGTGCTAGCATAGGATTTAGCGGGTTTAGGCGGGGTGCGTGGCCTAGGGCGAGGTATCGGATACCGAGGGTATCCCGGTATCTCGATTAGGCGAGTTTGTGAGTTTAGTAGCTTAATGAGCTCGGTTTGACCTAGAATTTCAGGGGCACCCTAGTTTGACCTAGCTTTGACCATATTTGTCCTCGTTGACCGTAAAAGTCAACATTTGACCTAGTTTTGACCTAGAGTTGACTTTTTGGACCCAGGGTTGACTTTTTTGACCCAAATTTCATCAGTTTGACCCGTTCGACCTAGAGAATAGCCCTAGAAGCCTGTTTTTAATTATTTTATATCAGTTTAAATGCTTAGAACCCTGTTTAATTCTGTTTTTCGCATTAGGTCCTTGCGACACGGTCCGGATCTCGATCCTCATCAGTTGCTCAGGACATCAGGCGAGTACCTACCTCTGATAGTTTCCATTTCATGATAGCGTTTATATCACCTGTTCTAGGACTGTGATACTTGATTCTGACACAGTGTTACACGAGCTGGTACTAGTGGATCCCGTCATGAGGTGCTATCCCCCTTACCGTGTTCAGCGGGTACTCTATCACTTGTATTTCATCATGTGCTTCGGGTATTGATTATCATGTGCTATCATGTGCTTCTTGTGCTCTCGCCTTCGTTCTGTGCGCGAGCTATTATCATGTACGTAGCGTGTTGTGGTTGGATCCAATGGTATTAGTGGGGGAGGGGAGTAGGAGTTGGTTATATGATCAAAGCCAAACAGTATTCATGTGTATGTCGGTTATGCAACTCACGCATAACGGAGATATCGTAGTATTCTTCATGTGCAACCTAAGCCGATCATTATAACGAACTTGTGCTCAAGGCACTTAGCTAGTATTCATGTTTCTCACCTGCAGTTACTTTTCCACTACTTGTATTGTTCTCCAGTTTACCTTACAGCTACTTATTGTGCTCCAGCATATATTTATTTCCTGTGCATCTTGTATACTTTTCTATTGCTCGTCATATACACCTTACCATGTATTTGGAGTTGCTTTCAGAGTTATGTACTTCGCTCCAGTCCTGACTGGGCATATTTTTTCCAGAGGATCCTGAGGACTATTGCCCTACGTTCTACGGGCCTGGTGTTGACGACTGTTGTGACCCCATGATCGAGGAGGAGGTGCGCCGAGGAGACACCGATAACATCCTAGTTAGCTAGGTGGGTTTCCTGGGTTGTTTCCAGTGGTTTGTATTTTGGATGACTGTACTTATTCTTTTGTTGCTTGAGATGTTGTAGCTATTTGTAGACTTGGACTGTATTATTTTGGATTGTCTTGCTCTCTTGGTTCTGTTTCTTTGTTTATATCATATCGTGCTTATTTTTTCCCCTAGATTTTATGATTGAGATTTATATATATATTGCGTGGTTGCCCTCCTTCGGAGAAGATTATTTTGATATATATATATTGCGTGGTTGCCCTCCTTTTGGAGAGGTCATGCCGGATTTTTTTCTGTGAGATATAGATAGATATGGTTGACCTAGAACGGACCTTTACAGCGTTCTACCGCCGATTCTGCAGCGTAGGCTGGACGTACCCACGACCTCATGCCCGATTTTCGGGTGCGGGTCGTGACACATTTTTGGTGGTGGCCCATGCAGGTCGGCTTTTTAGGGTTACCTGCAATAGGATATAGGAGATAGGCTGAGAGAGTGTGCTCAATCACAACTAGGACCCTTCCTACTTCCTTTTGCTATCTTTGAATTTTTTCTAAAATTGTTTCTTTTGTAATATTACTGTCCTTCATTGATGTTATCGTTTCATGCACTATATTGACTTCTTTTGATCCGTGTTCAGGATGCCTCCGAAGACCAGATCTCAGCGCACCGCCCCAGCAGCTGCTACCGAGAGGTCTGCCACCTCTCGACCTGCTCTGACGTCCGGGCAGCCGCTACCGCTCCACTCGCCACTCCTGCGGTTGAGGGAGCTTCAGTTTCTCTCGGAGATCCCCTTACTCCCATTGATCCGAGAGCCACCCCAGTTGTCCCGGTGGTACCTCCTCCACCACCGCCTGCGCCAGTGGATGCTACGCAGTTGTTCGCATTCTTCCGAGAGATGATGGATGCGCAGCACGCCAGGCAGATGTTTTGAGGATGGGCATTGAGAATGCTCATCAGGTGGCTTTGACAGCGGTCGACAGAGTGGCTCAGATCCAGCCACAGCCAGAGCAGGCTCAGTATCCTAGGCGGGTACTATCATCGATTTTCAGAGGATGCGGCCTAAGGAGTTCCGCGGCCCAGAGGGGATCCTGTACGCCGACGACTGGATCGAGCATATAGAGGGCATCTTCAGGCTGGCGATGATCCCAGCCAGCATGCAGATAGAGGCAGGCGGGCAGCCAGATGTTCGACCTTGCCCTCACTTGGTTCCGCACGGATACGCGGATAGCAGCTCCGGGATTGACTTGGGAGGCTTTTAAGAAGCTTTTCAAGGAGGAAGTTCTTCCCGGACGTGGCTCTCAGTGCCTTAGAGAGTCAGTTTGAGGCGCTCGTCCAGGGGAGTATGCTAGTGGATGAGTATGCAGCGGAGTTCTGCCGTCTGGCAGATTTGTTGAGGGGTTGTCTGAGGCAGCGAAGGCACGGAAGTTTCGCAAGGGCTTGTGTCATGGCGGTCAAGTCCTTGACTAGAGCGACCGCGAGGCGACCTTCGAGCAGATTGTCAGCGATGCTCAGGAGGGCTGAGGATAATTTTGGAGCTGAAGATGAAGAGGGGCAGAGACCCTTCCGAGCAGGCAAGCAGTACAAGAGCCCGGCCAAGAGGCCATTCTGGCAGACTCAGCAGCACCAGGGTCAGGGTCGGGCGCCCTTCCGGCAGGCGCCTCAGCAGCAGAGGCAGGGTCAGCAGCAGGGCCAGAGGCAGCCCATCGTTTTACCTTTCTGTAGGAAGCCAGGGCACGGATAGGACATATACAGAAAGAGGCTGGGCAGATGTTTATTGTGTGGCGCCGCAGACCACCAGCTGAAGGATTGTCCTTCAGCGCTTGGCCCGTACAGCTCAGGGGCAGAGGAGCCGTTCAGAGGGCACCAGCCAGAGCACCTGCAGCGCAGCAGAGAGGTCAGCCCTTTGCAGACTCAGCAGCAGAGGGTTCGCCCAGCACCAGCAGCAGCACCGAGGAGGACAGCAGGGGCGAGCTTTTGCCCTGACAGTGGACGAGGCCGAGCTAGTTGGTGACGTTTATCTCAGGTTCTGTTCTCCTTGATTCCATTCCAGCACTTGCTTTATTTGATTCCGGTGCTTCCCATAGCTTTGTGTCTGTATCTTTTGCTGTTAGACACCATCTTGTTGCTGAACTTTAGCTAGACTCTGCAAGATCACGACCGGGGGTGGTATCATCCTAGTCTTGTGATGTCTGCAGAGACCGAAGAGTTACCTTGGGAGGCCAGGAGTTTGAGTGTGTGCCTACTCGTAATGCCACTTTCCGAGCTACGATGTTGTACTCGGGATGGATTGGTTGAGTATGCATTGTGCTAGTATAGATTATCGTGGAGCAGAGTTTTGTTTAGTCCCCCGGGTGAGCCAGAGTTTCAGTTTGCCAGAGGAGCAGCAGAGCAGACCGAAGGAGTCTTTTGCGGAGCCCTGGTGTAGAGCCTGAGGTCGCTACATCCAATGATAGAGGAGTATATGGATGTCTTTCCGGGAGGAGTTGCCAGGGTTACCTCCGGACAGAGATTGTGGAGTTCTCTATAGACTTGGTGCCAGGCGCGGAGCCGATATCCCAGCACGTCTATAGAGTCAGCAACAGTGAGCTGATAGAGTTGAAGAAGCAGGTGGATGAGCTACAGGATAAGGGATTTATCAGATCTAGTTCTCTCCGTGGGGTGCTCCGGTACTTTTTGTGCCGAAGAAGATGGGTCGATACGGATGTGTATCGACTACAGGGCTCTGAACAGCCTCACAATCAAGAACAAGTATCCGCTGCCGCGTATTAATGATCTATTTGACCAGTTGAGCGGAGCGAGGGTGTTTTCCAGGATTGATCTGAGGACAGGCTACCACCAGGTGAAGGTCAGGAAGAAGGATATTCCGAAGATAGCTTTTCGGACCAGATATGGACAGTATGAGTTCTTGGTGATGCCGTTTGGGTTGACTAATGCCCCGGCAGTGTTCATGAATCTGATGAACAAGGTGTTCCATCAGCATCTGGACAGGTTTGTGGTGGTGTTTATAGATGACATCTTGGTGTATTCGAAGACCCCAGAGGAGCACGAGGAGCATCTGAGGATAGTGCTGGAGACTTTCAGGAGGGAGAAGCTTTATGGAAAGCTCTCAAAGTGTGAGTTCTTCCTTGACAAGGTTGAATTCCTTGGTCATGTGGTGACTGGAGAGGGTATCTCAGTGGATCCGAGAAAGATCAGGGCAGTAGAGGCATGGAGTGCTCCGAGTTCAGTAGCCGAGGTCAGTAGTTTCCTGGGACTGGCAGGTTACTACAGAAGATTTGTTCAGGATTTTTCCCGGATTGCAGAGCCGTTGTCCAGGCTGACTCGGAAGGATGTGGAGTTTGTTTGGTCAGAGGAGTGCCAGATCGCCTTTGATAAGCTGAAGAGGAGGTTGACGACAGCTCCAGTGTTGACGTTGCCATCAGGTTCTGGAGGTTTCACTATCTATAGTGATGCATCGGGGAAGGGACTGGGTTGTGTGTTGCAGCAGAATAGGAGGGTGATTGCCTATGCTTCCAGGCAATTACGTCCTCATGAGAAGAATTACCCTACCCACGATTTGGAGTTGGCAGCGGTCATTTTTGCTCTGAAGTTGTGGAAATACTATTTATACGGAGAGCGTGTGGAGATCTTCACAGACCACAAGAGCTTGAAGTATGTGTTTACCCAAAAAGAGCTGAACATGAGGCAGAGGAGATGGTTGGAGTTGATGAAAGACTTCGACATATCATTGCAGTATCATCCAGGGAAGGCGAACGTAGTTGCGGATGCATTGAGCAGGTATCCGGTAGCTATGTGCCTGACTACAGATCGTTATCTTCTGCTTGGGAGTAAGTTGATTATTTCTAACCCAGCTGGGGATTAAAAATAAGCCATTCTTTGGATGAATAGGCTGGATCACTCTACTAGGGTAGAGTGAAGGAAACAGTTCAGAGGTAATATAAACATGAACCATGGCTGAGAATATTTTAACCTAGCTGGGGAAGAAATATTTGAAAACAAAGTATCTCCAATCCAAATGTGGATCAGAAATAAGACATCCTTAGAGCGAATGGGCTCTAAGAATATGCTTACTTGCTTGGGGAAAGTTTATTTTGCGATCTCAACAAGAGAGTTTCGTAGGATATGAGGACTATTCCACTATGGAATTTTTAAGATCTATTATCCATTGCGCATTCAAGACTCTTGAATACAGATAATAGGTCAAAATGATGAAGAGTTTTACTGAATCTCCTGGGAAAGTTACTAACAACTAGTAATGCTAGGGGCAGCAAAATGCCAGCTAAGGAAACTTTCGATAATTAGAGAATTTTTAACCATCCTGGGAATCTGAAATTCTACGAAAGATTTTTAAGTGGATATATTATCCATAACGTATCTAAGACTCTTGAATACGGATAATAACTTTAAATACTATAAGGTATAAATGTCTCACTGTACATTTACATTGTTGGGGACTTTAAATGTAAACGCTTGTACATTTATAGTGTTTCGCTGGGGATAAAAAGATATACATCTTATTTAGAATTAGACATAGTATTTCTTCAAAATTTGTTATTGATCGTCATCATCAACAAATCTCCATTAGGCTTTGCGAGCCTGTAAGCGCCATTGGAATACACTGACTCCACAATGAACGGGCCCTCCCATTTATGCTGGAATTTGCCCTTAGACATGGGTGTCATGACCATTGGTCTTCTTATTGCTAAGACAACGTCTTTGACTTGGAGCACCCTTTCCTTTATCTTTTTGTTAAAGGCTTTAGAAATGCATTCTTGGTATAGCTCAATACATTGTTGAGCTAACATACATTTTTTATTAAGTGCCTCCAACTTTTGTAACCACAGACGATAATTGTCTTCGATTGTTAACTCGTTGGAGAGGGCTATCCTGAGAAAGAGAATCTGGATTTCCATGGAAAGAACTACTTTATTCCCATAAACTAGAGAGAATGTTGTACTGCCAGTTGGCGTTCAGACTGTTGTGCACTAGGCCCAAAGATATTCACCAAGCTTCTCGTTCCAGTCACATTTATTGGATGAAACCAACTTATTGAGCAGCTTAATAATTGTCTTATTAAATGCTTCTGCTATTCGCTGTTGGATTGTATGTTGTTGAAGCTATGTTTTGGATTCGATGCTTATCACAGAATTGATAGAATACGTGGCTCATGAATTGTTGACCATTATCATGAATGATCCCCTGGAAAAGTCCAAAGTGATAAATGACATGATGTTTGATGAAATTGATCATGTTAAATGTCTTCATTTCGATGAGCGGTATAGCTTTCACCCATTTGAAGAAGTATTCAGTTATAGCCAAGATAAACCGATAACCTTTGGATGATGGAGGGCTAATTGGACCGATGACATCCATGCTGCATGCTTTAAATGGCCATGACGTGGCCTTCAGGTGTAAGAATTCTAAAGGTTGATGAATAAAGTCGGCATGAATATGATATTCTTTGTACTTTCTTGCATATTCTATGGCATTTTCTACCATTGTGGGCCAATAGTAACCCATACGTCGAAGACGATCTTGCAACGTAGACCTGATTAGTGTGTGCCACTAGTACCTTCGTGAGCTTCACAGTGTACTTATTTTTCTTCTGTATCTGATAAGCATCGTAGCAAAAGCCCGTCATATAAACAATGATACAATATTTTAGTAGCAGTATCGTAGTAGAATCAGATGGAGCATCTCTTAACAGAAGTAGCTTACTTTGGGTCATCTTGAAGAATTTTATAGTCTATAAACATGAATCGCCAGTCTTTGACATCAATATTTGTTGTTGTGGTGCATCTTTGACAAATGTGCAGGTTATTTCTAGTCCAAAATAGCTCTCGACCGATTACTGTAATCGATTGTTGAGTCTTGATTGGAATAGCTAAGGAAGCCATAAGCCCGGCAAGAGCATCTACTTTAATATTCTATAATCGAGGCACATGCTCGATGATGAATTCTGAGAAGGTTGAGGCTATGTCGATGGTAGCCTTATAGTATGGGATAAGATCTTCATGGTGAACCTTGTATTCTCCTAGGACTTGGTTGACTATTAACTTAGAATTATCGTAAGCTTCCAGATGGTTTACCCTTAGCTGTTTAGCTAACTGGAGTTCGATAATTAAGGCATTATACTCTGGTACATTGTTCGGACATATTTTTGTAAGAAAATATGCACGATAAATAACAAGGTTGTCAAGGGAAACAAATAATAACCTTACTCCTGTAACGATGTTTCCTTTAGGTCCTGTTCATAAAGCACCATCAAAGAATATTTGCCAAATTGACTTCCATTGTTGTGTTTTGACTCCAACACTTCATCTAGAATATCGTTATAAAGTTTGGTATTTCTGGTACCAGGTGAGTTGCCAGAAAATCAGCCAATGCTTAGCCTTTGACTTCCTTTTGGGGACGAACACCATGTCGTATGAAGAAAGTAGCATTGCCTATGTAGCTAGGCGAGATTTTTGTGCTCCTAGTTTAGTCATAAGCACTCTAAGGAGATTAAATCGAGAGATGACGTGGATCATTTTCCTCTTCACATAGTGTCGCATCTTTTAGATAACAAATATTAGGGCAAGACACTTTTTTTACATAATTATACTTGTGTTTAGCACCGACCATCATTTAATTAAGATAGTAAATGTCATGATTACCTCCATCATTCTTTTGTAATAATAGCGCACAAAGAGAATGATCCATCATCCGAACGTAAAGCAAGAAAGGTTTTCCCACAACTAGAGCCACCAATACTAGAGGGTTTATGAGATACTTTTTTATGTCATCAAATGCACGCTGACATTCTTCAGTCCAGATGAAAGAGACTCATTTGTTCATCAACTAAGTGAATAGTTGGCATCATCCAGAGAGATTGTATACGAATCTCCTAACGTATGACAGTTTTTCTTGAAGTCCGTAAAGCTCTTTGAGATTCTTTGGGGGACGCATGTCAAGGATAGCTTTAGTCTTCTCAGGATCTAGATGAATACCCCTAGAAGTTATAATAAATCTAAGAAACTTTTCACTGGAGAATCCCATGAAGGACTTGGTTGGGTTCATTTTGAGTTGGTGCGCACAAATCAATTCGAACATTATTCTTAAATCTTTGACGTGATCGCCCTTGAGATGACTCTTGACTGCTTTATCGTCAACATAACATTCCACTATTTTATGCAATATTTACGAAAATTTGTATTCATAGTCGCTAGTATATCGTACCTATATTTTTTAGACGGAAGGGCATCACCGTGTAGCAGTATGCCCCCAACGGTATTCAAAATGATGTATGCTTCTCATCATCTGCGAATATCTTGATCTGGTTATAGCTCGAGAATCCATCTATGAAAGACATTCGTCTGAAGCCAGGTGTTGTTGATCATCACATATGTAATTGTGAGAGGGAACTCGCCTGTCGGACAAGCTGTGTTTAGATTATGGTAGTCTATGTAGACTCGAATATTCCCATTCTTCTTTATGACTATGACCACGTTGGCCACCTAATTGGGGTGTTGTTCTTCACGAATAAAGCCATTTGTTATCAATTGTTGACTTCTACTTCAATAGCTTCCATGATATTTGGACAAAATCGTCTTTGTTGTTGCTTCACTGGTTTTGCCTTTGGAAGAATATTGTGACGGTATATTATGGTATGGGAATCTAGACATGGCATGTCTTCATAACTCCATGCAAAGACATCGATGTACTCTCTTGTAAGCTTTATAAGAGATTTACGATCTTCTTCCTAGAGGTTTTTACTGATGAAGATTGGGTTGGCGGATGACTTGTTACCTAAGTCAACTTGAACAACTTTCTCTTCCATAGGCGGTTCATGTTGCTCGAAACATATTTCCTAGTAAGTCTCTAACTTTTGAGCCCATGGTTAAACTTCGAAAGGCTCAAGTGATTGAATATCATCATTAACTTGGTCCACTGACACCATATTGATGGACAATGCTTACTTAAATACTTTCCTGATACAGAAATCAGAATCTCAAATAAAAGACTCAAAGAATGAGAATGTGTCTCCACTTTATCTTCTGAGCATCCAGACGTCGTTTCGGGAGTGACATAACCTAAACCATGACAAGTTCGTTAGTAATATGTCTCAGGCTTGTCCTTCGGAGCAAAGTGACGTAATGGCAGACGTCGCCCTATACCATATTTGTGTCACCCTCACTTTTCCAACGAGGGGTAGTTTGGTAATTTGGCATGGATAAATATTTTTTTATAAATAAATATTTATATTAGTGTGTTATAGTAATTATTTGATGATAGTATTAATTATTTAATTATTAGTGATTTATAAATTAATGTGACTTGTAATAATTATTTTAGTTAGGAGGCTAGTCCAATAGTTAGACTTCTTATAAGCCCAATTGGACTTGTCATGACAACTTGTGAGCCCAACTTGGACCAAATCCAATATACCCTTTTCCACTAAATAATTAGGAGGATTAGAGTTAATTTGTATTAGTTATAAGCCTTTCTAATTTACCCCTTCCTAATTAGAACCTACATGACACTAGTAGGGGCATGATAGACTATTGTTAGTTACTTGGAGAAGGGGAGAAGGAGCCGGGCACTATTATAGCATCTCATTCTCTCTCACCTCTCATTTGCATTCATTTAGATATAGAAATTAGATCCCCAATTTTCCATCATTTCCTCAATTAATTTTCTACTTAATTAACTTCCATTTCCTTCTCAAATTCTTCACTCTTGGAGCTTGGAGAAGCAAGGAGCACAAGGAGGAGAAGGAGCTTTAGAGCTAGATATCATCTCCGGAACATGTTAATTTGTATTTTCATTGGGAATCCATCGCCCAATTGGTAATTCCTGAATTTTCCCTTTTAATATAGCTTCTTAATCATGCATTTGACCCTTAGGAATCATCCGATGGCATAGGACTACTTATAGGAACAAGTTCTAGGCTAATTGATTATGTATTGTGAGTTCTATGTGCTAATTTTTATGCATATTAGAGAAATTACAAGATTGACACGTCAATATTGTGTTATAAGACCAAATAGATCTAATTAGACTAAGATCGGGGTTATGGGACTAGGCACGTATCCACAAATGGATACGTGTAGGCCGTATAATGGTATTTTATGATACCGTATGATAAGAGCTCATTTTAGGTATTTTGTATAATTTCTCCTTAATTTCTATTGTAGCTAGTTCTAATAGTGATAATACTATATATTTCATATGTGATAATGGTTATCATAGAGAATTGGGAGTTTGGGCAATCGATCAAGTATGCAATATGACTCTCCTAGTTGTTACTATAGGTGTTTGATTTAATGTCTTAAATTTATAAACACATCATATGAATATAAGCTGGATATGAATGTTATATGCATTTTTGCTATAGATGTGCATGTAGGGTGAGAAGAATATTAGGACTGTGTGGTTTTTGTGTTGCAGTGGTGGTGTCGGGTTCAACCATAGAGCAGTGGGATTTGATGCTCAATGGTGTGCATCACTGTGTCAGTTGATGAGTCGGGTGGTGTATCATGACAATAGGGTATAGATAGATAGAAGTGTATAGGAGGAAGTTCACTGTGTGACTGTGGGTTAAACACACATGTTTCATCAAGGGGGAGTCAGTTCAGACTTTTTAAAGTGTACTCATAGCTGAGATAGGGGTGTGCCAGTGCACGGGTTGCAATGTCAGTTGTTGCAGTCAATATAATTATAGTTAGTAGTAGCATATAGACCTCAGATGAGTAGCACATCCTTAAGGTTAGATAGTATCATGATAGTAGGGAAGTGGTAGTCAGTTAGCATCATGTTAGTAGTATTAATTTTAGTAGTATAAGCTAGTGTCAGTAGTTGATTAACAATGGGAGTAGAATGCCAATTCAGTTAGTTGGTATTAAGGTGTTCATTGTGGATGTGTAGTCTGTGCATTTTGTGCACAGATCTGGACTGAGTGAAGGGAAACTCACAAGTGTTTAAATGTATGGCAGGATGCTATGTTTGTTGTGTTCAGTTAGTGTGTAATGTGTTTAATTGTGTGTGTGTTTCTCATACTATATGTTAGTGTAGCAGTGTTGACAAGGATGTATAAGGGGACACAGTAGAAGCAACGAGGTAGGAAATTCCATTGTTTTAGCAACCCAAATAATGTGAGCAAGTGCAAATCTTGCTGTGGGCTATAGGACTGTGTGGAGAGCAGTAGCAATTGCAGGTAGAGTTGACTGCAATTGCAGTGAATAGCTTAGTTGGGTGGCAGTTCATGTATTATGTTAAGGTAGGGGACCATTATAGGTAAGAGTAGAACAATTGCTTAGAGTGTAGGGGTGTTAGTGGGATGTATAACTGAATAAAGGAGGCTCAGGTTAAGACTTGCAGTGCAGGCTTCGTAATGCAGTGTAAGTGTGCAAAGGCACTTTAATGGTATGCAAGGGATGTGTATCACTGAGGTGTGAGCCATCTATTAATTGGGGGTTTTAGTTTAGTATCATATATAAAGAGGGTAGGTATCAGTTAGTATGAAGTGTGATATTAGTTTCACAAATAGCAGCAGTTAGGATAGGTTCACATAGTTAGTATTTTAGTGAGTATTAGTAAGATTGTTAGTTAGATGCCAGTAAGGCATGTTAGTAAAATAAGTTAGTGTGTAGAATATCTGTTAACATGAGGTAATGGATAGTATCAATCTTATATCAAATAGTGAATATGAGTAAGGTTGATTTGGGTTATTATAAATTGGTATCATTATTACTTTGTAATAGTAAGTTAGTATATGTTAGTTAATGGTTACTAGTAGTTCTCAGTTGTATTGAGGTCAGTTGGCTAGATATAGATGCCGGTGTGAATTTTATAGAGTTAATTAGTGTATAGTTAATTAGTTAGTAAGTATTATTATGTTATTAGTTAACATATAATAGGTAACTATATTAGCTAAGTATTAGTAGTATAGCCAGTATAGTTTAATATTAACTGGTAAACCTTAGTTTGAACCTAGAATAGACTTAGAAGCATATTAGAGCATCATTTAACTCTTTCTTCTCATTTGCACCTATTAACTTAATATTTTCTAAATAGGATTATGTGACACCAGCTTGGGCATCGAGAGACACCCTTCCTCAGGACCAGAGGCGAGTACATTTCTTTGTTAGTTTTCATTTCATAATAGTGTATATATCGCATATTCTAGAACTGTATACTTGATTCCGGCATAGTGGTTACACGGACTGGTACTATATGGATCCTGTCAGGAAATGTTATCCCTTACCATGTTCAACGGTTACTCCTTCACATATATTTTATCATGTGTATCGGGTATTGATTTAGTGTACTTCGTGTTCACACACTGCTCGTGTTCAGTGTAGCCATATTCGTGTTTGTAACATGTCGTGATTGGATCCATTGGTATTGGTTGGGGATGGGGGAGTAGCAGTTCGTTATGTGATCAAGCCCAAGAGTATTCGTGTATATGTCGATTATATATCACACGTGTAATCGAGTTACCATATTGTATTCGTGTTCAACCCAAACCGATCACATAATAAACTTGTATTCAATGGAACATTAGCTAGTTTTATCTATTTTCTTTTATTGCAGTTATTTTATTGCTTGTTCTTTATTCCAGTATATTACCTGTTCACTCTAGTTCATTATATTCTGATATTTAGTTATCTTGTATTCTTTTCTATTATCTGTTATAGATGCTCGATTATGTTTTTGGAACTGCTTTCAGAGGTATATACTTCGCTTCAATACTGACTGGATATATTTTTAGATGATTGACTTGTGGACCAGTATTCCACCTACTATGGGCTGCAGGACGACGTACTATTAGAGGATACTTCTTTATAGTAGGAGGACCTAGTACAGAGGCTGAGGAGGCTTAGCCTTATTGTTTAGACTTGTATTAGACTTTATTGAGGTTTGACACACACACACACACACACACACACACACACACACACACACACACACACACACACATATATATATATATATATATATATATATATATATATATATATATATATATATTATTTCAGACTTATGGATGTTTTGTGACCCTTTTTCTTCGTTATTCTATATCGTGCTTTATCTTTCTTAGTTTGCTATGTGATTGAGTATAGTTTATCATTATCATATACCATATTGTTCCTCCGTTTAGAGTTGAGATGATATTGACAGGTACCATGTATATATTGTATGAGATATTTAGATAGTATAGTTGACCAAGACAACGTTCTACCATCGATGCTGCGGTATAGGCTGGACGTTGTTCACTACTCGTGCCCTTATTCCAGGTGCGGGTCATAACACATTTTTAGTGGTGTCCCATGCAGGTCCAAGAGTCGCAATTAGAGCGATATCATAGTTGTGTTCACCTAGAGTACTGCTACGAGCCTACTTTAGGATATTGGAAATAGGCTGAGAGTATACCCAATCACAACTAGAAAATATTTTTAAATATCAGTTTTGCTATCCTTATCTATTGATTGTTTGCTTTACTTTGAATAATCTTGTCATTCTTTGATGATATCGTATCTTACTCAATATTGATTACTTTGTTCAATTTATCTTCAAGATGCCGCCGAAGATGTGTTCCCAGCGTTAAGTCACAAATTCAGTGAGGTCGGTCACTTCGTCGCCTCTGAGGGAAGCACCAGCAGACACTGTTCCAGCAGCTATATTTTAGAGGTCCACTTCACCGATTCAGGTGGGCATTTTTGCAGCAGCTTTTGAGGGTGCTCCGCATCCAGTACAGAGGGTAGCACTGATAGTTTCAGGGGATCTTCCACCCCTGCCACCCGTAGTCGATACGACACAGATATTTGTGCTCTTTTAGCAGATGATGGAGGCACAACAGTGCCAGTCAGAGGTTATAAGACAGGGCATTGAGAATGCCCACCAGATTGCTCACATCGTAGTCGAGAGAATCGCCTTAGTCCAGCCACAGATGACACCATATCAGTTCACCCCGCAGCAGCAGAGGCCGGGGATAATCATAGACTTCAAAAGGATGTGGTCGAAGGACTTTAAAGGCACTGAGAGGATTATTTATACTGATGGTTGGATAGAAGACATTGAGAGGAACCTGCGACTGGCGCATATTCCAGAGAGGTTGTAGGTAGAGGCCGCAGGAACCATGATGTTTGACATCGCATTGACTTGGTTCAGGATGGACCCCAGGATATTAGCACCAGGACTTACTTGGAAAGCTTTTAAGGAGCTCTTTAAGGAAAATTTCTTTCCTGATGTGGCTCTAACATCTCTAGAGAGCCAATTTCAATACCTTATTCATGGAGGTATGACAGTGGATGAGTATGCGGCAGAGTATTGCAGATTAGGCCACTTATGGAGGGGCAGAACCCCAGAGAAAGGGCCAGGAAGTTTAGAAAGGGCCTAAACAAGGAGATCAAATCATATACTAATGGAGACCCTACCGCTACTTTTGAGGAGATTCTGAGACAGGCACAGCGGGCAGTGGATGATCTAGAGCTTGTCTCCAAGAGGCCGAGGGACATAGGAGGATCCAGTACTAACACGGGTCCAATGAAGTGGCCTCACTTTCAGCAGCAGCATCAAAGACACTTCCAACAGCCAAGGCAGCAGTATCCTGGACCAGCTAGAGCGCTAGTGCAGCAGACGCACCAGATCCAAAGGACAGCTATTTGTTGCCCATTCTGCAAGAAGCAGGGACGTGGATGGGATGTGTGCAGGATGAGATTGGGTCACAGTTTATTCTGCGGATCAGGAGACCACCAGTTGAGGGCTTGTCCTAGAGCTCTAGCTCGTCCAGCTCAGGACGAGGCCCAGGCACAGAGAGCACCCACAAGACCATCGACAGGACAGCAAAGAGGACCTCCCCTACCACCATAGCAACAACAGTTTGCTTAGCACCAGCAACAGTAGAGAGGTGCACAGCGACAGGGGCGAGCTTTTGCTAGACCATCGAGGAGGAGGAGCTAGTCGGTGATCTTATTTCAGGTTCAGTCTATCTTGATTCTTTTCCAGCTCTTACTTTATTTGATTATGGTGCTTCACATAGTTTCGTATTTGTATCTTTTGCTCTAAAATATCACCTTGAGATTGAACCATTGGTGAGGACTTGCATGATCACGATCGGGGGTGGCATTATCCTAGTTAGTAATGTTTGTAAGGATCAGAGAGTTTCTTTGTGAGGCCGAGAGTTGAGCATGTGTCTACTCATAATGCCACTTTCGAGCTACGATATAGTACTCAGGATGAATTGGTTGAGTAGGCACCATGCTAGTATTGATTATCGTGGAGGCAGGGTTTTTTTTAGGCACCATGAAAGCTAGAGTTTGAGTTGGTCAGAGGAGCAGCATAGCAGAGCGAAGGAGATTTTTGTGGAGCTATAGTAGAAGAGCAAGAGTCGACACATATATAAATTTCAGAGTATATGGACATCTTCCCGAAGGAGTTGCCAGGGTTGCTACCAGCCAGAGATATGGAGTTCTCTATTGAATTAGTGCCAGGCGCAGAGCCAATATCACAGTACGTCTATAGAGTGAACAACAACGAACTGGCAGAGTTGAAGAAGAAAGTGGATGAGTTGTAGGACAAGGGCTTCATCCACTCTTGTTCATCATCGTGGGGTGCTCCGGTATTATTTGTACCAAAGAATGATGGGTCGGTACATATATGTATCGACTACAGGGCACTCAACAACCTTACTATCAAGAATAAATATCCGTTGTCGCGGATTGACAATTTATTTGATCTGTTGAGCAGAGCAAAGGTATTCTCGATAGACTTGAGGTTGGGGTACCACCATGTGAAAGTGAAGAAGGATGACATTTCGAAGACAGCTTTCAGGACTCGGTTTAGGCAGTTTGAGTTTTTAGTAATGCCGTTTAGGTTGACCAATGCCCCGGTGGTATTCATGAACCTGATGAATAAGATGTTTCATCATTACTTAGATCAGTTTGTGGTAGTATTCATTGATGATATATTAAATTATTTGAATACCCCGGAGGAGCATGAGAAATACCTGAGGATAGTTCTGGTGACCCTCAGGAAGGAAAAGCTTTATGGCAAGCTTTTGAAGTGTGAGTTCTTCCTTGATAAAGTTGAATTTCTCGGGCATATGATTATAGAAGACAGGATCTCAGTAGACCCGAAGAATATATCAGCTATCGTGTCGTGGCCTACCCCAAGTTCAGTGGCATAGATCAGGGGTTTTCATGGATTAGCAGGCTATTATCGAAGATTTTGTTTAGGATTTTTCCAGGACTGCAGAGCCAATGACTAGACTAACTAGGAAGGACATGGAGTTCGTCTGGAATAAGGATTGTCAGTCTGATTTTGAGGAGCTAAAGAAGAGGTTGACTACAGCTCGAGTATTGATATTGCCATCAGGGATAGGAGGATTTTCTATGTATAGTGATGAATTGGGTAAGGGTTTGGGATGTGTATTGCAGCAGAATGGGAAGGTGATTGCCTATGCTTTCAGGTAATTATGCCCGCATGAGAAGAATTATCCTACCCATGACTTGGAGTGGACAGTAGTTATTTTTGCTCTTAAACTGTGAAAGTACTACTTGTATAGAGAACGGGTAGAGGTCTTTACAGATTATAAGAGCTTGAAGTATGTGTTCACAGAAAAGGAGCTCAACATGAGACAGAGGTGGTGGTTGGAGGATATGAAGGACTTCTATATTTCTTTACAATACCATCCAGGGAAGGTCAATGTAGTCGTTGATGCCTTGAGTATGTATTTAGTGGCTATGTACTTGACGAGGGATAGGCACTTGTAGGCCGATCTTGATAGCTTGGGTACTGAGGTGTTAGTTCCTGGAGTTGCAACACAGATGTGGGGACTTCAGGTATAGTCAGAGTAGATGGACCAGATCAGAGTCACACAGTTCGAGGATGAGTCTCTGAGGAGCATCAGACCGCAGGTCCGGATAAGATTGGCAGAGGACTTCAGTATTTTAGAGGATGGGTTATTGCGTCATGGTACTAGATTGTGTGTAGAGCGTTGCACGAAGAGGTTCTTCAGGAGGCTCATCGATCTCAGTACTCTATGTATCCAGGTGCCAACAAGATGTATAGGGACATGAGAGAGCATATTTTGTGGTATGGTATGAAGCAGGAGGTGGCTCGCTTCGTATCCAGATGCTTGGTATGCCAACAGGTAAAGACAGAGAAACAGAGGCCAGGTGGTCTACTTTAGCCTTTACCCATTCCAGAGTGGAAGTAGGAGCATGTGACGATGGACTTTATATCGGGACTTCCGCGTTCTCAAGAGACAAAGACGCGATTTGAGTCATCGTTGATAGGTTAACTAAATTGGCCCACTTTCTGCCATTCAAAGTGGCTACGTCTACGAAGAATCTCATAGAGATATATGTACGTCAGATAATCAGATTGCATGGAGTTTCTGTGAGCATAATCTCGGATCGGGATAGTCACTTTACGTCTCATTTCTGGAGGAGTTTCCATGCTAGCTTGGGCACTTAACTCAAGTTTAGTACCGCATATTACCCCCAGACAGACGGGCAGTCATAGAGGACTATCCAGACTCTCGAGGATATACTACGCACTTATGTTTTGGATTTCAGAGGCTCTTGGAAGGATTATCTTCACCTGATAGAGTTTGCTTATAATAACAGCTACTAGGCCAGTATAGAGATGTCACTATTTGAGGCATTATATGGTAAGAAATGCCGTACTCCATTATCATGGGATAATATTCGTGAGAGAGCCTTATTGGGACCAGAGATGGTCTTGGATGTAACTGAGAAGGTAAAGCTTATTAGAGATAGGCTTCGGGTGGCGCAGGACAGATAGCGCCATTGGATTGATAGCCACCGGAGACCATTGGAGTTTGAGGTATAGATTTTGTTTTGTATTGCTTATGATTGCTTGTTTTAGTTAGAGTGCTAAGGGTGTGTTTCGTACTAGGTTGGCGATATGGTGTTCTTGAGGATTTCTCCCCCCGGGGCATAATTCGCTTTGGTGGAGGCAAAAAGCTTAGTCCACGGTATATCAGACCCTTCGGTGTTATAGAGAAGGTCGGTGCAGTGGCCTACAGACTAGACTTGCCGCCTGCATTAGAGGGAGTGCACAACGTGTTCCATATGTCATAGATGAGATGGTACTTGGCAGATCTTAGCTATGTACTAGATCACTCGGAGATCGAGGTTGGTCCGACTCTCAGCTACCCAAAGCAGCCCGCGGAGATTCTGGATAGCAGGAGAAGGTGTTGCAGAACCAGACAATTCCATTGGTACGCGTTGCGTGGAGGCATCACTCGCCAGGATAGTACCTTGGAGCGAGAGGCCAAAATACGCGAGCGACATCCTTATCTATTCCAACCGTGAGGTATAATTATTTCTTGCTTGTATTGATTACTATTGGTAGTTAGTTTCTTCCTTAATTTTGAGGAATTTTTTTTTCTAAGGTGGTTAGGATTGTCACCCTCACTTTTCCATCTAGGAGTAGTTTGGTGATTTTGTATGGATAAATAATTTTTTAGAAATAAATATTTATATTAGTGTGTTATAGTAATTATTTGATGATAATATTAATTATTTAATTATTAGTGAGTTATAGATTAATGTGACTTATAATAATTCTTTTAGTTAGAAGACTAGTCCAATAGTTAGACTTCTTGTAATCCCAATTGGACTTGTCTTGACAACTTGTGAGCCCAACTTGGACCAAAACTAATAAACCCTTTCCCACTAACTAATTAGGAGCATTATAGCCAATTTGTATTAGTTAGAAGCCTTCCTAATTTACTCCTTCCTAATTAGAACCTATATGACACTAGTAAAGGTATGTTAGACTATTGCTAGTTGCTTGGAGAAGGGGAGAAGGGGCTGACCACTATTAGAGCCTCTCATTCTCTCTCTCCTCTCATTTGCATTCATTTAGATCTAGAAATTAGATCCCCAATTTTCTATCATTCTTTCTATTGATTTCCTACTCAATTTACTTCCATTTCCTTCACAAATTCTTCACTCTTGGAGCTTTGGAGCTTGGAGAAGTAAGGAGCACAAGGAGGAGGAGCTTTGGAGCTAGAGATCGTGTCCGAAACGTGTCCAATTATATTTTTATTGGGAATTCATCTTCCAATTGGTAAAATTTAAATTTCCCCTTTTATTGTATCTTCTTAATCATGCATTTGACCCTTAGGAATCACCCCATGGCATAGGACTATATATAGGAACAAGTTCTAGGCTAATTAGTTATATATTGTGAGTTCTAAGTGGTAATTTGTGTGCATGTTGGAAAAATTACGAGATTGACACATCAATATTGTGTCATAAGACCAATTAGATCTAATTAGACTTAGATCAGAGTTATAGGACTAGGAACGTGTCCACAAATGGATACGTATAGGCTGTATCATGGTATTTTATGATACCGTATGATATGGAGCTCAATTTGGGCATTTTGTATATTTTTTTCTTAATTCCTATTATAGCTAGTTATAATAGTGATAACAATATATATTTGATATGTGGTAATGGTTATGATAGAGAATTGGGAGTTTGGCCAATTGATCGAGTATGTAGCATGACTCTCCTAGGTGTTACTATAGATGTTTGATTTAATGTCTTAAATTTATATACACATCATATGAATAGAAGCTTGATATGAATATTATAAGCATTTTTGCTATAGATGCGCATGCGGGGTGAGAAGAATATCAGGATTGTATGGTTTTTGTGTTGCAGTGGTGGTGTCGGGTTCAACCATTGAGTAGTGGCATTTGATGCTCAATGGTGTGCATCACTATGTCAGTTGATGAGTCGGGTGGTGTACCCTGGTAGTAGGGTGTAGATAGAGAAGTTTACTGTGTGACTGTGGGTTAAACACACATGTGTCATAAAGGGGGAGTCAGTTCAGACTTTGTAAAGTGTACTCATAGCTGAGATAGGGGTGTGCCAGTGCACAGGTTGCTCTGTCAGTTGTTGCAGTCATTATAATTATAGTTAGTAGTAGCATGTAGATCTTAAATGAGTAGCACTTTCTTAAGGTTAGTTAGTATCATGATAGTAGGGAAGTGGCAGTCAGTTAGCATCATGTTAGTAGTATTAATTTTAGTAGTATAAGCTAGTGTCAGTAGTTGATTAACAATGGGAGTAGAATGCTAATTCAGTTAGTTGGTATTAAGGGGTGGATTGTGGATGTGCAATCTATGCATTTGGTGCACATATCTGGACTGAGTAAGGGAAAACTCAAAAGTATTTAAATATATGGAAGGATGTTGTGTTTGATGTGTTCAGTTAGTGTGTAATGTGTTTAATTGTGTGTGTATGTCTCATACTACATATTACTGTGGCAGTGTTGACAAAGATGTATTAGGGGACACAGTAGAAGCAATGAAGTAGGAAATTTCAGTGTCGTAAAAACCCAGATACTGTGAGCAAGTGAAAATCTTGTTGTGGGCTATAGGACTGTATGGAGAGAAGTAGCAATTGCAGGTAGCGTTCACTGCAATTATAGTGAATAGCTTAGTTGGGTGGAAGTTCAGATATTGTGTTAAGGTAGGGGACCATTCCAGGTAAGATTAGAACAATAACTTAGAGTGTAGGGGTGTTAGTGGGGTGTATGACTGAATGAAGGAGGCTCGGGTTAAGACTTGCAGTACAGGCTTTGTAATACAGTGTACGTTTGCACATGTACTGTACCGGTATGCAAGGGATGTATATCACTGAGGTGTGAGCCATGTATTAATTGGGGGTTTTAGTTTAGTATCAGATATAAAGAGGGTAGGTATCAGTTAGTTTGAAGTGTGAGATTGGTTTAACTAATGGCAACAGTTAGGATAGGTTCACATAGTAAGTATTTTAGTTAGTATTAGTAAGATTGTTAGTTATATGCCAGTAAGACATGTTTAGTAAAATAAGTTAGTGTATAGAATGTCTGTTAACATCAGGTAATGTGTGGTATCAGTCTTACACCAAATAGTGAATGTGAGTAAGGTTGAGTTGGGTTATTACAAGTTGGTATCATTGTTACTTTGTAATAGTAAGTTAATATATGTTAGTTAATGGTTTCTAGTAGTTCTCAGTTGTATTAAGGTCAGCTAGCTAGATATAGATGTCAGTGTAAATTTTATAGAGTTAATTAGTGTATAGTTAATTAGTTAGTAAGTATTATTATGTTATTATTTAACATATACTAGGTAACTATATTAGCTAAGTATTAGTAGTATAGCCAGTATAGTTTAGTATTAACTAGTAAACCTTAGTTTGAACCTAGAATAGACTTAGAAGCATATTAGAGCATCATTTAACTCTTTCCTCTCATTTGAACCTATTAACTTAATATTTCCTAAATAGGAGTGTGTGACACCAGCTTGGGCATCGAGAGAAACCCTTGCTCAGGACCAGAGAAGAGTACATTTCTTTGTTAGTTTTTATTAAATAATAGTATATATGTCGCATATTCTAGAACTGTATACTTGATTCTAACACAGTGGTTACACAGACTGGTACTATATGGATCTTGTCAGGAGATGTTATCCCTTACCATATTCAGTGGATATTCTTTACATGTATGTCATCGTGTGTATCGAGTATTAATTTAGTGTACTTCGTCTTCACACACTGTTCATGTTCAGTGTGCCCATATTCGTGTTCGTAACGTATCATGATTGGAGTCATTGGTATTGGTTGGGGATGGGGATGGGGGAGTAGGAGTTGGTTATGTGATCAAGCCTAAGTGTATTCGTATATATGTCGATTACATATCACATGTGTAATCGACTTACCATATTGCATTCGTGTTCAACCCAAACCGATCACATAATAAACTTGTATTCCATGGCACATTAGCTAGTTTTATCTATTTTCTTTTATTGAAATTATTCTATTGCCTGTTCTTCATTCCAGTACATTACCTATTCACTCTAGTTTATAATATTCTAATATTTAGTTATCTTGTATTCTTTTCTATTATCTGTTATATATGCTCGATTATGTATTTGGAACTGCTTTCAGTGGTATGTACTTCGCTCCAATACTGACTGGATATATTTTCAAATGATTATCTTGTGGGCTAGTGTCCTACCTGCTACGGTGTAACCCCCCTCACCCAAAATTAGGCCTACTTGACTTAGATAGTGACACTAGGGTTAATTAGAATCCAATTAGAAATAAAACAAGGTATTTTGTCTAATTATACAATATTTATATCACATAGTGTACCTTACCGTTGCTTCGATAATTCGAGCACTACACTAGCCATTGCCTTCCTACCAACTTTACACTCTTGCCCTAGACATGACCGCCTTCTATTTTGAGCTTTGTATAACTTATAATCATGCTCTCTTGTGCTACATTTTAGTCGTACAATATTCATCGCGAACGTTTATAATTAATTCTAAATAAAATACGACCTTGTACCATTGTACGTTCCAATCAAAATTGGAGACACAATATTGACCGTTTTGTGCAACCCAAACTAATGATAATATTTTACTCTGAGCCCTCTATGTCCATGACACTTGTGTCCCACCTAATTTTATCCCTATGTAGTTCTAATTAATTCCAGAACACCTTGTGCAATTATTTAATTAATTTAAACCCAATTTTTATCTTTGTGCAATTTTCTAATTGTTGGGCACTTTTATGCATAAGTGCATTGAGGTGTCCACACCATTGGACAATACATGAAGAAATCCAACTTTCCCTTTCATAATTTTTTTTCATAATTTTTGGAATATGCAACGCGCAAACATCGCCCCCTTTATTTTTAAACCTATCCTTGCATTTAAACAATACAAATTTTAGCCTCCAAACATTCCCATGTGAGGCCAAGGCCGAACCCCAAGAGTCGACCAACCCCAAATTTCCTAGGTCAAACCCAAACCTAAAATTCTACATGTATAAATGTCACTTTTCCTTTTATTTTTACCAAAACCCAAAACCTAAAGAAAATACCTAGCCGAATACTATTCACTCCCCTTCTCTCCCTGTTCACCCTCTTCCCGACTCTCCACTGGAGTTGCCATGTCTGACCACCGCCACCTTTCCCTGTCCACCCCCTTCCTGAGCCCTCGTCGGAGAACCTCGACATGACTCGTCGGACCTCAACAACTCGAGCTCCTCTTCTTCTTCCTCCCCTTTCCTGCTTCTTACCACCGCCACCCTTCTCTTCCCGAGCGGTCCTGCCGAACGGTGCACCGAGCCACTGCCGTTCTCTTCTCGACTCTACCTTGAGCACCTCACCTCCGTCGTTCTCCTCCCTGCTCGACTCAACCTCGCCGAAACCGAGCAATAGCCACCCCGACCCGATGTTCTCCTCCTCCTTCACTTGCAACTGAACCCCACCGACCATGACTCCCTCTCCACCTGATCGACCTCCACCTCTCCTCTGACTCCCACCATCACTGTTAACACCACCACACTACCATCCAGCCACCACTTGCACTCCACCCTGGCCTCCTTCCTCCTCCCTGTCACCCTCCTCGATGTCTCCCTCGAGCTGTACCTCGGCCACCTCTCCCTCCCCTGAACCCGAACTCCTTCTCCTTCCTCTCCCTGTTTGATCCCCCTCCTTGCCGGACCTCCCCCTGGCCGAACTCCGGCAAGAAACCTCCGGCCAGCAACGACTTTACCACATCATGATCATCATACTCATCATTATCTTCATCATGAAAATCTCATCATCATCACCAACACCAACCCTAATTACCTCATCATCAACCAATCATCATCATCCTCGTCATTACCATCATCCACATCATTATCCTAGTCATCATCATCGTCCATATTATCGTCCTAGTCATCATCCCTATCATCATCACCATTCATTAACATCATCATCTCCAACCCTAATCACCATTACCATCACCCCATCCACCTCATCATCATCGTCCCAGTCACCATCCTCGTCATCACCATTATCGCCATTATCGTAGTTATCATCTCATCGTAACTTCAATCATCGTCATCATCATCATCGTCAACCGCATCGTCGTCATCATCGTCGTCACCGTCATTTTCGTGTGCATACCCCGAGGATATTGGATTTATCTACGTGACTTTAGGAGTAGGTTATTGGCACTACGCAGCTTTCTGGCCAGGCAAGTATATCTTGCCTTATTGTACTGTTTAAATTCAGTTATTATTTAGTTGCATATTTATTTATTTTAAACTATGCAAGTCCGAGAGAGACTCGGGTGCAGTCAACAAAGGCGTTGACGTTAGGACTTGTGTCTGACCTAGAGTCTAGTGGACCCACCTAAAGTTGTGGAGTTATTGGTATGACTCCCCAGGCCTTGACAAGTATTATTACACGTCACAGAGTGAGTTCATGTAGGGACGCGTGCCTCATTCTTGACTTGCCATAGGTGTGAGTAACACGTGTGACGGTATTTAGCTTAGTTGTTTATTTCTATAGAGACTTGCATTATAGTACGAGATGTCCACGTCGTGTTCGCGACTTGTATATCTATATTGGGCGGGGAGGACGACTAGTAGGCGTATGGGACACCCACCTCCTTTATACAGATACCGCACTCGACGGAGTGATATGGACGTATATATTATTACAGATACCACATTCTTTAGAGTGTTGGACGTTACTTGGTGATTTTTATAAATACCACACTCTATAGAACGTTGGACGTTATTATATTGCAGTACGCTCGTGTTATAGGGGGCATATGTGGCATATACTAGCCAGTCATGACGATTGGTGAATTACGTCAGCATATGTCTAGCCTACACTTCCCATACGTACTAAGTTATCCTCACATTGCATTCACTTAGATGGCTAGCACACCCCTTTATTTATTTAGTATTTACTTTATGGCATGCTTCTATGTATCTTGTTATTTCCCTCTTAGGACCTGGTCCCTTTCCAGGTATAGATGCTCATTAGTATTCGTAGGAGCGCAGATCCGGACTTGCTATGTATACTTCAAGGAGGCCTTCTCTTCAAGCTCGTGATTGTTAGTTGATATTCTTATATTGTATTTATCTTATTTATTCTATATTCTAGTTCGGTAGTGGATTTGTTTCCATCCGACTAGCATCATTAGATACTTTATATTGAGATCTAGTTTCATAGATATTGGTTATTTATGTCTATTTGATTTTTGTGGATGAGATTTAGATTGCACCCTGTGACTTGTGATAGTTTTACGACTTATAAATTATTGTTCATTATACAGCGTACGCGTGTGTTATGGTTTCCATATATTAGAGTTGCCATATACATGCGGCTGGCATGCTTACATGTCCTAGTCCTACATATTTTTGGGACTGAAGTGTGACATACAGGCCGCAGGATGGTGTACCATTAAAGGATACTCCTTTAGGGCAGGAGGACCTAGTACCAGAGGCTGAGGAGGCTTAAACTTATTGTTTAGACTTGTAGTAGATTTTATTGAGGTTTGACATGTATATATATATTATTTCAGACTTGTGGATGTTTTGTGACTCTTTTCCTTCATTATTCTATATCGTGCTTTATCTTTCTTAGTTTGCTATGTGATTGAGTATAGTTTATCATTGTCATATACCATATTGTTCCTCCGTTTGGAGTTGAGATAATATTGATATGTACCATGTATATATTATATCAGATTTTTAGATAGTATAGTTGACCCAGACAACGTTTTACTGCTGATACTGCGGTGTAGGCTGGGCGTTGTTCACTACTCGTGCCCTTGTTTAGGGTGCGGGTCATGACAAGTTGAGCCCTTTGTTACTTTTTAAGTTATAACCCATCTTCTGGATGAGATACTAAGCTTGTGGTCTATAACGATAAAGTTGTATTTTACTATTATCAGGTTCTGGATCATCAAGGAGGAATTCTTTTCATCCTTCTATCCTACCAAAGATGATAGGTTTGTCTCCTTTCTTTCTTGTTGAAACTTCAAAGTACAGACCATAATACTGGAAGTTATCGGTCGTTATGTGAGCTGTGGTCACTGGCATACATAGATGTAATACTAAGCCATACTTTAAAGAATACCTAGTACTTAGACTTTGGATATCAGAGTAGTTCAAAGGCAGTCCTTTATTCAGGAAGTTGAATATCTCCTCCTTAGGGATTATATCATCGAGGGAGGGTACATTAGGTTGTGAACTTATGTATTCTTTAAGAACAATATTATCTTTGGTCGCAGCCACATATTGACACACAAGAGATTGGTCTGGTACTTGATTATTGGAGCGATGAAGGTTGACTACCAAAGGTTCCGAGTTCTTTGTAGTAGGGAGATCAATTCTCAGAGGGTGATCTATTTTTTCTCCATGTGATGGCTTTCAAAGATTAACAACATGAGGCTCTGGGGTGTTGTGATTGACTTTCTTGTAGATATCTACCATAAGAGGATTATGAGTATCTCAGTTAATGATACAACCCTTCACGCGGATCTTCAAAGGACCTTCTGTGGCTGAACTTGTCTCATCTTCATCATCTGTGTCATTGACTTTATCTTCTCGGTGTATTTATTTATACAAAACCGAATCAGAGTATTAAGTTTCTACACCCTTGAATGGATCAACATCTACAAATTTGGTTTTGAAACTCCCTCATTTTCGACATACTTGAAGCACTAATGGAGAGTTGATGGCATAATCATGTGTTCATATATACAAGGGCCTCTTAGTAAGATGTTGTATGATACATCTACGTCGATGACATAGCAAGTGACCTTGGTTCGTAAATCATCTATTTGATATTTTAGACGAATCTTTCCTAAAGGAAAGCTTATCCCTGCAATGAAGCCACAGATAGTTGTGTTAGTTATAGACAACCGATGCATAGGAATTCCCAGTATCTGAAGCAGGTTTCAAGGAATTATGCTAAGTGATGAACCCGGATCGATGTGCATATAATCTACCTTGATAGAACCAATATACCCAGTATAGCATAGAGGTTTGTCATGACGGTTGTTCTTTAACAACATATCCTCCTGAGAGAAGGTTATGATTGGAATCTTCTCCAGCATGCTGTGGCAATAGGGCATGCAACAGGGTCTTCAGTTGGCTTCCTGATCTGAGCCAAGTAGGGGTTGACATGTTGTAGTGCCTCACTTAGAGCTTCTCGAGTCTCTTTGTAGAGGCAAACTAGCTCAAAATTTGACAGCCTCTCTAGTGTATTGGCAAGCGGTACCAACATGTCAAAGTTATAGGGTTTATCCAACCCTACTTTAGAGTTCATCTTCAATGACTTATTGAAGCGAGTCTCCTTTTGTTTTGATTTGTACATAATTGTAGGCTTGGATGGACCTGCTTCAGGTACTATTGGAGCAGCAAGTGAAAAGGCTGATGGTGTAGCATCCTCCTGAACTGGATCATAGGTTGGTAAGTAGGACTTACCGGATTGAGTTTCGCCAGATAAGGCTTTATCGACGGTGGCCGGAAGAAGCATGTTACATGTTCTGTGGTTCTTTACACTATGGATATTGTTATCCCTGTCCTTTCTATCATTTATTTGCTTCCTCTAGGAATCGGTTTTTGTTTCATGTTTGGAAGAAGGTCCGGATGAACCCACTTGACTTCACCGCACAGTGTGGTAAGCGGTACCAACACTTCTGCTTGGTTACAGGTCAGTGGAAGATTAATGATCTTTAATGTCGCCTTTGGAATTAGGATGTCGCCGTCTTGGACTTTCATCACTGGCAAGTCGTTAAACAATAGCGACACCAAATTGGCAGTGACCATCTTATTATAAGAGTACAAAGTGATAGCCTTAGAATCTATCAGCTATTGGATGTGTCTCTCCAATACATAGCAATCTATTGTAGGGTGATGTAAGTATCGATAAAACAAACAATACTTAGGATCATTGGTTCAATTCACTTCTTCAAGATATCTGATGTCGGGTGATTTGAGCTTGTTTCTTTTCATCAGCATGTTGAAGACGTCAATGATGTAATCATCGTCATAGGAGAATGTCTCTTTCGGCTTTACATCTTTTGAAGGCTTTTACTTGGATGGTGAAGTGCTTTTGTATATGTTGACAGTAAGGGCCTTCTTTCCTTTACCGTTGTGGTGGTTGATTTGAGGGCACTTGACCTTGTCATCAGAACCAGGTATATTGAGCCCTAATAGCTGGATGTTAACTATATTTTTATCAGCGACATCGTCATTTGCAATAAATATTGACTACTGGTCGCATTGTGTCGTGCCTATGCAGAATTTTACTGCAGGAAATAGATTATGCTTACAAGTGTCCATGAGCATGGAATATGGAATATTGAGAGGTATCTTCAAAGCTAGTTGTCTGAAGCGTTCGATGTAGTCATGTGCAGACTCCTCCCTTTTTACTGTAAAGATAAAGGTTGACATAGTCACGTCCATCCCACTTTCGTAGATCTAGAGAGGAACATTCTCTCTAAGTCGTCGAATATTAGTTGTCCGGAAGACTATAAAACCACTCATAGTTCGAGAAGATAACCTCAGAGGGATACGCTAGCCCGCCTAGTGCATATTATTACCATTACCAAACCGAGTGTTGATCCTACCGAATAAGGATGCACAACACACTTCCATGACGAGATTACAAGGCATGTCGAGGCCCTCAACATCCACGAATATATGGATCATATCATGAGCAAATTTAAATTGAATCCCATGCCATCAAAGGGTTACAACAAGGCAATAACTAGGAGAAAACTGTCAAAGCCACTACTACGGAAGTTCCTTCCTACGAGGCAAAGGCAACATTACTGTCGTCAAAGCCGATCTTCAACTTCAACAGTTAGGGGTATCTTTCTAGTGCAACTGCCAAACACAGTCAAGGTATTCCTTTGGAATGTACATAATTACATAATATGTCTGCCAGTAGTGGCTATCCTCCCGACGTTGGTCTTCCTATAGAGGATAATCAATCCTATGGGGATATGCGATTTCATGCCAATTTGTAGTACACTGAAAGTCAAAGCATTTATGGGGGTAGCCTTTCCACCATAGCATGTATATCGGCAATGAAGTATCAAAAAGTCATCTTACTTACCCCTCTACCTGTCAGAGTTCCAATACCGAGCAAGCAAGTCCAAATTTGTGGAAGCATCTCAATCATTAGAAGAAGACCATTCATATTCCAAATTCTATGATCACTCGCTTGATCTGCTGCAACTAAATTCTAATTTCGTATCACTACTCCAAACATCATGTGGCGTATATTTGGCCCTTTGCCATTGATTGACTCCAAATACCCTTGCTACAAACTCAAAGATAGCAGTTATGATATGCTGCTAAGAAGGAGCCTTCGTGCACTTCGGGCAATATAGTGGGACCTCAATACACCACTCAAAAGAAGTTTCGTCCTCGAAACTTACTAAGATAGAACTCATCAAAGAACAATACTTATATTCAAAACTTGAACATATTATGTTTATCTTCAAATCCTTGAGTATACTTATCGTTCCTTTATCCATTCTAAGTCCGACTATATCCTTGTAGTCTATCAAATCATTGCTTCAATCTCTACTGCACCTAGGACAGAGAGGTACTACTTAAATACGGGGGTATGGTATAACTTACGCACACAAGGGTCAAACTAGAGCTAGGTCGAACCACACGATGTTCTACCACTTAAATTTTGAGTCATAAACACGTCCCAGCAAATCACTTGGTATCGCCTTATAACGACCCACTCCGCATCTATGCGGATAGCCGATTCAAACGGCACAAGTGCGATAATCCGACCCGCTTTGCTCTGCAGGAAGACTTGCTTGAGGCAAAAAAGTTTCAAAATTGACCCTTCAGAAGTTCAGACTTAGACTTTCAAAGGCTCCCTCGGAGTATCGCTCGACCGAGACGAATCATCGCTAAGGTGGGTGGCTACAATGAACTTGTGTTTGCTTAACCAGCACACTTAAAATATGGTTGATATATGCTAGTTGCTAGACGAATCACCCTTGTATGCTAATAAAGAATATAACACATCTAGCTAAGAAAATAATCCCATCTGATATATCTTTGCTTAGAACATGGAAGTAGATCGGTTGAACGGAATGGTAGGCTCGCTTTACAGTTCTTATAATTTTACTTCGTAGTGTTACTTTTGTTTCTTATATATTCTTTGAAGTACATTTCTCCATATGTCTTGAAATGCTCATCACATAGATACATCCTCGGTACAGAAGCACAACATAGATTCTTGTTAACTTACTTGTGGCAGAAGACTATCAAAATAGTCATTCCAAGCCACATAATAGAAACATAGAAAGTTTTCGGGACCGTTGGGTCGCCAAGGCAACTCCTAAAATGGGAGCTGCAACAAGTAGTAAACCGTTAGCATAAACGGTACATGGAAATAGAAACACACCAGATCATGAGATCTCTGAACGAGTAAAATGCATAATCACTATGTCAAGTAGCTATGTTCATTTAAGGTCTTAAGATGTTGCATATAATAAAAGTTTAGTATTGATGGTCAATTGTCACGACCCGCACCCGGTATAGGGGCACGAGAGCGTGGGTACGTCCAGCCTACGCCGCAGCATCGGCGGTAGAACGCTGTCTAGGTCACAGTAATACTAGATAACTAAACACCTGTCAATAATATACATCTCCATAATCTCACAATATAACTCAATCACCACAACTATAAGGCACGATAAAAGATAAAAGGAAATAGCATAGTTAAACACCATGTCTCAAACATAAAGATACTCATAGTCTAACTATCCAACACAAGTCTCCAATTAAACTTAACATAAGTCTAAACATAAACTGAAATAACCTCCATAAGTCCCAAGCATAAATAAATACTATCTAAATAGCTGTAGGCAAAGTCTCATCTAGAAGCATAGTCTCTTCTAGGATCTCTGGTGCATAGTCTGCTTCTATACCTGGTCCGTAATGCGTAGTACAGAAATCCTCAAGGTTCTCTGGAAAAAATATCCAGTCAAGATTGGAACAAAAATACACCTATAACAGCAGTTCCACATATATTGACCAAAACTATAACACAGTGTAAAGAAATACAAGACAGAATAAAATACTGGCAATGAGAAATACTGGAATAAAGTACTGGAACATCATCATCAATATGCATCTGACAAGGAATAGAACTATAAGTGTACGCAAGTACAAAGAACTGGTATGTAAGTGTATATAAGAACAACAACTAGAACATGTGGAAATACAAGATCAATCTATCAAGATACATGTCAAGAATCATCTAACTAAGTGTGTGAAACATCAATATATCATGTGATCGGCTTGGGTTATATGACTCATTACATGGATTAGCGATCATCCCCAACAGGTCAGGCTAACCAGAATATAACAGCGATGAGGCATGTAAGGGTAAGGCTGCACCGACGTAAAATGTGGGTGAGCTAATGCTGCATGTAAGGGGTATGATCACATAAGCTAATAATACTTCCCCGTTTTCCCCTGCTAGCACGATGGATCCCAATCATGACTCCTCGTGACAGGTCTCAATGATGCCAACTTGTGTAAAGAACAGTGCCAGATTCATGTACGCTATACAACAAGAATTATAGAGATAATCAACATAATAGAAACTGTCAGAGAATGTACTCGCCTATGGTCCTTAGCTGGCAATACCAAAGTCCGGGTTCCAAGGTACCGTCTGAGTGATCCAACAGTCCTATAGATATATCATAAATACAATACTGCATCAGACATCACACTAATACACGATCAACAGAATGATCAAGGATTATACTATGGGTCGCGTCTGTAATTGCTGTGCATAACAGACAGTCAATGGTACGGTCTTGCCAGTACGTCAGTGTACATATGGCAGTCTACTATCATGCTACATGGTCACAGGTAGATGTGGCTACGGGGTATCCGTGGTCACAATCAAGACATCTCGGACATGTGATACATAGGACTTAATATGAACTAATCTCTCATCATACTAATTAATTACATTTATAATAGATATGTATAAGTGTATTAATCTAATTGAGCATTATACGGTTCATAGGCATATATATTAACTACATTAATTATGATTATAATACACGTATTGATATACTTGGGAATACCTACACATTACTTATACGCAAGTATATAGATATTAGTTGGAAACATTATATATATACACCAATATACCAATACGTATGCAAATACGTATATACATACGTCCCTAGTTACTTGTATATCATCGCAGGAAATAATGGGAACGTGGACAGGAGCTAACCTGCGCTCGGCACGATGACGATTACGAGGCGATGGTCACGAACAGGGAAGGCTGGTCGATGTGCAGGGTCGGTCGTCGAACTCCGGTCGGCAGCGTCGGTCTCCGCAGGAACTTCTCGGTCGGCAGCGTCGGTCTCCGCGGGAACTTCTCGGTCGACAGCGTGCAGCGCTCGGGGCTCGGGGCTCGGCGTTCAGCGCTCGGCGCTCGGCGTTCAGCGCTCGGCGTTCAGCGCTCGGGGGCAGCGGGTGTCCGACGTTCGAGGGCAGCGGGTGTCCGGCGCTCGGGGCAGCGGGTGTCCGGCGCTCGGGGTGTCCGATGAGGAACATCAAGGTCGGGGGGGGTTTGAGATGGTCAGCTGGGGTGTATTAGGTTTTGGTTGAAAAGAATAAGGAAGCTATACTTATGTATATATATGATCATAGTAGACTTTGGGTTGACCTAGAATTAGGTATGGTCAAGGCCTTCCTGGAACTGGGCTTTTCATAGGTATTACAATGGTTAGAATTTTAACAAAGAAATTGCTAAGATGCATTGGTTCGATGGTCTGAGGCCATGGTTCAGGAATTTTGATGTCGTTTTACACACTCCCAAGAATTTATGGAATTTACCTAAAGGAGAATTTGGGTTTATATACGTATCGATCAACGGAAAGGATACCGCAATGTACTCTTGCACCAAGGTGTCTAAACAATGAAAGGTTGTACAAGTTCGACTTATGAATCAATTTAATAAAAGTGAATGCACGTGGGGGTTCAAAATTCAAAACGACGGTGAGGTGCAACAAATTAAAATCACCGAAAATTGAGAATAATCAATTATCATGCAATCATTTACTCATTAATTACGAAAAGACGAAAATACCCCTAATCCAAAAAGTGGGGGTGACAAGTCTATCCTCCTTGAAAGAATTTTGTCCTCGAAATTAAAATAAACTATCACATGAATCAAACAATCAATTAATGAATTATACCTCAAGTCTCGAAAAGATATGGATACCTCTCGCGCATCTCGTCCTCTCTCTCCCAAGTTGATTCTCCTGGAGAGTGATTTCTCCATGCAACACGAACCAAGGGAATAGTCTGGTTTCGCAATATCTTCTCTCTTTGATCCAAGATCTCCACAGGTTGTTCAGGATAGCTGAGTGTCGGTCCAACTTCGATCTCCGAGTGATCTAATACGTGACTAGGATCTGCCACGTATCGTCTCAGCTGTGACACGTGGAACACGTTATGCACTCCATCTAGAGCAGGCGGCAAGTCTAGTCTATAGGCCACTGCACCGACCCTTGCAAGAACACTGAAGGGCCCGATGTATCGTGGACTAAGCTTCCCTCCTCTGCCGAAATAAATCGTGCCCTGTATCGGAGAAATCCATAGGAACACCAAATTGCCAATCTAGAACAACGATCTTAACACACAATCTAAACAAAACAATCACAAATCAAAACAATACCTGAAACTCTAGGGGTCTACGGTGACTATCTCCTCAATGCCGCTGTCTGTCCTGCGCCACTTGCAGTCTGTCTCTGATAAGTTTCACCTTTTCTGCTGCGTCCACGACCATTTTTGGTCCTAACAAGGCTCTTTCTCCAACATCATCCCAAGATAAAGGTGTACGACACCTCCGTCCATATAAGGCCTCGAATGGTGATATCTCAATGCTGGCCTGGTAGCTGTTGTTGTAAGCAAACTCTACCAAGTATAGATGATCCTCCCAAGAACCTCCGAGATCCAATACGCAAGTACGTAACATATCTTCTAGAGTCTGAATAGTCCTTTCAGACTGCCCGTCTGTCTGAGGGTGATATGCGGTACTGAACTTGAGTTGAGTGCCCAAGCTAGACTGTAGGCTCCTCCAAAAATGGGAAGTGAAACGACTATCTCGATATGAGACAATACTCACAGGAACTCCATATAATCTGACAATCTGCTGTACGTACATCTCTGCTAGCTTCTCCGTCGAAGTACCCACTTTGAAAGGTAAGAAGTGGGCTAATTTGGTCAACCTATCCACGATGATCCAAATTGTGTCCTTTCCTTCTAGAGAACGAGAAAGTCCTGAAATGAAGTCCATAGTCACGTGCTCCCACATCCATTCTGGAATGGGTAAGGGTTAAAGCAATCCCTCTGGCCTCTGTCGATCTACTTTCACCTGTTGGCACACTAAACATCGGGATATGAAGTGTGCTACTTCGCGTTTCATACCATACCACCATACATGCTTCCTCAAATCTCGATACATCTTGTTGGCTCCGGGATGCATCGAGTACTGAGAGCGGTGTGCCTCCTGTAAAACTTCTTCACGCAGCTCTCCACTCGGCACACACATCCTCGTGCCATGTCGTAAGGATCCATCATCCGCAATAGTGAAATCGTCTATCAATCCTGCCTGAACTTGTGCTCTAATATTTCGTAGAGTTTTATCATCATACTGTGCCGCTCTAATTTTGTCTATCAGTTCTGATTGAATCTGCAGTCCCCACATCTGAATCTCAGCTCCTGGAACTAAGACCTCAATTTCCAAGCTCTCAAGATCAGCTAATAAGTGTCTATCCGAAGTCAAACACATAGCCATTGGGTACCTGCTCAAGGCATCCGCGACTACGTTGGCTTTTCTTGGATGATACTGTAATGAGATATCAAAGTCTTTCATCAATTCCAACCACCTTCTCTATCTCATATTCAGCTCCTTCTGTGTAAACACGTACTTTAAGCTCTTGTGGTTTGTGAAGATTTCTACACGCTCTCCGTACAGATAGTGCTTCCACAGCTTTAGGACAAAGATAACTGCTGCTAACTCCAGATCGTGAGTGGGGTAGTTCTTTTTATGAGGGCATAATTGTCTTGAAGCATAGGCAATTACTTTCCCGTGTTGTTGAAGAACGCATCCCAACCCTTTTCCTGAAGCATCACTGTAGATAGTGAATCCACCTGTCCCTGATGGCAACGTCAAAACTGGCACTGTTGTCAATCTCCTCTTCAGCTCATCGAATACGGCTTGACATTCTTCTGTCCAGACAAATTTCACATCCTTCTTGGTCAGCCTAGTCATTGGCTCTGCAATCTTGGAGAAGTCTTGTACAAATCTTCTGTAGTATCCTGCTAGTCCGAGAAAGCTCCTGATTTCAGCTACCGTACCGGGGGTAGCCCATGACTTCACTGCCTTTATCTTCTTTGGGTTAACTAAAATTCTGTCAACCGTCACCATATGTCCAAGAAATTCAACCTTTTCAAGAAAGAACTCACACTTTGAAAGCTTTCCGTATAATTTCTCTCTCCTGAGTGTTTCTAAGACTATTCTCAAGTGCTCTTCATGCTCTTCTAGGGTTTTGAATATACTAGAATGTCGTTAATAAACACCACTACGAACTTGTCAAGGTACTGGTGGAACACCTTGTTCATCAAGTTCATAAATACAGCTGGTGCATTGGTTAAACCAAACGACATTACTGTAAATTCAAACTGGCCATATCTGGTTCGAAAGGCGGTCTTCGGTATGTCTTCTTTCTTCACTTTCACCTGGTGATAGCCTGACCTCAAGTCTATTTTTGAAAACACCTTTGCTCCGTTCAATTGATCGAAAAGATCATCTATCCTCGGCAGCAGGTATTTGTTTTTGATAGTGAGGTTATTCAAAGCTCTATAATCGATACACATACGTACCGTGCCATCCTTCTTTGGTACAAATAATACCGGTGCTCCCCATGGCGATGAACTGGATCTAATAAAACCTTTGTCTTGCAGCTCCTCAACTTATTTCTTCAGTTCTACCAACTCGTTGTTGTTAACTCTATAGACATGTTGTGAAATAGGCTCTGCTCCTGGTATTAAGTTTATAGAGAACTCAACATCTCTGTCTGGTGGCAAACCTGGCAACTCCTCTGGAAATACATCCAGGAACTCCACTATAAGTGGATGCGGTAACTCTTCTTCTTCCGCCCTAGCTCCGCAAAAAGTGCCTCTGCTTCGCTTCTCTGCTCCTCTGGCAATCTCAAACTCTGGCTCTCCTGGTGGTCTAAATACTACTCTTACTCCGCGACAATCTATAGAAGTATGGTGTTTACTCAGCCAGTCCATTTCGAGTACAATATCGTATTTCGGAAGTGGCGTAACGAGTAAACTCACGCTCAACTCTCGGCCTTCTAATGACACTCTCCGATCCTTGCAACAATCACGGACTAGGATAATGCCTTCTCCTGTCGTGATCTTGCAAGTCCTATGTAATGGTTCCGTTTCTAAATGATGTTTAAGGGCATAAGATACAGATACGAAACTATGGGTAGCGCCAGAATCAAACAATGCAAGTGCTAGAATAGAATCGAGTAAAACTGAACCTGAAATCACGTCTCCAGCTGGCTCGGCCTCCTCAGTGGTCATGGCGTAAGCTCGTCCTTGTGGTGCTCCTCTCTGTTGCTGCTGCTGTTGAGCAACCTCTTCTGCTGCGATGGAAGTGGAGGTCCTCTCTGCTGGCCTCTTGGTATAATAGGTGCTCTGGCTGGTCCTCTCTGAGCGGCTCCTCCTCCTTGGCGAGTATGGATAGTTGGGCAGTCCCTTAGCTGGTGTGCTGCTGATCCACACGATAAGCAACTGCCCAACCTTTTTCTGCAGATGTCTCTTGTATGTCCCATCTTTCCGCAATACGAACATGGGGCAACGAGTTGATTATGTCTTTGTGGTTGCTGTTGTTGAGCATGTCCTCGAACTGGTGCCTGTTGCTGGTGTTGTTGCTGGTATGGCCTATGTTGTTGTTGTTTTTGAAAGTGTGGGCGCTTGGCTGGTCCTGTGTTACCTCCTGTTGCTCCAGATGTATCATGTCCTCTCTTGGGCCTGAGGTCCAAGTCGTCTTCGGCAATCTGGGCATCCATCAGAATACCCTCAAATGTAGCAGTATGTCGTCCCGAAGTACGAGACTTGATCTCCCTATTCAATCCTTTTCTGAATTTCCAAGCTCTATCTCCTGGGTCTCGAATCATCGATGGCGCAAATCGACTCAGTCGATAAAACTCTGTAGCATATTCGTCGACTGACATGCCTCCTTGGACTAAGTTATGAAACTGACTTTCTAAAGCTCCCAAGGCTACGTCAGGAAAGAATTTCTCTTTAAAGAGTTCTTTAAAGTTCTCCCAAGTAAGTCCTTCAGCGGCGAGTCTCGGCTCTGTACGATACCACGTCAGTGCGATATCAAACATCTGACTGCCAGCTGCCTCTATCTGAAGAATCTCTGGAATCTGTGATAAGCGCAAATTCCTTTCTATGTCTTCTAACCATTCGTCAGCATATAGTATTCCTTCTGTGCCTTTGAACTCTCGAGGCATCATCCTCTTAAAGTCCACTATGGTACCGGGCCTCTGTTGTTGCTGACCTTGATGTTGCGGTTGTCGTGCTACTCTCTCCACAGTCTGGAGAGTCATTTGATTAGCATTCTCCATGATCTCTCTTATCAGTTTGGTCTGCGCCTGGTGTGCTTCTGCTTGCATTCTCTGAGCCTCAGCTTGAACACGTTGAGCTTCTGTGGTTACTCTCTGGGCCTCTAGCATGCCCTGCATCAATGCGAACATCTGTGCCCCGTCAGCAGGCACTCCTCCGAAAATTGGTGTCGGTGGTGGTGGAAGGTTGTCTGTCATAGTTGGGGCAATCCTCTGTATAGGTGGAGGAGGAATCCTGTTAGTTGCAGACACTCCCACACGAACAAGAGATGTAGGAGAATCTTTAGGTATCTGTTCGTCAGGTTGAGAGGTGGCAGTCCTCTCTGAATTGGCTGCTCCCATTCTCATGGATCTAGTATTCGGCGACATCCTGAATACAGATCAAAGAATCAATTAAGGTGATAGATATGATATTATCAAGAAAGGACACTAAAGTGCTAAGGAAGCAATCCCTTAGAATAGCAATAAGAAGTTCAGAATTTCCTAGTGTGATTGAGCATATTCTCATCCTAGATCCTATTCCTATATCCTAGCACAGGCTCGTAGCAATACAACTAAGTTGTCGCACTACTACGATATCGCATAACTTGTAAAACTAGACCTGCATGGGCCACCACTAAAAACGTATCACGACCCGCACCCGGTATAGGGGCACGAGAGCGTGGGTACGTCCAGCCTACGCCGCAGCATCGGCAGTAGAACGCTGTCTAGGTCACAGTAATACTAGATAACTAAACATCTGTCAATAATATACATCTCCATAATCTCATAATATAACTCAATCACCACAACTATAAGGCACGATAAAAGATAAAAGAAAATAACATAGTTAAACACCATGTCTCAAACATAAAGATACTCACAGTCTAACTGTCAACACAAGTCTCCAATTAAACTTAACATAAGTCTAAACATAAACTAAAATAACCTCCATAAGTCTCAAGCATAAATAAATACTATCTAAATAGCTGTAGGCAAAGTCTCATCTAGAAGCATAGTCTCTTCTAGGATCTCTGGTGCATAGTCTGCTTCTATACCTGGTCCGTAATGCGTAGTACAGAAATCCTCAAGGTTCTCTGGAAAAAATATCCAGTCAGGATTGGAACAAAAATACACCTCTAACAGCAGTTCCACATATATTGACAAAAACTATAACACAGTGTAAAGAAATACAAGACAGAATGAAATACTGGCAATGAGAAATACTGGAATAAAGTACTGGAACATCATCATCAATATGCATCTAACAAGGAATAGAACTACAAGTATACGCAAGTACAAAGAACTGGTATGTAAGTGTATGTAAGAACAACAACTAGAACATATGGAAATACAAGATCAATCTATCAAGATACATGTCAAGAATCATCTAACTAAGTGTGTGAAATATCAGTATATCATGTGATCTGCTTGGGTTATATGACTCATTTCATGGATTAGCGATCATCCCCAACAGGTCAGGCTAACCAGAATATAACAGCGATGAGGCATGTAAGGGTAAGGCTGCACCGACGTGAAATGTGGGTGAGCTAATGCTGCATGTAAGGGGTATGATCACATAAGCTACTAATACTTCCCCGTTTTCCCCAGCTAGCATGATGGATCCCAATCACGACTCCTCGTGACAGGTCTCAATGATGCCAACTCGTGTAAAGAATAGTGTCAGAGTCATGTACGCTATACAACAAGAATTATAGAGATAATCAACATAATAGAAACTGTCAGAGAATGTACTCGCCTGTGGTCCTTAGCTGGCAATACCAAAGTTCGGGTTCCAAGGTACCGTCTGAGTGATCCAACAGTCCTATAGATATATCATAAACACAATACTGCATCAGACATCACACTAATACATGATCAACAGAATGATCAAGGATTATACTAGGGGTCGCGTCTGTAATTGCTGTGCATAACAGACAGTCAATGGTACGGTCTTGCCAGTACGTCAGTGTACATATGGCAGTCTACTATCATGCTACATGGTCACAGGTAGATGTGGCTACGGGGTATCCGTGGTCACAATTAAGACATCTCGGATATGTGATACATAGGACTTAATATGAACTAATCTCTCATCATACTAATTAATTACATTTATAATAGATATGTATAAGTGTATTAATCTAATTGAGCATTATACGGTTCGTAGGCATATATATTAACCTACATTAATTATGATTATAATACACGTATTAATATACTAGGGAATACCTACACATTACTTATACGCAAGTATATAAATATTAGTTGGAAACATTATATATATACACCAATATACCAATACGTATGCAAATACGTATATACATACGTCCCTAGTTACTTGTATATCATCGCAGGAAATGATGGGAACGTGGACAGGAGCTAAACTGCGCTCGGCACGATGACGATTATGAGGGGATGGTCACGAACAGGGAAGGCTGGTCGATGTGCAGGGTCGGTCATCTAACTCCGGTCGGCAGCGTCGGTCTCCGCGGGAACTTCTCGGTCGGCAGCGTCGGTCTCCGCGGGAACTTCTCGGTCGGCAGCGTGCAGCGCTCTGGGCTCGGGGCTCGGCGTTCAGCGCTCGGCGTTCAGCGCTCGGCGCTCGACGTTCAGCGCTCGGCGCTCGGCGTTCAGCGCTCGGAGCTCGGGGGCAGCGGGTGTCCGGCGCTCGGGGCAGCGGGTGTCCGACGCTCGGGGTGTCCGCTGAGGAACAGCAAGGTCGGGGGAGGTTTGAGATGGTCGGCTGGGGTGTATTAGGTTTTGGTTGAAAAGAATAAGGAAGCTATACTTATGTATATATATGATCATAGTAGACTTTGGGTTGACCTAGAATTAGGTCTGGTCAAAGCCTTCCTGGAATTGGGCTTCTCATGGGTATTACAATGGTTGGAATTTTAACAAAAAAATTGCTAAGATGCATTGGTTCGATGGTCTGAGGCCATGGTTCAGGAATTTTGATGTCGTATTACACACTCCCAAGAATTTATAGAATTTACCTAAAGGAGAATTTGGGTTTATATACGTATCGTTCAACGGAAAGGATACCGCTATGTACTCTTGCACCAAGGTGTATAAACAATGAAAGGTTGTACAAGTTTGACTTATGAATCAATTTAATAAAAGTGAATGCACGTGGGGGTTAAAAATTCAAAACGACGGTGAGGTACAACAAATTAAAATCACCGAAAATTGAGAATAATCAATTATCATGCAATCATTTACTCATTAATTACGAAAAGACAAAAATACCCCTAATCCAAAAAGTGGGGGTGACATCAATGGTCATGGATAACCTGTACACAGGCTTATGGTTCCTGCGGACGGTACGCTGGTCGCGCCGGGGCCGATCCGAACCGGTCAGGAACATTCAGATAGTCGTTTATTTCGGACGAGAAGGCATGTAGCGGGGCTCGCTACCTACATTGCATCCCATTTTTGTGCCAAGACTATACCTTGTCCATGGCAGCTCATCAGGTCATAGACAAAGTTTGTATCTTTAGTATATTGCATACATGGTGGCAACCCGCGTATGGGCTCGTAGGAACTTATGGCAAATAATGGATGTAAAGTAACCTGAAGCTTGAAACATATTTTAATAGTCTGAGTAAAACATGCCTATACAAGTATAATATGCTGGTGTAAAATGAGTATATAACATCTGAGTAATCTGCACAATATGAGTCACAAAATGATATGAGTATTGTAAACTGTGTATAGCATGCACTTGATTTAGAAATACGCTAGTAGAATACATGTGTTCGTTATACGACCGTTGGGATTTCTCTCTCTCTCTCTCTCTCTCTATATATATATATATATATATATATATGTTCGTGCTTGGCTTAACTTTATTTTATACTTGGACATGGAAGGACAAATGGTAAGTTGGTAAGTATCGCCGTATTTCTTTTATATCTCACGGCGCACTGCCACATGAGATAGGCTTTTTATCTTATGCATGAAAATAATCCTAAGGCAAGAATAGCAAGATAACTTAATAGTTGGTGCATGGAGCTAATATAATGTGTCAAATTTGTCGAGCAGGCGAGAAGCCGCCCCCTAGTGCATTCATATACCGATAACCCACCAGATTGCTTGCAGGATGCATGAGAACCTCGTTCGGTGCGTAATGTCCCCTCGTGCGCGTTAAGGCGTAGAGTTCGCTCTGGAGCATTAGGGTGTTACGTCCGGAGCCAAAGCACATATACAGGACATAATGTTGGAACATCGCCTATGTATTATCCCAAGTTGTAAGCCACTTGGCCCGTCTTTATTCTTGGAGAGAGAGAGCTTGAGCAACTTGTAATCTCGGCCTAGCCCCGCTTGTAACCTCATTAATTATAAATAAAAAGAGCTTGTTTATGCATTCAAACTTGTGTTATTCTATGTTTCTGCTATATCGACTTGGTGAACTAGTTATCAATAGTCGTTCAAGTATTTGCCTTGCGTGAGTGCAACTCCTGGCTCGTGCGGCATCACGTCTTAATGGAAACGATCGTCCCATGGGAGCATTGGCACGGTAATTCTCGCTTAGCAGGGATGGTCGATTCCAGCGGGAGATCAGGGAGTGACATATTGGTATCAAAGCATGGCTTTACGTCCTTGGACTTCTTATCGACTCTTTCAGTTTTGAAAGCTCGTTCGTGGGTTATGTTACAGATGCTCTCTCTCAAAGTTCCAACGGGATGTTCCATACAAAGAGTCTAAATATTTCTGAAAGGTGCATGTGAATGATATGATTGCTTGATCCGAATTTTGATGCGAAGGCCTTTGTGCCAATCTATGTCAGACTTTGTGGAAATAGTCTTATGTTAGAATCTATAAGTTATATGTGAAACGAAATGCCTATACGAGAACACCAAGCGGATTAGTGTGCGAGATAGAGTATAGTTCGGACAATTGCCTATGCACACAGCATTTTGGCCAAGTTGTGTTGAGTATCGTGCGCCAAGACCCTTGGTGCTAGCGAGTTGCAACAAGATCTGGATATCGTTCGGATAAGAGTAAAAGTCAAACTTAGAATGGAAACAGATAGAGACGTTATCGGAGTACCGCTAAGGCAAATAATGGGAATCGTGTCAGATTTTCAGATATAGTTGAACGATTATTGGTAGCGATAATTTATGATTTAGAATCTAGTTTCTATAGAGGACTATCGTTAGAGGTACATATGAGCCTAAGATCGTTAAGGCAGTGAATAGGGACCGTGTTGGAGTTCTAAGGAATGGATTAGAGATATGAGTGAACGACGCGAACGCGATTCAGGAGTTAATTAGATGACTCAATTTCTGAGTGGTGTATTCGATAGTCTCAGGATCGAGTAAGTGAATTGAGAATAAAAATAAGCTATAAAGATTCATAGAGGATAGCTCGAATCCTGAGTGGTGTATTGGTCAACTTAAAAATATTCGAAAGAATTGTGGGATTCGGAGTATTAAAAGGGTCTAGCGGCAAACGACATATTTGTGCGAAGCCTTAGTATAAATAATGCCTTACAAGTAAGAGAATTCAAAGGAATCATGCATAATTTGATTCGAACAAGTTAGAATGAGTTTAATATGGGATAAGGCTTACATCGAATAGAAATAAAGAGTACATGGAATTGATATCATGGTTGGGAAAACTTAGTAGATCGTACGAGCAATTTTGAATTGAATCAAACGAATTAAAACTTTAATTGAGATGGAATAATCGGGGATGCGATCGAAGTTAGTGCAATTAGAATATGGCGCGAACGAATGATAGCGTGTGTGGAAAATTTAGATTTGAGTAGGATATCACTCGATATAGTTCGGTCTGAGTACGAATGCTATGGTTTCAAATTTGGGAGACTTTATATTATAACAATGGTTGGAAGATAGCACGGATTGATGCAAGTTAGCAAAATTATGATTTGAAGATTAAGATAGGAGATAACGGATTTAACCTTGAATTTGAATGAACGATCTTGAGTCGAGTTCAAAGGTAATACTCGACATCAGGCCCAGATGAGATTGATTATTCTGCGGGAGCGTTGGCCTGGTGATTTTACGTCCGGCGGGGATGATCGAACTCGCAGGGACATGTTCGAATATTTTATAAATGAACTCGATAAAATAGAACGTATCGAAAGTGAATAGACTTGGGTTTGGGATTTGAAACTTAGTTGTTTGAGGAATGCTAGAAGTAGACTATGGATTTATCAAACGGAAAAGTTAAAGTTGGATGATTTTGCTAGATGAATTATAATCACGGCATGAACGGACATGACTTGATGGATAAGTATATATAAATTGATGGAGCAAAGTGAAATGATAAAGTGTCTCGATCATTTCGGTGATAACCATATTGTTCGACCTTCTTGTCTTGTGCGAGCGTAACTCTATGCTCATACATGCGTCATGCCCGGATTAGGATGGTTATCCCGTGGGAGTATTGACATGGTGATTTCACGTCCAACGGGGATGATTGAACTTGCGGAAGACCAGAGCATGATAATTAAATGATCATCTTGACTTGTTTTCGACATGATAAGACGAGTTTCAAGATACAAATGAATCTAAGTATTTTTTAGGAGGAGTTAGTCTGGAACGTGAAGTAAGATATGCTGAATGGTTTCATGAACGGATACGTAGATCGTGTTGGACGACTTTGAGTTTATGATATACATCAATGATTTAGGATGGGATCGTGACTTGGTGGTCCAGTCTTAGAAAAGAATGAATAGGTGGATTCTATCAGACGTAATGGACGAGATAGACTATGCAAATCGATGGGTTTGACCTGCGACATGGATATATCATATATTTGATTGAACAAACGTGTCTTAGGAACAATTTTGCTAACAAACCCAGATCTTATGCAAATGAATATGTTAATGTGGATAGAATGATCTGTGCTCGATGTTTAAAAATTTGAGTGAAACGAGCTTAGGTAGAATATTCCATACAAAAGAACAATTGTTTGACCATAGGAATTTGGAGCGAGTATCGTGCTACAAATTTATTTGATAAGAATTATGAACTTAAAATATACCTATGACCTTATGAGCTGACCTACTGGCTAGGAAGACGACCCTATGCCTTGAGTTGAACTGGAGTGGCTGAATTCAGAGTATTATTTAAGAAAAATGTTAGAACTGGGGCAACGAGACTTATAGTTAGGACTTGGAACTAGAAGTGTATGTTAGCGATGTTGGCATCGAAATGAATGCAATAGAAGGTAGGACTTGAGTGATAATTGATTTGGTTGGATAAGTTATGTGACGGTGAGGAATAAGACGATATTAGAGGATTGTCAGATGAAACTCTTAGGATTGCAATTGGTGATAATCGAGATAAATTGGCTTAATAAGTTAAATCGTTGCTTGGAAGAGGTGCGTTTCTAGTAATGTAATACTAGACTTTACTTGAGTTGGAGTAGACGATAACTAAAATAAACCAGAGTTCGGTTATTCGAGTAGTGAAGCGATTAACGATTCACAAGATTTTTATGAGTAGCTTGTCCGACTTAGCTGTCACTATACTTGGTTGAAATATACATATTTAGGAGACGCCTTGAATATGGGTATGATCCAGACTCAGCGATATGCATAACTCGAATGTAGCTGCAAATAAAAATGTTCCGATTCACATGGACGAGTATAGCAACTGAAGTAAGATTACCTCAGCCCTAGATCATTATTTGTGATGGATTATAACATACTCCATGTTAAGCGATATATGTTCTGCGCTAAATTGCAGTATAGACCCAGTCAGAAGTTGGATTGAATGATAGAGTCATTCAATAAGGCAGACCTCGCACGCACGTGACACAAAATAAGAAGCGAGTAGAAATTGTGTTTGAATGGATCTAATGATACAGATTGATATACTTGAGTTATATTCTATAGTGTACGATAGAGCAATTTACGCTCAGGAAGTCTCGAGGATGAGACTTGTTTTGAGTGGTGTATAATGTAATGACCCGTTCCGCATCTATGCGAATAGCCGATTCAAACATTACAAGTGTGATAACCCGACCGCTTTGCTCAGCAAGAAGACTTGCTTGATAAAAAGGAATTCTAGACTTAGCTCTTCAGGAGTTCAGACATAGACTTTCAGAGGCTCGCTCGGAGTATCGCTCGACCGAGGCGAATTATTGCTAAGGTGGGTGACTACGATGAACTTATCTTTGCTTAGCTAGCACACTTAAAATATGGTTGATATATGCTAGTTACTAGACGAATCATCCCTTGCATGCTAATAAAGAATACAATATATCAAGCTAAGGGAATAATCCCATCTGATATATCTTTGCTTAGAATATGGAAGTAGATCAGTTGAACGGAATGTTAGGCTCGCTTTATAGTTCTTATAATTTTACCTCGTAGTGTTACTTTTGTTCCTTATATGTTCTTTGAAGTACATTGCTCTATATTTCTTGAAATGCTCATCACATAAATATGGACTCAGTACATAAGCACAACATAGATTCTGGTTAACTTACCTGTGGCAGAAGACTATCAAAATAGTCGTTCCAAGCCAAATAATAGAAACATAGAAAGTCTTCGGGACCATTGGGTCGCCAAGGCAATGCCTAAAATGGGAGCTGCAACAAGTAGTAAACCGTCAGCATAAACCGTGCATAGAAATAGAAACATACCAGATCATGAGATCTTTGAACGAGTAAAATGCATAATCATTGTGTCAAGTAGCTATGTTCATTCAAGGTCTTAAGATATTGCATATAATAAAATTTTAGTATTGATGGTTAATGATCATGGATAATATGTGCACAGGCTTATGGTTTCTGCGGATGGTACGCTGGTCGCGGCGGGGCCGATCCGATCCGGTCAGGAACATTCAGATAGTCATTTGCTTCGGACGAGATGGCGTGTAGCGGGGCTCGCTACATGCGTTGTATCCCATTTTCGTGCTGAGACTATACCATGTCCATTGTGGCTCGTCAGGTCATAAGACCAAGTTTATATCTTTAGTATATTGTATACGTGGCGGTAACCCGCGTATGGGCTCGTAGGAACTTGTGGCAAGTAACGGATGTAAAGTAACTTGAAGCTTAAAACATATTTGAGTAGTCTAAGTAAAATATGCCTATACAAGTATAATATGCCGGTATAAAATGAGTATAAGACATCTGAATAATCTGCACAACCTGAGTCACAAAACGATATGAGTATTATAAACTGTATATAGCGTGCACCTGATTTAGAAATACGCTCGTAGAATATATGTGTTCGTTATACGACCGTTGTGACTTATATATATATATATATATATATATGTGTGTGTGTGTGTGTATGTGTGTGTGTGTGTGTTTTCGTGCTTGGCTTAACTTGATTTTATACTTGGACAGGGAAGGACAAATGGTAACTTGGTAAGTATCGCCCTGTTTTTTTTATATGGCACGGTGCACTGCCACACGAGATAGGCTTTGTATCTTATGTATAAAATTGATCCTAAGGCAAGAATAGCAAGATAACTTAATAGTTGGTGCACAGAACTAATATAATGTGTTAGATTTGTCGAGCGGGCGAGAAGCCTCCCCACCAGTGCATTCATGTACTGATAACTCACCAGATTTTTTGCAGGGTGCGGAAGAACCTCGTTCGTTTCAAAATATCCCCTTGTGCGTGCTAAGGCATAGAGTTTGCTCTGGAGCCTTAGAGTGTTACATCCGGAGCCAAAGCACATATACAAGTCATAATGTTGGAACATCGCCTATGTATCATCCCAAGTTGTAAGCCGCTTGGCACGTCTTTATTCTTAGCGAGAGAGAGATCTTGAGTGACTTATAATCTCGTCCTAGTGTCGCTTGCAACCTCATTTATTTTAAATAAAGAGAGCTTATTTATGCATTCAAACTTGTGTTATTCTATGTTTCTTCTATATCGACTTGGTGAACTAGTTATCAACGGCCATTCAGGTATTTACCTTGTGCGAGCGCAACTCTAGGCTCGAGCGGCATCACATTACGATAGAAACGATAATCCCACGGGAGCGATGGCACGGCGATTCGTGCCTAGTGGGGATGGCCGATTCCAGCGGGAGATCAGGGCGTGACACGCCTGACTAAATTCAGTGTTACGCCTAACCAACATCCCTAAAATCCTTAGAACTTCAACTTTAATATCCACCAATTCTTTCCATGTGACATTTCTTAAATCTAGATCCAAATCATATTTGAAACACAATCCTCTATCCCGAGCCATCGCTCAATCATGCTAGAAATCTTGCACTATCATTCAAGTTTATCACTTGACGCCTACACATTTTATGTTCCAAAAAATTATTCAACGAACAAGACCTAGCCCATCCCTTTTCATACCTCATGCATATAACAATCATACTCTTCCAAACATGATATATATTTCGATGGTATCGTCTGCATCCTAACTAAGTCAAAATCAACATTTGTTCAATCTTCTAGAACAATCTTCAACTTAACCATCCTGACACGTATAAACTTTATATATAATCTGTCACTATCATATTTTCTAGGAAATGATATTTTAGTAATTTCATATTTAATTAAATATTATGCATGATAAAAAATTAATTATTATTTTATTTAATTGTTGTTAGATGTTAGTTATTTATTTTGGACTTGTGTTAGTGGATCTAAATAGTTTAGTTTAGACTCATGGACCAACATGAATTAATTGGTTAGAATTTAGCCCATTTAGAAAGCCCATTGTTAAGAAGATGGATTAAATTAATTAAACCATTAGACTAGAAGCTTCTGTAAACACCCTTGTCAAATATAGGATTTATTTGATTATTTAATTTGAGAAACAACCACAACCCAAATCCCAAGTACCCAAATTAGGGTATCAGTCTACACCAAGCCTGTTATGCCACGACTCCCGTGTACCACCCAAAAAATCTAGTTCTTTATGTTTTCAATGCATTAGGAATTACCAAGTTAAACTGTTAAATTAATTTAAACTTAAGGCCAATTGTACCTCAAACAGAACTGAACCAAGCCCACATATGCCCTTTCAAATGGACCACTATCCCAACAAGGCCAGACAGGCCCAACCCTCGAGGCCAACCGCGAACCACATCACCCATATAAATATACATCTCTTTCACTCAAACCCTAAAAATCCCTATCACTACCATCTTCAAAGGAACCCTAGCCGACCCCTACTCCAACCGAGTTCCCTCCCCTATTCCCGGCCGGCCAACTCACCGGACACCCCTGCCCGACTGCTCCCCGACTCGACCGAACACCTCAGCCCGACTGCTCCCCAACCCGAATGGTGCACACCCCAGCCCAACCGCTCCCCGTGTCCTGACGGCCACCCCCGCGCGGCTTAACCTAGCAACGCCGCTGCCGGAGCAACTGCTGCTACTGCGGTCCTTGTTCTTGTTGTTTCAGCCGCTGCCGCTGCTCGCCGGCCGACGCCGGAGTTCCCATTCGCCGGAGGACGACCAGGCGAAGAGAAGTACCTCGTCCAGCCAGCAAGGTAAATGCCTATACTGTTTGTATCGTGTTCGTATGTAAGCATCGTGTCGTCACGTCGAGAGTGTATTATGAACACAACTTAATTAATCCTAAATTATATATATAACGACATGATGATTAGCAAGAGTTAAAACTCATCCAATAACCAGCGATTACCTTAATCATGAGACCTGTCGTCAAGGACCAGTATTTCACCTGGACCCTGGGCATAAACCCAGTATGTTGAGCAAGGAAATCAAGGACATATTTCCGTGTAGAGTAGAAGTAGTTGCCAAACCCTAACTCGATAATTTATTGTTGCAAGGCGCACGTTGACCAAAGACAGAACACGGGTACACCCTAGCTACGTGCACATGTGACGCTGTATTCGGTCGACAGTAAACCGACAACAACATCGAGAAGCAACGTCATAATTAATTAAGTATATTCTTAGTGTCTGATATTAGGTTGTTATATTATGTTTTGTGTTTAGGACCATTGGACCAGCCGGGAGACACTGCAGGAACAGGCTTCTTGCACTCACAATTTGAGGACTCAGGCAAGATACCTTGTCATATTTCTGTTTAAATTAAATGTTGCATATGTTGTATGTTAGTTGCTGTTCTATTTTATATGACTGTGTGCGTCTGAGATTGATTCGGGTGCTATCGACGGTTGCGTTGATGATTTAGTATACTTGGCTTAGTCACTAGCAGACTCTTCCCATGGGAGGATACTCTTATATCTTCCGAGACCTGACACTTTACACGCTTCACTGTGACATTCATGTTGGGATGCGAGTTTGCGTATTCGACTAGCTATCGGTACGTGTGATATACATCACAGTTTGTACGTAATTCAGGGTTATATTTTATGTTAGTAGAGACTGACATGTAGCTGCGTGGTATGCACGTCGAGTATTCGATTTGCGTATTAATATTGGGAGGGGAGGACCACTAGTAGGCTTATGGGATACACCCATTGGAGGCCGTAGTATCCGGAGGAGCCATGGATCCAATGACCCCCCTTTTATTCAGATTCCCCGTTCTTCGGAATGGTATGGACGTATATATACTTGCAGATTCCCCGTTCTTCGGAGCGGTATGGACGTTATATTATTTAGATTCCCGTTCTTCAGAGCGGTATAGACGTATATATACTTGCAGATTCCCCGTTCTTCGGAGCGGTATGGACGTTATGCCTATACCTACTCATACGTACCAAAGTTGTCCTCACATTGCATTCACGTAGATTGGTTAGCACACCCTTTATTATATTTACTTTATTCAGTATTTATATATGGCATGCTTCTATGTATCTTGTTACGTCCCTCTGAGGACCTAGTACCTTTCCAGATTTGGACGAGGCTTTCTACCCCACAGTATACGGCCCCGGACAGGAGACGAGATTTTCTACAGCCGAGGAGTTAGAGGTGCAGCCGTCAGAGTTCCCGTGACCAGTTGGTAGGCCTTCAGCCTAGATTGGGAGCATCACTATCTAGAGCCGATGCACTAGTCATTATCTTTTATATCTTATTTCAGTACTTTATTTTATCGTAGTAGTGGGTTTGTTCCCACCAGACACTATTGGTTGTGCTATGATATCTTGATAGTGGTATTTATTATCCAGTAGTTTATTCAGTGTTTCTTGCTCTTTATTTTGTGGATGAGATTAGATTACCTGTTATTGACTGATATGGGACATGTTAGTATTATAGGATAACGTAGTACTCTTCGTAGATCCATTAAATTAGGATATCCTCGGAGACGTGTCAGCTGGCTATTGCCACGTGGCCTAGTTCCATATATTTTTGGGACTGGGGCGTGACATGGTTTTAGTGGTGGCCCATGCAGGTCTTCGACTTATTCGCTTGTGGTATGATAACGTGCCCAGCGAGCCTGCAATAGGATAAAAATTACTAGGTCTCATCTACATTGATTACTTTTTGAATTTTCTTCCTATTGCTTCTAAATATCTGCATCCTGTTTGTTTGATCTCGTTCTCTTTTTAATAAAGTCCTATCTTTTGCAGCAAGATAAACTTGCACAGTGGACGAGGAGCACCCAGAGCCGCGATGCCAGACAACACCACTCAAAGGAGAAGGTACCCCAAGGGCAACCCCCGCTACAGACACCGATGATACATTGGCACAAGATAACGCAGGGCGAACCTACACCACCTCCCGAGGGACAGACTTCCCAGACAATCCCTACACCGCATTATGAGGGCCAGACTTCAGGAGCTACACCGATGCCGCAGACTGAGAGGCCGACATCTGAGAAGACGCCTACTGCACAACCAGAGGTCCCACTACCACCACCTCCATCTTATCCACCTCAGATGCCACCGCTAGACGGACAACCACAGATGCTCCAGTTCCTTCAGGCTATGATGCAAGCTCGGTGGCATCAGACAGAGACTTTGAGGCAGAGTTTGATAGCAGTAATAGAGAGGACACATGCCCCAGCACCCGTACCAGCACCCCCACCAGCCCAGACAGGTGGCACTGTTAGATGGTTCCGACAGATAGGACTAGATATATTCTCACGCAATGAGACTGCAGAATAGATCTTCGATTGGATCGCCAATACGGAAATGCTACTAGAGGCGTCGCAACTATACCCAGACCTATGGATGACTGCAGTAAGGGCCTAACTAAAAGGCAACGCCCATCACTGGTGGGATGTGAGCGTAATATAGGCAAGAACCAGACCTGGGAACAGTTCTTAGAACACTTCAATGCGAAGTATTTTCCAGCCACAGTTAGGAATGCCTTGTACTCCCAGTTTCTACATCTTGAACAAGAAAATATGACTGTGGACGCATATGACGCGGAGTTCAGCCGTCTTAGCAAATTTGGTGCCGTCCTGATACCCAATGAACTAGAGAAAGCTAAGAGATTCCATTACGGCCTTAATTTTGAACTACAGAGGTATACCACCACACAGGCGAGGATTTCTTACGAGGAGGTTCTTACAGAGGCGAGAATCCAGGAGGCCATTGCCAGAGGAGCTAGACGTCCCAGCACGACACTGCCAGCTAGAGCCCAGCCCGGAGCAGGAGGACCGATACGTCGTCCAGGAGTATAGACACCGCAGAGGATAGCACCATACCAGCAGAATGAACTTCCATCTTGCAACTACTACTGTAAGAGAGGGCATTACCAGAAGGACTGCCGGAAGAGACTAGGAATATACATGATTTATGGAGCGAGTCAGCACTATGCCCGAGACTGCCCACAACGCAGAGACGTAGCACCCCAGACGGGACAGAGGCCAGCAGCACCAGTTCCGAGGATACCACCCCCACCAGGAGGATAACGTCCACCAGCCCTCGGAGGATTTCAGAGGGGACCACCCTTGGCCCCGCAGTAGGCACAGTTTGAGTGAGCTCGACAACAGATCGTAGGACAGAGACAGGGACATGCCTTTGCATTAGCAACAACTGAGAAGGAAACAGAAGGAAAAGCAATCACAGGTACCATATTAGTTGCCTCATTACCTGCGACTGTATTATTTGATTCTGGAGCTACATTGTCATTTATATCTAGTAGATTTGTAGCAATACATAGAGTAGCTACTTTCTCCTTACCTAAGAGTTGGAAGATTCTTACCGGAGGAGGTATAATGCCGGTTACCAGCACTATCAGAACGTGCTCGGTAGTCGTATGTGGAAGAGAGATAAGAGCGCGATTCTTGGTATTACCCATGACGTACTTTGATGTTGTGCTAGGCATGGACTGGTTAAGCCAGTATAATGCTGTACTAAACTGTCGGAAGGGAAGCGTCACTTTTAGACCACCAGATCAACCGGAGTTCGAGTACATGCGAGGGACCATCGAACAAGGAGTAGGACAAATAGCTGGAACTTGCATGGCTATGGAGATTGCACCTCCGCCAATAGTTGGAGAATTTGAGGATGTTTTCCCCGAAGAATTGCCAGGTTTACCGCCAGATAGAGACGTATAGTTCACCATTGAGCTAGTACCCAGAGCAGCACCGGTATCTTCTAATGTGTACCAATTGGCGAAGAAGGAGTTAGATGAGCTAAAGCTACAATTAGAGGAGTTACAGAGCAAGGGATTTATCCGTCCTAGTGTATCACCCTGGGGAGCACCAGTGTTATTTGTACCCAAGAAGGATGGAACAGTACGCATGTGCATTGATTACAGAGCCCTTAATGATTTGACTATCAAGAACAAGTACCCCCTGCCGCGGATTGGCGATTTATTCGACCAGTTGACATGAGCATTGGTGTTCACCAAGATTGACTTGAGGTCGGGTTATCATCAGATGAAGGTGCGAAGAGAAGATATTCAAAAGACAGCATTTCAGACTCGTTATGGTCACTACGAGTTCTTAGTAATGCTATTTGGGCTGACGAATGCGCCAGCTGTATTTATGAACTTAATGAACAGAGTATTCCATCAATACTTAGACCAATTCTTGGTAGTCTTTATCAACGACATCTTGGTGTACTCGAAGAGCCACGAGGAGCACGAAGAGCACTTGAGACTAGTGTTAGAGACCCTGAGGAGAGAGAGGCTTTATGCTAAACTGAGCAAGTATGAGTTTCTTCTGGATCGTGTTGCTTTTCTTGGACACATCATCTCAGGAGATGGAATCTCAGTAGATCCAGCGAAGATTTCATCAGTAGAGACATGGCCAACCCCTACCAATATCTCAAAAGTGAGGAGTTTCCTAGGACTTGCCGGATATTACCGGAGGTTCGTGGAGAACTTCGTGAAGATTGCAGAGCCGATGACCCGCTTGACCCGTAAGGAGCAGGAGTTCACCTAGACAGAGGAGTGTCAGAAGGCATTCAATGAGCTGAAGAAGCATTTGACTACAACACCCATCTTGACCATACCCTCTGGACCCGGAGGATTCGTGATCTACAGCGATGCATCCGGGAAAGGATTAGGATGCGTTTTGATGCAGCATGGAAATATTGTAGCCTATGCTTCTAGACAGTTGAGGACACATGAGAAGAACTATCCCACCCACGACTTGGAGCTTGCAGCAGTAATCTTTGCCTTGAAGCTTTGGAGACACTATTTATATGGAGAAAGAGTGGAGATATTTACTGACCATAAGAGCTTAAAGTACGTCTACACCCAGAAGGATCTGAACCAGAGACAGAGACGTTGGCTCGAAGTGATGACAGATTTCGAGATTGAGCTACAGTACCATCCGAGAAAGGCCAACGTCATAGCTGACGCGTTGAGCAGAAGACCTATGGCATTCTTCCTGACTACCCAACAACATCTGTTAAGGAATCTAGAGCAGATGGGTATAGAGATTGTCATGCCCAAAATAGATGGACAGTTGTCAAGTTTTTAGTTACAATCGACATTGGTGGAAAGAATCAAGACTGCTTTGCCGCCAGATGCCAGATTTTAGAGGCTTAGGCAGAGGATAAAGGCTGGATTACAGACAGGACTGCAAATATATGAAGATAGAACTTTGAGATGTGGAGATCGTCTCTATGTTCCAAATGGAGAACTTCAGCAGGAGTTGATGGCAGAAGCGCACAGTTTGACCTACTCTATTCACCCAGGAGGCACGAAGATGTACAGGGACTTGAGACAGTACTACTGGTGGCATAGAATGAAGAGAAAGATAGCACGCTTTGTGGCCAAGTGCCTGGTGTATCAACAAGTCAAGGCTGAGCATCAGAGGTCTACAGGATTGCTTCAACCACTACCTATACCAGAGTGGAAATGGGAGCACATCACTATGGACTTTGTTATGGGCTTTTCGAGGAGTCCTAGTGGTCGCAACGTAATATGGGTAATCGTGGATAGACTCACCAAGTCCGCATACTTTTTACCCTTCAGAGTTGGACAATCCACAGAGGTCTTAGCAGACATGTACATGAGGGAGATTGTGTGCCTGCATGGGGTGCCAGTTAGCATCATGTCGGACAGAGATATAAGGTTTACCTCTTACTTTTGGCGGAGTATGCAAGAGAGTCTCGGTACCCGCCTGAAGTTTAGCACCGCGTATCACCAACAAAAAGATGGCCAGTCGGAGCGCACCATTCAGACATTGGAAGACATGTTGAGAGCATGCATGTTAGATTTCGGAGGATCGTAGGAGGACCATTTGTATCTGGTTGAGTTTTCCTATAATAACAGCTATCAAACGAGCATCCAAATGGCTCCTTATGAAGCATTATATGGAAGGAAATGCCGTTCCCCAGTATATTGGAGTGATATAGGCGAGCGACAGATTCTCGGTCTAGAGCTGGTCGTACGTACAGTGGAGAAGGTGAAGAAGATCCAAGGATACCTATGAGCAGCACAAGACCGACAGAAGCATTGGGAAAATACGCATCGACGACCCTTAGAGTTTCAGGTTAGAGACCACGTATTTCTAAAGATCTCGCATACTCGAGGGACTATCAGATTCGGAGGCCAAGGGAAGCTGAGTCCGAGGTACATCGGACCGTTCGATGTGTTAGAACGCGTCGGAGAGGTTGCTTACAGATTAGCCTTGCCGCAGACTTTGGAAGGAGTCCACGACATCTTCCATGTATCTCAATTGAGGAGGTATATACCGGATCCTAGTCACGTGCTTGACCATTCTGAAATCACAGTCGTCCCGAGCCTATCATATGAAGAGGAGCCTGTGGAGATTCTAGACAGAAGTGAAAAAGTATTGTGAGGGCAGACCATCCCCTTAGTTCGTGTCGCATGGAGACATCATGCACCCGACGAGTCAACCTGGGAACGCGAGGAGGATATTCGCCAACGTTAGCCCCAGCTCTTTGAAGGGTTAGGTATGTGGTAGCATTTAAATTCAGTCTTTAGTTCTTACCTATACGTATATTTAATTTCGAGGACGAAATTCTCTAAGGAGGGTAGATTGTAAACCCCTTGTCAAATATAGGATTTATTTGATTATTTAATTTAAGAAACAACTACAACCCAAATCCCAAGTACCCAAATTAGGGTATCAGTCTACACCAAGCCTATTATGCCACGACTCCTGTGTACCACCAAAAAAAATCTAGTTCTTTATGTTTTCAACGCATTAGGAATTACCAAGTTAAATTGTTAAATTAATTTAAACTTAAGGCCAATTGCACCTTAAACAGAACCGAACCAAGCCCACATGCGCCCTTTCAAGTGGACCACCATCCCAACAAGGCCAGACAGGCCCAACCCTCGAGGCCAATCGCGAACCACATCACCCATATAAATATACATCTCTTTCACTCAAACCCTAAAAATCCCTATCACCACCATCTTCAAAGGAACCCTAGCCGACCCCTACTCCAACCGAGTTCCCTCCATTATTCCCGGCCGGCCAACTCACTGGACACCCCTGCCCGACTACTCCCCAACCCGCCGAATACCCCATCCCGACTGCTTCCCAACCCGACCGGTGCACACCCCAGCCCGACCGCTCCCTACGTCCTGACGGCCACCCCTGCGCGGCTCAACCCAACAACGTCGCTGCTGGAGCTGCTGCTGCTACTGCGGTCCTTGCTCTTGCTGTTTCAGCCGCTGTCGCTGACGCTGCTCGCCGGCCGACGCCGGAGTTTCCATTCGCTGGAGGACGACCAGGCGACGAGAAGTACCTCGTCCAACCAGCGAGGTAAATACTTATACTCTTTATATCGTGTTCGTATGTAAGCATTGTGTCGTCGCGTCGAGAGTGTATTCTGAACACAACTAAATTAATCCTAAATTATATATATAACGGCATGATGATTAGCAAGAGTTAAAACTAATCCAATAACCAGCGATTACCTTAATCATGAGACTTGTCGTCAAGGACCAGTATTTCACCTGGAACCTGGGCATAAACCCAGTATGTTGAGCAAGGAAATCAAGGACATATTTTCGTGCAGAGTAGAAGTAGTTGCCAAACCCTAACTCGATAATTTATTATTGCAAGGCGCACGTTGACCAAAGACAGAATACGGGTACACCCTAGCTACATGCACACGTGATGCTGTATTCGATCGATAGTAAACCGGCAAGAACATCGAGGAGCAACGTCATAATTAATTATGTATATTCTTAGTGTCTGATATTAGGTTGTTGTATTATGTTTTGTGTTTAGGACCATTGGACCAGCCGGGAGACACTGCAGGAACAGGCTTCTGGCACTCACAGTTTGAGGACTCGGGCAAGATACCTTGCCATATTTCTGTTTAAATTAAATGCTTCATATGTTGTATGTTAGTTGATGTTCTATTTTATATGATTGTGCGCGTCCGAGATTGATTCGTGTGCTATCGACGGATGCGTCGATGATTTAGTATACTTGGCTTAGTCACTAGCAGACTCACCCCATGGAAGGATACTCTGATATCTTCCGAGATCTGACACTTTACACGCTTCACTGTGACATTTATATTGGGATGCTGGTCTGCGTATTAGACTAGCTATCGGTGCGTGTGATATGCATTACGGTTAGTGCGTAATTCAGGGTTATATTTTATGTTAGTAGAGATTGGCATATAGCTGCATGGTATGCACATCGAGTATTCGATTTGCGTATTTATATTGGGAGGGGAGGACCACTAGTAGGCGTATGGGATACACCCATTGGAGGTCATAGTATCCGGAGGAGCCACGGATCCAATGACCCCCCTTTTATTCAGATTCCCCGTTCTTCGGAACGGTATGGACGTATATATACTTGCAGATTTTCCGTTCTTCGGAGCGGTATGGACGTGATATTATTCAGATTCCCCGTTCTTCGGAGTGGTATGGACGTATATATACTTGCAGATTCACCGTTCTTCGGAGCGGTATGAACGTTATACCTACACCTACTCATACATACCAAAGTTGTCCTCACATTGTATTCATGTAGATTGGTTAGCACACCCTTTATTGTATTTACTTTATTCAATATTTATATATGGCATACTTCTATGTATCTTGTTACGTCCCTCTGAGGACCTGGTACCTCTCCAGATTTGGACGAGGCTTTCTACCCCACAGTATACGGCCCTGGACAGGAGACGAGATTTGCTACAGCTGAGGAGTTAGAGGTGCAGCCGTCAGAGTTCCCGTGACCAGTTGGTAGGCCTTCAGCCTAGATTGGGAACATCACTATGTAGAGCTGATGCACTAGTCATTATCTTTTATATCTCATTTTAGTACTTTATTTCGTCGTAGTAGTGGGTTTGTTCCCACCAGACACTATTGGTTGTACTATGATATCTTGAGACTAGTATTTATTATCCAGCAGTTTATTCAGTGCTTCTTGCTCTTTATTTTGTGGATGAGATTAGATTACCTATTATTGACTGATATGGGACATTTTAGTATTATAGGACAGCGTAGCACTCTTCGTGGATCCATTAAATTAGGATATCCTCGAAGACGTGTCAGCTGGCTATTACCACGTGGCCTAGTTCCATATATTTTTGGGACTGGAGCGTGACAGCTTCCCTCCTTAATTATTTCTTTATGAGAGGCCCCAAGGGGTATATTGGACATTTACTAATAACTTGAGGGAGGGGAAAAGGGGCCGGCCTATATTAAAAGAGGGGGAAAATTATCTCTCCTCTTTTTATTTCAAAACTAGATCTAGAATTTCTCTCAACCAAATTCCTTCACTCCCACTTCATTTTTCTACCAAATTTCATTCAAATTCCTTCTCAAACCACCATTAGAGGCTAGTAGAGCAGGGATCTAGAAGAAGGAAATAAGGATCTACAAAGAGGAGCAAGGATCTACAAGTTGGAGATAATTTCATCACAATAGGAGGTTACATTGGGAATCCATCTCCCAATAGGTATAATTCAGTTTTTTCCCTTTATTTAGATTCTAAATATGAGATTTAACCATGAAAAATTAACCCATATGCATAGGCTACCCATAGGATTTGATTGTGTTCATAGGAGGCCTATTGAGAAAGTTATGGTGCTTTTTGTGTTAATTTTGGAGGAATTCCGAGATTAACATTTGTTGTGTATGTCAATTGGTCCTATAGATCCATTTGGCATCTGCTTGTGTGTTTGGGGCTAGTATCATATCCATAATTGGGTACCTGTAGGTCGTATCCCAATAATTTGGTGATATGTGTTGATTTGGGAGTTTTTCCTCCGACACGGGACTTTGAGTATGTCATATTTTATCACGGACACGTAGATTTGTATTTGACTCTTCGTATTATTCATAAATAATATTTATGACTTTTTTGTGTCCTTCGGGGTACGTTTGGATGTGTGGTGGACTCGTGTTGCAAGCGTATCCTAGATCTAGTGGGATACGGAGTGATACAATCTATGTGTTGGTATAATTTAAATCTTAGATCTATTTCTCTTGTCATTGTGATGTAATTATATTGTATATAGATATATATATATTATTGTGGCAATATTTATATATTATTGTGTCTTAGATCTATGTATTATGTATGTACTATATGTGTATATATTGTATGTACCTATTCTTCCACATGTATATATATATATATATATATATATATATATATATATATATATATATATATATATATATATATATATATATATATATTGTAGTATACATATATAGTATGTGTAAATATGTATATATGTTGTTTTATATATATGTTACTATATATATGTATGATATTATTATTATATATATTTATTATGTACATATATTCTATATAGTTGTAACTATGTATATATATGATACTATATTGTTATATGTATTATTGTGTAAATATATATATATATTGGAGCATGTATAGATATATACATATGTTTAAAATGGGTATTTATATGTTGTTATATTTATATTTATATATGTATGTTATATGATTATATATACATATACATACATGTATAATTATCTATATATATTACTATGTATGTGTGTGTATGTTACTATATAGTTATTATGTACATAATACTAGGTGAGGGTGTATGTATAGTTATTAGTAGTAATTACGTATATAGATATATATATATATATATATATATATACTATGTGGATTATATATATATATATGTTATTATATATATATATATATATATATATATATATATATATATTTACAGCGACAATAGCACAACAGCAGCGGAGGCAATAGCGACATCAATCTGTCGCGGAAAAGCAGCAGCAACGGCAGTAGGAAGCAGTGATAGCAGCCAGCGACAGTTTCAAAAAAACTATCGCTAAAACAGCCGCTTATCAGGGGCTTTAGTGACAGTTTTTAACGACAATGCAGGAAACTGTCACTAAAACACAGTATATCAATATTCACAGCAGCTTTCAGTGACAGCAGGAATAGTTTTGCGACAGTTTGGCAGTTTATATATATATATACTTAGATATATATATATATATATATATATATATATATATATATATATATATATATATATATATAATGTATCTCCTAAATTGTTAATTACATTATAGTATATCTATAATAAATATGGTAGTATGTATATATATATATATATATTACGGGTAGCTAATATAACAAGGTATTGGGTATTACCTTGAGGAACCAAAGTAATTGGGGATACCAAGATATTGGGTTTGGGTATCTAGTTTTTGAATTATTTTTGAGATACCAAGTTGGTTCAAAATCACGGTACCTAATTAATGTTTATAATTTGGCTTCTATATTATTAATAATGGTTTCGCTTATATATGGGATGTTTTACCTACGAGATTATTTATCCGGAGATACGGTATCCTAATAATTAAGATATGGTTTTTATAGTTTAGACTTAGTATCTTGAAACCAATCTTTTTGTGTTAGACTTGAGCAACCTAGAAATAGGTAGTTGACCATAATTTGACTATAGTTGACCATAGTTGACCTAGTTTGACTTTTGACTTAGAATTGACTTATTGACCTAGAAATTGACTAGTTAAACTTATTTTCTTCCTGGAACCTTGTATTGATGTTGTATTCCATATCTAGGTCTTTGAGGCACCGTGTCAGACATCTGTGAGACTATTCTTTGGACTTCAGGCTAGTACATTCTCTGATAGTTTTTTTTATGATATCCTCTATGTTCATTGTATTTAGTGTAGATATCCATGTTCTCTTGACACTATGGTTACACGGATTGGTATATCCCGATCTCGTCATGAGATGTTATTCCTTGGTATATGGTGTATATGGTGCAAGTATTGTTTCATTGGTTATCTTGTACATGTACAGACACTGATTCTCGAAAAGAGTCACTATCTTCTTGGGGAATCTCGTGCCATAACATACCGTGGTTGGATCTATTATACCAATCGAGGGTGGGGAGTAATTTAGTGTAGATATGTGATCGTTACCCCTATTGTATCAAGTACTGTTATTGAATAGTATTGATCATACACCGCACGTATGATTAGCCAGGCTATATATATTGTATCATGTTCCCAAGTCGATCACATGTTAAAGCTAGTACTCACACACTTAGTCATTAGTATTCTTGTTCATTGGCATATTATTCATTATTATATTTATTCCAGTATTTTCTTATTGTATATATCGCTCGTATCTATTGTGCATCTTGTATATTCACAACTATTTACTGTTACATAGTTTTTATCATTGATTAGAACTGCTGTTAGGGATGTACTCTGCTTCTTTCTTGACTGGATATATTTTTCCAGATGACCCTGAGGAGTGGTACCTTACCTATTATGGACCTCAGGATGTTGTGGGTCTAGAGTCTGAGGCCCTAGCTCAGGAGGGACTTATCCCAACTAAGACAGTTGACCCGGGTTTGGTAGTTTCTTAGTATTCTTGGATTTGTCTCCAGCTTATTTTGTTATTTCTTTCAGACTCATTGATATATTATTTTAGACTCATGAGTTGTATGTGACTACTTCTATTCTTTATCTGATTCGTGCCCATTTCCATCTTAGATCTGTGATTGAGTATATTATCATTGTTGGTGGTTTATTATATTGTTAGATAGATTACCCAGATAGCGTTCTACAGCCGAGTCTACGACGTAGGCTGGGCGTTGTTTCTGACTTGTATCCTTACACCAGATGCGGGTCATGACACAATCCGTTTATCAATACAGTCTTTTTGTTTCCAATTAATTCTTGCTATTACATGATTCATCATCAAGTATCTCTCGCCTTATGAAATTATCATGATACCACGAGCAAAGTCGATTAAAATCTAAGTCAATTCTAATTCGATTTCAATTCTTATTATTGTACTACTATCGAGAATATCTTCCAAGCACATAATTTTCATTCATATTCAGTGCATCATCCAAGTTTTCCATGATTTATTTTATACGTTCAACACTAACACGAATTCGATAAGTCATCGATATTAACTTATAATTTCGCTTGCAAGATCCATTCGATTTCAAGTAATTCCACCGATAAGTACTTAATTTCTATTATTTTTTCCAATCATTTTGAACACTAACTCTTCTAAGGCACATATCTCAAAACCATGTTATAATTTAAATATTGCTACCCATGCACCGAAGTCTTACACAGGTAAATTCTAAAGTTTAATCAAACTAACTAAATTCTCGTCAAGGGGTCGTCTGCCTAACAACTAGGTGAGCTCACCAGGTCATAGTTACAATCTCGATCACCATCCGTAATGTACAAATCAAGAGTACTACGCTCACCCAAAACTAAGGTCAAACCTTTATTCGTTCGTACGGGGTATTCTACCCAAGCTTGTATCAGTCAGATTTCTACCATCAAGCATAGATCATCCTACCCAAAAAAAAATCTCAAGCCAGGGATACGAGTCCGTTCAGCAAAGTCGTCCTAAGGTAAAATCTATTGCAACATAATTCTTGATGCATCCAATGATATTGCATGTCAAATCTATCAATTTGCATAGTCTATCTCCTCAGAAGTATCCGCTAAAGTCTACTTATCCATCTATCCAAGTCAAGTTTACCAAGTTACGATTCAAATCTCTAAACCATAATTTGCATATCGTATTCTCTAAATCGTTCGACATAATTCACGTATTCGTTCACAAAACCATCAAGCACTACTTGCATCAAATTCCAGACTAACTTATCCTCGACTTTGATTCATTCTCTAATCATATACTAGAGCAATCATCAAAAATCACCGAGCTATCCCTTATTATGCGTTTATTTCATCTGGGTTACAATTTGTATCAAATCTTTTCCTAAACATCAATCTCGTTGCATCGATCTAAGATCTATCTTCAGCATTCATTTCCTCAAGTTCGTGTTGATCAAAAATCTTTCATTCATCAACTAGAGAATTCTCGAGCCCATGTTTACCAATCTTCATTGCGTTCTATTTTACCGAGTTTATCCATATAACCATAAAAAATTCTTTTGTACTATATCGCATCATTCAACCGATTATTAACGTCTAAGTTATACACAAGATCAATTCCTTATTGTCATTTATGTATCATCAAACCAACTTGATTTCTATATCTAATACCAAATTTGATTCATCAATTCTTCTAAATTATTTTATATCGTCCAATCCGAATTCTCTTGCGTGCTAACTTTTTTCTGCGCAATCGCTTGATTAAGCTATCTTCCAATCATACTAGTTTCATTCACATCTAATCATATTCACCTGTAGATGCATTCGAGTTCTTTATACTGCTGAGTCTGGATTGTGCACACATTCGAGGCATCCTCCAAGTATATGCATTTCAACCAAGCTTAGCGATAGCGAAGTTGGTTCGAGTTAAGCATATCATTGAGTCTGGATCGTACACATATTTAAGACGCCCCCAAAATACATGTATTTCGGCCAGCTTAGTGACATCGAAGTCGGTCAAGCTACTGTGAAGGCACCACAAATTCAATAAAACTTTTAATCCTCGACATGAAGTTCATCTGTTTGATTCCATCCTCATGTATCACATAATCTCTTCTAATTTTCTTATTCTTCCTCTACCAAGTCATTCATTTTGAATCCTTATCCGACATCATCCCAACTTTTATACAATTTTTACAGAACCATTCGAGTAATTCTTGCACAAGACAATGATATCAATCTTACTAAGCTACACATGTTCTAAGGCTTTGCACTAGTCTTTTACACAACTTTGCATTGCTGATTGGCTCATTGTTATCCTGAAATCCATGATCCAAAGATCATTCCTCAATGTTTCCCCATACACCACTCAAGTTTAAGCCATATAAAAATCTTTGAAACCATATTTGCATCGCTAAACATCCAACCGATGCGTTCCTTAAAATCCAAGCATGATCCGCTATTTCGTATCAACGGTATCATCTTTCCCAAAATCAGCTTTATTGATAGATATCTCTCAAATTTATGATTCAAAACTAACTTATCTCATCCGAACGAATTTCTAATCTAGCACACAAACATGCTAGCACCCAAAAGTCGAATATGTAACACCTATTGCTCACTCCACAAGGTATTATGTATAGATGTCATGCTCAAGCAAAATATCCACATGAGATCCATTCAACTTGCTCTACTTATTGTATAGAACATCCCAAGGAACATTGAAAGAGAGCGTCTAACGTATTTTCCACGAACGAAGTTTCAAGAAGAGAGAATCCGTATGAAACCAAAGACGTAAAGTCGAGCTTTGATACCAATATGTCATGCCCCTACCCCGCAGGGCCGTTCGTCCTCACATGAGCGTGATGTCGTACAAGCCTAAGTTGTGCCTGCATAAGGCCAGGCATAGAACGGGCGGTGAGACAACTAGTTCTTAAGCTTGATATAGGGAAAGCATATAATGAACACAAGTATCATTAAAAAAAATCCCTTTATTGATCTGAATAAGTATTACAAGAGACGCTAGGCGAAGATTACAAGTCGCTCAAGCTCTCTCTCTCTCTCTCTCTCAACAATAAAGGCGTGCCAAGTGGCTTACAACATGGTATGATACATAACCGATGTTCCAATATTATGTCCTGTATATGTGCTTCAGCTCCGGACGCAACACTAAATGGCTCCAAAGCTAACTCCATGTCTTAGCACACACGAAGGGATACTCCACACCGAACAAGGTTCTTCCATACCCTGCACATAATCTGGTGGGTTATCAGTACATTGAATGCACTGGTTGGGAGGATTCTCACCCTCTCAACAAATCCAACACGTTCTATTAGCTATATGCACTCTATCATTGTTGTATTTTTTAGTCTTTCCTTAGAATTAGTTTCATGGAAAAGATATAAAGAATAACTCGTGTAGTAGTGTATCGTACGATATAATAGTAATATGACGATACTTACCAACTTACCATTCGTTCTTTCCTATCCAAGGTAAACCAAGTTAAACTGAGAATGAATATATATATATATATATAATCAAGGAATCGTATAAGCAAATTCAAGTGTCACGAGCGTGTTTCTAACTCAGGTGTGATACTCCGTTATTCAAATATGTACAGATGTCTCATACTCATATTGGTTCAGGTATTCCAGATTACTAGGTGCGATATAATGACTCGCACGTGGATTACTGCTAAGCAAGGATGACTTAATCTATATGGACAGTTGTCGCTGGCATAGCTATAAATTACTACGATGTAGTCATGAGCGAGAATAGTATGCGACTCAAGGAACATGAGGCATCATATGCCATCATGTCCGATTATGAGACTACTTAGTCTTAGAGCGAGAATAGCATGCAGCAAAAGGATCACGAGGAGCTACATGCCATCCTGCCCGAACACGAAGGCTAATACAATGTTCCGTCCAGATCAAATTGGCCCCAGTGACCCAGTGACCATTTGCAGGAACATATTTGAATACCTTGTGCACAAGTTGTCCGTAACATACAAGTCTTGGGTCTTCAGATTCACGATACGACATGTTCAAATTGTGATTCTTGTTACACTTGTTGGCTCCTAGAGCCATCTTATTCTTGTCCTGAACGAGTATTGCTCCACTAGCTATGATTCTTGCTTTACTTTACATTATGCAATCCCCTAGTTTGAGAACTTCCTTGGTGACCTAATAGTCCCAATTACTTTCAGGTTCATACTTGCTCGGAATGACTATTAAATAATCTTCCACCTAAATGGATAAATGCCAGACATGAATTGTGTTACTGGTTGTGGCATGGACTTTATGACTGTTCGCCATTAGTGTAGGTTTGGGAAACCTTCACTTAATAAACAACAAAAAGAGTACAAAGAAATCCTAGACAGACAATCTAAGTACAATATTTTTTATCTAGGTAGTGTGACGATGGAGTTCGAGTACTGCATCGACTCTTTTACTTCGTTGGCGGTCCGACGAGTGAATGGAGGATGCTCTCTTCCCTTCTCTCTCTTTTGAGTTTGTGTGCACGTACGTAGCTCACTTGGAGGGGTATGGTCTCTCTGAAGCAGAAAAATCCAACCTTTGGGACGTACAAGTTGCCTCTATTTATAGCTATCCTGTTGATGGGCTATAGGTGCCGCATGTCCTTCTGTTTGGTGGCCATAGAGGACTCCTTCAACAGAATGGTTGCAACTGTAGGCGCATAGTATGGGTTAAATCCAGGGCAAGCTGACACATGGATATTTTATTAGGATTTGCTGTTTGCTGGAGATTCTGGTGGTTCTTATCTTCTATTTGTGTGACTTTGTCAGCTTGACACGTGGCTCGTATTTAGTTGGAAAAAATTCTCAACAAAAAGATTTTGTCTTAAGAAACCTTGCCATGTTGGATATTTGGAGTCAGAGAAGCACGGGATGCATGGGGTCTATAACGCATGGGGCCAGAGTCACATGGGACGCTTGTGGTCTGGTACACATGGGGCTAGATATACACGGAATATGTGGAGTCTGGAACACATGGGGCCAGAGATGCACGGAGCGTATGAAGTCTGGGACGAATGGGACCAAGGACGCATAGAGTGCATAGAGTTTAGGACGCATGAGTCCTCGTACACATGGTTTTGCACGCTTGTCAGAAGTCATTATTAGTCTAACGAGAGCTTTTTTTCGCTTAGTGTGCTCACATATTTTATGACGTTCAGGAAATCCTTTCTGTTAGGATTCTAGGTCAGACATAATCTTGATGTCGGGCCTTTAGGCAGCCAATATTTGGGGTACATGGATGTTACTTTTTCTTGGCCACATGGTCATCCTATGTCCTGATTTCTTCTGAGTCAATTTTGGGGCACATGTTTGTTGAGCACATGGATCTAGATTTTCTATGCTTTTACAATGACAAGCATAGCGAATATGTAAAGCAGACAAGCATTGGAACAGTATGAATATAATTTTAAGAAAATATGCAACATAGTCATACTAAAAAATATAAGAGATTACACTAGTACTAGTCTAAAGAGTTAATGTGAGAAACCAACATAAAACAAGTTACTTTTTAATATTCTATGGAAGTAACATAAGATGGGATTACTCTCTTAGCTAGGTGTTTCGTATTCTTATTAGTGTGCAAGGGGTTATCGCCTAGCGATCTAGCATATATATTCCAAGTTCTTAGGTGTGCAGGACAAGCAAAGACAGGTTCATCGTAGCCACCCACCTGAACGAGGGCTTGCCTCGGCCGAGCGAGATTCTGATTGAAACATTGAAAACTCCAAGTCCAAGTGTTGATATGTCGTTTGAGTTATCTTGCAGAACTGAGCAAAGTGGAAGAGGAAGAACCCTTCGTCATCGACCTGAGTACTTTCAAACCCATATAAGTCCAAGTGCAGATGAACCTCCATTCATCATAGACCTTAGTACTTTGGACAAGCAAGATTCCCTTATCATTTTTTATCTTTATGTCCTGGACGGCCTAAAAGGTTGAAATACGGACAAACTATTCATCATCAATTTGGCTGACTTGAACCTATATAAAGGGTCAAATAACTACGAGCCATTCATCATCAACCTATCGTCTATGAGGAACATAATCCCAACATTACTGTTTTTCTAAATACTATCGAAAGATCCAGCCAGTAGATATGATCGAGCCTTTACACGAAGGACTCTTACTGGTACTCGTACATTCAAACTTCCAAACAGATGATTCTTAAAAAAGATATAACAGTCTTTTTGGTGCATTCCATATCCAAAGATAAACACACAATTATCTTCAACAAAAAAAGATTCTACCCGCTAATTGCAAAGGAGAATTCTGAAGAAGAAGAAGAGGGGTGCATTCCTTGCTACATCTACAACCAGAGCATCCAGAACATGATAAAGCAAACTAGGTATGACATCCATAAATGATAAGGGTTAAACCATGAAAGAGGACATCGACTTCCTCTACAAGGCTTTATCCCTAGTGGCAAGCCCAATGATTATTATCATAAGGGTGGGAAGGATACATTACTCTAAGTTATTCATCCAACGCATCTTCAGATTTTGCAGAAGAATTAGCCTCCTCTGATCTATTGACATAGGATTCTGGCGTCAACATAGGAGTTATATTCACAAAGCTCCTATCAACAAATATGATGTTGTACGAGATATAAAATATGTCTATATCCTCAGGTAAAAATATGGGTATCTGAAGCCAACACTTGCTGGCAAGTTCCCAACAGACGACGAACGTCATGGTTTGATAGCTCTCACCCGGACCAATCATGCCCCGACTGAGCCTCTGTCTGGATGTTAAGGCCAGTAGAATGATAATAAAGAAATATTGTGTGTACTAACCTAGGTCACTGTGCTTCCACCCCTGCTCAAACTTCTTACCTCATGGCTCATGTCTCTGATAATCCCAGAGGATTAATAGACTTCCCATAAATTCTATTTTTATGTCTATGTTAGTTCTACTTTTATGTTTTTTATTCATATCTATGGTAATCCCCAGAGGGTTAGTAGATTTCTAATAAACTCCACTTTAATGTTTATGTTCATGTCTATTTTAATCCCCAGAGAGTTAATAGACTTCCAATAAATGTTCACTTTTTATGCTTTTCATTCATGTTATGTTTTAAATTCATGTCTACTTTTATTGCTAGAGGATTAAAATATTTCTAATAAATATTCACTTTTGTGCTTTTCGGTCCTAATAAATTTTACATCTCTAGAGGCCCCTATCACGACTACTAATTTCTTCCATGGATTAGTAGTCCTTCATTTTCTTAGGTTGCTCACACTTTCATGACGTATCAATATTTGTTTACTTTTCTCATAAAAATCATGCTCTATATTCTATATTTGTTTCCTTCCAATGCTTACAACTAGCAACGATGATTAGACTATGTATCCAAAAGTTTTCATGAAACGGTCATATCTTATACTCTTTTGAGGTTCATTACCATGATCCATTATAACTTTTGAGAATGATCTTATACACTTTTGAGGTCATATCATATACTCTTTTGAGGTTCTTTACCATGATCCGTTATAACTTCCTGAACCGGTTATATCTTAAACTCTTTGGAGGTCCAAAAGTTTTTCTGAAACGCTTACAACTTTTGGGAATGATGCAACTATTATGTCCAAGCTTTACCTCTGAGAGTGTCAATTTTTATTCCTCCAATACAGTTATATTTTGTTCCAGGATATGTCATGGAATGTCAACCTCCTCATTCAAGGCATCCATCTAAAGGTTGTTTATGTCAACTCTACCTCTGAACAATCAATGCTTTAGAACGCCAAATCCACTATGATCGCAACAGATCCTAAAAACTTTTTTGATTATATCCCTATATCGTCCGTATCTTTTCTGTTATCCATAGTTGCCAGCAGGATATAGGCCGAAGACTATATTGTCACTACAAATTTGTCATAGCTCACAGTTTATGAGGTTAATCCTAAGTGTGGAGGGACTATATCCTCTTATGCATATCAACAAGACTAACATTCAAGGTTACATGCACAGGAAGGAAACTTTTCATTAAGAAGAGAAAAGAGAGCTACATGGTATGATAACCATGGCCTCTTCAAAACAAGAAGAAAATAAAGCATGATCAATGGAATGGACAATCAGAGTCGTTGATCATGTCTGCGATTTCCTACAGTGAATGGACGTCGTAAGTATGGAACAATCAACGTAATGCCTCCCTATACAATATCTTCCTATCGTTTGGAGCTAGAGGGGGAGAATCATAGTCTGGTATAATGCTTACAGGATTAGTGATGACTTTCGACGTTAGGACAACGGAGTAAAGAGGCGACTAGCTAGGTCTAACTTGGTGTCCTCCATTTTCCTCCTTGTAGAGTCAAAAGGAGGCATCGGAGCAGAAGAAGCTGACCCAGACGTGGCATCCTGTCTTAAGGAAAGAACGGGAGGTGCTACAATGTTAGAAGGCCGTAGAGGATAGTGAACTAGTGAAGGGATCAGTTTTCCCCCAAGGTTATCGATGACAAGTTCTCTTAGGAGCCATGTCAGAATAGTTTGAAGCCTCATCGGCCATGAAGACCCCCATATTTATAAAGAAGAAATGGTAGTTCTCATGCCTTAGAAAATGCATGAGAAGACGAGTAAATCCCAACTGACGTGTAAAGGATCAGGGCTGCCATGACTACTCAGCCTTTAATGTTGAACCTAGGGAACCATAACGAATGCATATCAAATCTTAAACACGAACAATTAGATGCAACAGTCCTTCCCAAGGAGGCCAATCGAGACGGCAAAGCCAGTCTACTAATTACCTCCTTCCACGTCAAGAGTAAATTTTAAGTCGTCTTCTTCCGAGACAAAGGCATGCCATATTATCTCAAATAAATCTACAGGGCCTCTGTTCCTCTCTCTTCTCCAAAGAGGTTCTCTACAAGCACTCTGCTTCCAGCCAAGGTTATTCTTTAGGCCACTTCCTTCTTTGCACGGGATCATCTCTCTAAGTTGGGCATGCTTATACTGTTCAAAAGCAATTAGATGCAACAGTCCTTCCCAAGGATGCCATTGGAGACGGCAAAGCCAGTCTACCAATTACCTTCTTCCATGTCAAGATTATATTTTAAGTCATATTCCTTCGAGACGAAGGAATGCCATACTATCTCAAATCAATCTATAGGGTCTCTACTCATTTATCTTCCTTACAGCTGTACTGTCATGCCCCAGTACCGGAATATGGAGACGGACATGGCCAGCTCCCCCGTACAAGGTATAGAACATCATACGATAGTCACGGCTGTTACTAGACAAGGGGTGCATACTATAATCAAGTCACCTAGGGTCATGAACATCTATGTCTAAATCATCAACCAAGAATTAATAAGAATGAATATGCAAGATAAAGAAGTTAGGCGTCCCTGACGCTCTATCAGACTGATCATAAAACTAGTTATATAGGATGGTACACTAGTACATTACCAAGAGTACATAACTGTAAGTCAGCCACGGTCTAAATAATATACAATCACATAGAGGAACTAATGTCCAGATAAACCGGCTAACAAGTGTCATCGGCTAAACGCCAAAAAGGTAATATAAAATGATACTCTTAGTGGGGAGAAGAAACCTACTCAAGTTCCTTGGCAGATATCCTCCTAGTATTCGCCATCGGTCAGATACATGACGGGATCCTCTGGCTCTACTACTAAACCTGGCCAAACAAAACCAGCGGGGTCGGGCCCCGAGAGAAAGTACCATAAATAAGCGTAAGTAAATGAAGCAAAAATCAATAAAGTACATAAAATAGGAATCTATGCCACAACTGCAAGCGTGTGACCTTTTATCGTAGCAGTAGGACACCTCTACAACCAAACAAGGATAAGAGGTGTCGTAATACGTCGAGACAGGGTACGACTCACCAAATATGAATACGACAAAGATACAACACATCCGTATAATCCAGAACACACATCCCACAATACCATCTAAGATATAAGTATAATATGCATCTTTGGTACATGATCTATTATGACACATTGGTGCAAACCTACAACCAAACAAGTACAAGGGTTGAAATATTATACCATAATAGTTCATGTTCCTATACTACCATCACAAACTCTTTTAAATCGGCCAATCAATCCTACGGCTTGTTATATGGAGTCTGAGATATCTCAGAACAGATGCATAAAGAAATCCTTAGATAATGAGCTATTTAGTAGGGCTAACTGACCCATAGTAATCGTATAACACATTATATATTATGCACTAGTCCCTCGTAAGGTCATCATGCTAGAATCACATAGAACGTATTATATAATATAAGTATTCGGATATTGTCGTCCACTAGTGCATACATGACCAATATCCATGGGGGTCAGCCTTGCACGTTATGATAGTTGTCTGAGGTGGCTAATGTGCACAATCTCGGGATTTTATCCCTCCCAATGTAATACCAATTTTAGTTGCATAAATTAGCCCTATTTTTATGTTAGGAATCCCATGACGTGGTCGCATGATCAATACTTCTATATGTTGTACCATAGTACGGTCCATGCTAAATATGAATCAACTTTGTCAGTTAATAGTTCAAATTGGATTTACCCGAGCGTAATGCAACAAACAACAAGTCCTAGCCATGCTTTGGTAGTTGACCCACATACCATGTCCGTGCTGGAGAAATAATATAATAATATTACATATCGCATAGTATATGAGGCATTCTCGATGCACAATCTGAAATATGTAATCGCATAGCACGTAGCAAGTTATGTCGCACCTCAGTGCATATTATAATATTGTCGTACCTCAGTACTCCTTATAATATATGTACATGTAGTACGTAGCAATTGTATCAGCACAGATACAAGAAATTAGTTCAAATTACTAAACTTTCAGTTGGTCATATGAGCCTTATCACATTGGGTCATGTAGCTCATGTTATATACATAACTGGTTAGTCACTTATGACATAGTCAATTCTAGCACATTGTCATATCTAGTACAAGGTCGGATTACTAAGTACATTCTTTCTTAGAATCAATCACAAAAAATTGCAAGAAAGGCTCGGCTTCAAAATCGTACATGGAGGTCTTCCGGGTGTAGAGGGTACAAGGACTAGAGGATATGCTTGACTCCCTACTCCCTATCCTCACAACGCTTGCTTTCACTCACTGGAGATCGTAGTGAGTCGAACTTCGCTTGTCCTCCAAGGCCATAGACGGGCGGTTCCCTTGAGTTTAGCTCTGACAAAGCTTCTTCTCTTCAGAGAGGTCATACCAGTCAAGATAATCATCCATCGCCATTAACCAATGACGGAAGACGGTAGGATTCATCTTGCCACCGAGTTAGAAAGCTATTTCTTCAAAGAACATGAACAACAAAGGCGACAGCCCACTTGAGCAATTTTCCATTCACCCATTTATTCTGATGAAGACGAGCGGGTTAGGATTTGGCTTTTTTGTTGGGGCAAGGAGAACAAAGTGAGGCGACCGTTGTCAAGATCAACTAGAAAGAACAAAGAAATATTCAAAATAAAAATAACTAAGTCGCAAACACAACTTGGTGCATGAGACGGGTGTTCCATGGACTTTCGGCCATACACTAGTCCAAGCTGAATAGGATCAGAGACTCATGGGATCAATGTCGCATAGAGGTTGTTGCAACATAGGATCATGCCACATAGGTCAAGGCAAAGTCCACTCCTTGGAACAAGTGTCGAGGTGATGTGTCAGAGAAGTGATGGATGTGACTTGCCATAAAGTGTGTCAGGAAGAAAAAGTTAAAACCATAGAAAGATGTGCCAAGATTTCAGAGTCAAGCATCCAAGGGAAGGTGGCCGCATACTCTGCTTGCCACATAAGTCACTTGGCCGCATATTTATCTTTACACTTAGCGAATTTCCCATTCGTCCAGCGAGCAAAACATAAGGAATTCTGTCACTTAGCTCCAGAATACTTGGTGTAATGATTAGTCATGCTTCCAAAAAAATGGACGCTTGCTGGTTAGTTATGTGACAAAGAGTCTAGGGTGCATAAGGATCATGTCGCATAGGAGTCTCGGCCGCATAAGGTGCTGGCCGCATAAGAAATTCGTCTTCTCCAGACAGCAAGTTTAGTCAAGGCAAAAAATCTCCAAAAACCAAAATTTTCTTTTCTTCATAAAAACTTCATTTTATCTCCGAATCAAGTAAACCAAAAGCCAAAATTAAGTGCACCATCAACTACAAAAACTGTTTTTCTAAAATAACATGTTTTAATAGATCAAAAACAAGAAAAACTTTTGGAACCCATGAAAACCCTAACTTTAAAACTCGGATCTACTCAAAATCGTTCATCAAAACTAAAAACTCCAAGAACTAAAACTAATGAGAACATCAAGGAGAATATTTTTTATAAAACACATTTTTTTTACTATATATATGCAAAAATAAAAAAATTGCACTTTGAGCAAGATGTGCTTGCCTTGGTGGACTAACAAACCTCTTCCTAGAAACCAAGTCTAGGGCTAGGACTTAGGGTTTCGGTTGGGAGCTCTTGAGGGAAGAAGGAAGAGGAAATAAGAATTAAACAAAATAAAATAAAAATGAAAGAGAGGAGAGAAAAAGAGGAGTATATATATACAAGAGGGAAAAAATGGTATTCTAGTCATGAATAATCCTCATGTAATCCTAATTATCCCAAATAAGCCTAGTGGTTCCAAAAGTGAACCGGGTCAGATATCCATCTTATATATGGGTCCTAGTACTGGTTTATGGCAATTGTCAAGGTGTTCACTACTGGTCTCGAGTATTCTCCCTTAATAAACAAAAATATAATTAAACAAAATACAACATAATTAATAGAAACCAACATGTAAAATACAACATGAATACATCTATAGGGAAAAATTTAAATATCATAAATTCAAGAATACCAAATCTGGGAATGGGTGTGACAGGTACTCTACAAATACTCTCCTTTCCACCAAGGACGTTATTCTGGCAACTTCCTTCTCCATACGGGATCTTCACTCCAAGCTAGGCATGCTTATACTGTTCAAAGTATTTCAAAGTTATTTCGAATTACTTTGAAGGGGGTTTTATAGAAGCATAGAAATTTTATAAACAAATATATTTTTCGAGCAAAAAATATCTCCAAGGCACTCCCTAGTGGAAGAATCAAGTCAAGCACCTCCAGCAGAAGAATGGCTCAAAATATCATTTGACGTGGCATCCCATCAAATGCACCACTCTCTATAAAGGAAAAATTACCTATCCAACAATAGACTGACAGCTGTTAAGGCGTCCACAAAGTTAGAGCCAATCCCGCACTTGACGTGATCCTTTATCTCCTCACAAAGGAAGTCTATTTTTGCGAATTTTCTATTCCCAGAAGGGCTTCAATGCCTTCTTTTTTCTCCAACGAAATAACCAGAGCAAAAATGCCGCTCCACGATCTTTGTTCCAACTGACAATGTGGGATACATGCCTTAGCCACTCATCCTATGATCACCACCACTCCACCAGAAGCTCCAGATCAGTGCATACATGGACAATTTCCTGCCAACCATTGGCCACTCTTCTCCCTCATGATCTTGTCAAGGGATAAAACTGATTACAATCGCAAAGCTACCAGGCATCTATAGAAGAACGTGCTACTTTCATCGGCCATGATTTTGTATGATCATTTCTAGTACGTGGACCATGTCATCTCCATTACAGGCCAAAATTGCCTATAGAAGCTCCATACTCAGCAGTTTCTTCTCACCACAGGTTCGATGCTATAGAGAAGTAAAGTGCAATCAATGACATGGCATTCTTCTATAAATACCTGGTTCTTCAAAATTCTCAAGAACGACCAATATGATAGCAGACATTAGCTCGACACTAAGATTTTGCTTGTCGAACATTTTATATCCCAACAGTTGTATTCGAAAGTCAATAAACTAAAGGGGTCGCTCTGATTCGACCTCCATTGCCCCATCCTTGCAAAATCTTAACTTATTTTAGACTGATGTATTTACCTTCCTGTGTAATCCATTTATAAACAAGTTCAATAATAAAGTTTTCACCGAGAAGAAGTTCCACATTCCACACTCCCTCTCGTGCAAAAATAATGGCATCATGCCATTCAACAGATTGCTTGGCTTGAGAGAAGGAATGTGGCTCTTGGATGTTCATGATATTTGTTAGGAAGGCATGCTGAGAGTGATTTTATTGAGACAACGAAAAATGACTGACAATGCCATATTATGTTGAAAAGGATGTATGATTGCAGATATAATCCTTTAAATAACTTGGAGGATGAAGATTCTGTTGAGGTTATAGATTGGTGAATGGAGCCAATGTCATAGGAGAGGGAGTAATAAAGGAAGTGTCTACAGAAAGAGGTGTAGACTAAACTGTAGTATCAATCGGAGGAGTATTTGTAGGGACATGCTCAGAATTATTGAAACTATCAATGTGAAGATCAATTATAGTATTAATTGAGTGTAATGGTGGGGTGAGTGGATGATCGGGAGATAATTAAACATAGAATTATCAGTAATTGGGTTAATAGTTACTTTATTATCTATAAGTAGAGAGATAGATGTGATATCATGGACTTAAAACATGGATTCATGAAAAATAACATCGTAAGATGTGTAAATTTGACGTGATGTGAAATTGTAGATGTCACTACTACATCCTAAAAATAGGGGTATTTTTGTCATTTTATATATTATAGGTATTGTGTGTATTTATTTTAAAATAATTGCATGATATATATATATATATATATATATATATATATGTGTGTGTGTGTGTGTGTGTGTGTGTGTGTGTGTGTGTGTGTGTGTGTATTATATATATAGTGTTCATTAATGCATGAGTTAGTAGACTTGACCTAGATGCCCACTAGATGGAGCCCTGACCAAAATATAGAGTTATGGATTTAATTTGTAATTATTCGGGATTAAATATTGAGGATTATAATTATTATTGTGAATTTATTTAATTGTTACACCCTACCGTTGTTGCAATATTCGGAGCCCAACATTATCCCATAATTTCTAACAAGTTGTTGCATTCTAGACTTGACACGCCAACATAGGCGCTGGACTTTTCCGTCACTCAAAATCATAATCCTTTGTCCTCTAATTTAATTGCACAACTTTCCGTGTCTGAAATCCATTATTTAATCCTATATCGCGCACCTGTGTCGTTGTCATCAATTTTGAGACACCAACTCAATCCGTTTAGCCGGACCAATTAAAGGGTCCAAGACTGACACTTAGCCTACACCTTTCATGACCTTTGTATCCCTCCAAATTGAGATCCCATGTGCCCCCATTTAATTTAAGAGCACATGATAATTTATTTTAATTAAATTGGTGACACCAACTTTGACTAATCCCAACTTAACCCCAATTTAACCCAATCCCTCATTCATTGAGCCCATACAAAACACACAACCCCCTCTCACCCTACAAAATACCAAACACCAATTCTCCCACCAATTTTCCATCATTTCATGTGTTTGTGCAAATACCCAAATTTAAGGGGCTTAATTACAAATGTTGCACTAGGTGTCATTGTCATGACCCACAGCCGGTGTAAGGGTACTAGTCGGAAACAACGCCCAGCCTACGCCGCAGAATCGACGGTAGAACGCTGTCTAGATAAACTATCTAACAATAAAATGAACCACCAATGATGATAGTATACTCAATCACAGAACTAAGATAGAAATGGGCACGAATCAGATAAAGAATAGAATAGTCACAATAAAACTCATGAGTCTAAAATAATACATCAATGAGTCTGAAGAATAACAAAATAAGCTGGAGACAAATCCAGTACAAAGAATACTACGATGCTACAACTCCAGGGATAACTGTATCAGTTGGGATAAGTCCCTGCTGAGCCAGGGTCTCAGAATCTAAACCCACAACATCCTGGGATCCATAATTGGTAGGGTACTACTCCTCAGTGTCATCTGGAAAAATATATCCAGTCGGAAAAGGAGCAGAGTACATCTCTAACAGCAGTTCTAATCAATGATAAAAACTATGTAACAGTAAATAGCTGTGGATAAACAAGATGCACAATAGATATAAGAGATTATACACAATAAGAAAATACTGAAAATAAATACAATAATGAACAATATGCCAATGAAACAAAAATACTAATGACTAAGTGTGTGAGTACTAGCTTAACATGTGATCGGCTTGGGCAAGATGCAATGCGGCCTGGCTAATCATACGTGCGGTGTATGATCAATACCATTCAGTAATCAGTACTTGATACAATAGGGATATTAATCACATATCTATACTAATACTCCCTACCCCCAACTGGTATAATAGATCAAACCATGGTATGCTATGGCACGAGATTCTCCAAGAAGATAGCTAGTCTTCCCGAGAATCGGTGTCTGTACATGTACAAGATAACCAATGAAACAATACTTGCACCATATACACCATATACCAAGGAATAACATCTCATGACGAGATCTGGATATACCAGTTCGTGTGACCATAGTGTCAAGAGAACATGGATATCTACACTAGATACAATGAACATAGAGGATATCATAAATGAAAAATTATCAGAGAATATACTCGCCTGAAGTCCAATGAATAGTCTCACAGATGTCTGACTCGGTGCCTCGAAGACCTAGATATGGAATACAACATCAATACAAGGTCCCGAAAAGAGAATAAGTTAAACTAGTCAACTTCTAGGTCAATAAGTCAATTCTAAGTCAAAAGTTAACTATGGTCAACTCTAAGTCAACTATGGTCAACTATGGTCAAACCAAGGTTAACTATCTATTTCTAGATTGCACAAGTCTAATACAAAAATCTTGGGTCAAGATATTAAAATCTAAGTCATAAAACCACATCTTAAAGTATTAGGATACCGTATCTCCGGATACGTAAATTCCAAGGTAAACATCACAATAAATATATATCAAACATTTGTATAATAATATAGAATATTAATTACACATTAAAATAGGAACCATGGTTTTGAACCAACTGGGTATCTCCACAAAGTCACAAACTTGATACACAAACCCCGTATCTCGAGTATCCCACTTACATTGGTTTCCATAAGGTAATACTCAATACCTTGATATAGTAATTACCCTTATATATAATATATAATATATACTAATATTATACAATTAAGAAATATAGCAATAATAGTATTATATCTTAATATTATTACATATATATATACATATATATATAAATATAAGATATAAACACAATATACTAATAATCTGCCTAACTATCACTGAAAGCAGTATTAAAAAATACTGATATTCAGATATCAGACTTTCAGTGACAGTTCTGGCTGTCACTGAACTGCCGTTGCTACTGCTGCTGTATTTCTGCACTGCTGCCTCTGCTTTAGTGACGGTTTTCAACCGTCACCATACCCTCAGTCGCTGCTGCTGCAATTCCCGCTGCTGCTACTGCTTATTTAATGACAGCAGCTCTGTCATTAATTGTCGCCGCCACTGTTACAGCGGTTGCTGCTGCTATTTCTCGGCTATTAATGACAGCAACTCTGTCATTAATTTCTGCTGTCGCTAAAAACAGTAATATATATATATATATAAACCAAATAAATAAACATATATATCTATATATATATATATATATAACTCAAATACATATATAATATATATATCTATATATATAAATACCAAATAGCTATAATACACCTCCTATATAATAATGTACATATTACAACATAGTCAAATGCACACATACATAAATATGTAATAAATATACATCCATACATATATATATACATAATCATATTCTAATTACTTAATTTAACATACATATATATTACATAAAACATATTCATATATTTTATATTCCTAACATATATTATAACATATATATTAATGTATGTAGAAGAAAGCTACATATATATTTATTCTATTTGTACATATATAATACATAGATCTATGCTACAACAAACACCATAATAAATACACTATAGTACAAATATAATATCTACATATATATACATAATTATAATTTAAGAATTAAAGCACCATTAATTAGATCTACACATAAATACACAATAAATGGAGAGTATCACACCATATCCCACTAGATCTAGGATACGCATGCGACACGAGTCCACCACACATCCAATTGCACCCCGAAGGACACAAGCAAGCCACAAATAATATTTATGAACAAAACAAAGTGTCAAATGTAGATCTACGTGTCCGTGTCAAATACGACATGTACAAAGTCCCATGTCGGAGGAAAAATCCCCAAAACAACACGTATCACCAAATTATTGGGATACGACCTACACATACCCAATTGTGGACACGACACTAGCCCCAAACACATAAACATATGCCAAAGTGATCTATAGGATCAATTGACACACACAACAAAAGTCATTTTCGGAATTCCCCCAAAATTGACACAAAATGCACCATAACTTTCTCCATGGGTCTCCTATGAACACAAAACCAAATCCTATGGGTAGTACATACATATGGGTTGATTATTCATGATTAAATCTCAAATTTAGAAGCTATTTTAAGGGAAAAAAACTGAATTATACCTATTGGGAGATGGATTCCCAATGAAACCTCTAATTGAGATAAAATTGCCTCCAAATTGTAGATCATTGCTCCTCTTTGTAGATCCTTGCTTCCTCCTTCTAGATCCTTGCTTCTCAAGTCTCTAATGGTAATTTGGGAAGGAATTGAAATAAATTTGGTAGAAAATGAAATGGGAATGAAGAAAATTTGGTAGTGGGAAATTCTAGATCTAGATTTGGAATAAAAAACAGAAGAGAGAATTTTCCCCCTCTTTTTATATAGGCCGGCCCTTTCCTCTCCCTCAAGTAATTATGAAATGTCCAATATACTCCTTGGGGCCTCTCATGAAAAAATAATTACGGAAGGAAGCTTCTAGTCTAATTATTTAATTAATTTAATCCATCTCCTTAACAATAGGTTTTCTAAATGGGCTAAGTCTAACTAATTAATTCTTGTTGGTCCATGGGTCCAAATTAAACTAGTTAGGTCCACTAATACAAGTCTAAATTAAATAAATAACATCTAAAAATAATTAAATAATACAACAAATAATTATTTATCATGCACAATATTTAATTAAATATGAAATGACTAAAATACCCTTTCCTAGAAAATGTGGTAGTGACAGTCATCACCCCATTGGTTCACGCCAAATGGAGAAGCCCTCAACTCAAAGACTGGTCAACCTCACTCCTCTCTCCCTCCTTTGTATGTATATTTCTCCATGATGAATCTGAGCCACCCATTCAAATGGGGACTCATCATTACCACACCCTCACCATCACACATCTCTATAAAGTGTCTCCTCACACACACTTTCCCAAGCAGGCCCTAATTCCTAAAACCTAAGGAAACCCCCTCCCACTTTCTCTCTCCTACCTCCTTCTCCTAACTGTAGCATTCTTCTTCTTCTTCTTTCTTTCTTCTTCCTTTCTACGTCTCCTTCTAAAACCGGCCACCCTCCTCCGGCCCTTAACTCCGGCCACCAGCTCGACACATCACCTTTGGCTACTGTCCTCACCAGCAAGAGCCGTCCACCACTCCTTCTCCTTCTCCATCACCGTCCTCTCCACCTGCAGTTCCTCCGCGCCGCTGCAACTCTGGCGGGCCACTGCAACTGTCATGTCCCGATCTCCCGCAGGCAATCTGCCGTTCCCGTTAGGCGGGAATCACCCTCGCCAGCGCTCCCGCAGAATGATCGCTTGACCCATCCGGGTGTGATGTCGCACGAGCGTGAGCTACGCCCGTGCAAGGCCGTGGTTCATTGGTTGGCGGTAAGAGTTCTAAGCCACAGAGTCGCACAGATTGTCCGAGTGCAACGGAGTCATAAATGCATAGTAATTTGGTAACAGGTTTACTGAGTCGACAATATAGCGGAAGCAATGAATAACACAAGTTGAAGTAAAAAAACTCTTTTATTGATATAAATATGTGTTACAGGCGGCATATAGCCGAGATTACAAGTCGCTCAAGCCTCTCTCTCTCAAATAGTAAAAGCGTGCCAAGTGGCTACAATTGTGAAATAATTGTACAAGCGATGTTCACAACATTATGTCTTGTATATGTGCTTCAGTTCCGGACGCACCGTTGCTTCGGAGTGATCTCCACACCTTAGTACGCACGAAGGAGTCATCCGCACCGAACGAGGTTCTCCCTTACCCTGCATACAAACTGGTGGATTATCAGTACATTGAATGCACTGGTGGGGAAGCTACTCGCTCGCTCAACAAATCCAAACACGTAATACAGGTTCCGTGCACAACTATTAAGTTGTCTTTCTAGTTGCCTTAGGATCAGTTTCATACAAACATTGAATAGCCTAACTCGTGTGGCAGTGCGCTGTACGATATTAGAGGAAACACGATGAGCCTTACCACTTACCATTTCTCCTTCCCTGTCCGAGGCAAACAATATATTCAATTTAGGTACGGGCATGTATAAATATTCAGGCGATAGCATATGCAAACATGAGTATGGTTATATTGTTCAAGTTTTAACACACGAGGTGGACAGAGTAAAGGATAAAGATAAAATGCAACGGGAGCACATGATGAACACATGATGCGCTGCAAGTTATCCCATCCGCACACGATGACTAAGCCACAAGTTAATTGCATACGATGATCACTGGCTTGATTCCGTAATGGACTAGTCATGGACATTCCAGATTTTATGTGTGCTAACTAAGCAAAGACAAGTTCACCGTAGCCACCCACCTCAGCGATGATTCGCCTCGGTAGAGCGATACGTCATGCGAGCCTGTGAAAGCCTAAGCCGAATTCCTGTAGGGACAAGTCTGGATATACTTTGCTTCTCATTTGAGGCAAAGCTGGTCGGGACAGTTGCACTCTTGCCGTTTGAGTCGGCAGTCCGCTAGAACAGAACGGGGTGTTACATCTTACCCAACTCAGAAAAAGTCTCGTCCTCGAGACTTACTGAGGACAAGCAGTAATCTAGGGTTGAGGCAATCCTAGACAAGTCGTTGTACTTGTTCATTTGGATATTCACTTGTACAAGCGTCGAAATCAGCATATTGCTTAGACTGGATCGTGCGCACTTTCAAAATGCATTTCTAGCAGAAGAACGTCAACCAGCTTAGTGATAGCGAAGTCTTAGCACTCGAGTTTCATCTTTTCTTAAGTCTTGGATGGTGCACTAGTTCAAGGCGTCCCTCGAATAGATGCATTCAACCAAACTTAGAGTTAGTAAAATAGGAGAAGGTACTAGTGATACTCTCAAGGGTTCGCACAGGTTGGCATAAAGGCCACTCGCAGCACAATAGCATACAAGCAAGTATATCATTCAAAACGTATTTTGAAAGTATTTAGACTTATTGTTGGAACATCCCATCGAGGCATTGAGAGAGAGCGTGCACATAACCCACGAACGAGCTTTCGAAACAGAGATATCGAATCAAAGTCCAAAGGTGTAGAAGTCAGGCTCTGATACCAACATGTCATGCCCCGATCTCCCGCAGGCAATCGGCCGTTCCCGCAAGGCGGGAATCACCCTCGCCAGCGCTCCCGTGGAACGATCGCTTGACCCATCCGGGCGTGATGCCGCACGAGCGTGAGCTACGTCCGTGCAAGGCTGTGGTTCATTGGCTGGCGGTAAGAGTTCTAAGTCATAGAGTCGCACAGATTATTCGAGTACAACGGAGTCATAAATGCATAGCGATTTGGTAACAGGTTCACTGAGTCGACAATATAGCGAAAACAATGAATAACACAAGTTAAGTAAAGCAACTCTTTTATTGAAATAAACATGTGTTACAGGCGGCGTATAGCCGATATTACAAGTCGCTCAAGCCACTCTCTCTGAAACAGTAAAAGCGTGCCAAGTGGCTATAATTGTGGAATGATTGTACAAGCGATGTTCAGGCGATGTTCACAATATTATGTCTTGTATATGTGCTTCAGTTCCGGACGCACCGTTGCTTTGGAGTGATCTACACACCTTAGCACGCACGAAGGAGGCATCCGCACCGAACGAGGTTCTCCCGTACCCTGCATACAAACTAGTGGATTATCAGTACATTGAATGCACTAGTGAGGAAGCTACTCGCCCGCTCGACAGATCCAAACACGTAATATAGGTTCCGTGCACAACTATTAAGTTATCTTTCTAGTTGCCTTAGGATCAGTTTCATGCAAACATTGAATAGCCTAACTCGTGTGGCAATGCGCCATGCGATATTAGAGGAAACACGACGAGCCTTACCACTTACCATTTCTCCTTCCTTGTCCGAGGCAAACAATATATTCAATTGAGGCATGGGAATGTATAAACATTCAGGCGATAGCATATACAAACATGAGTATGGTTATATTGTTCAAGTTTTAACACACGAGGTGGACAGAGTCAAGGATAATGATAAAATACAACGGGAGCACACGATGAACACACGATGCGCTGCAAGTTATCCCATCTGCACACGATGACTAAGCCACAAGTTAATTGCACACGATGATCACTGGCTTAATGCCATAATGGACTAGTCATGGACATTCCAGATTTTATGTGTGCTGGCTAAGCAAAGACAAGTTCACCGTAGCCACCCACCTTAGCGATGATTCGCCTCGGTAGAGCAATACGTCATGTGAGCCTCTGAAAGCCTAAGCCGAATTCCTGTAGGGACAAGTCTGGATATACTTTGCTTCTCGTTTGAGGCAAAGCTGGTCGGAATAGTTGCACTCTTGCCGTTTGAGTTGGCAGTCCGCTAGAACGGAACAAGGTGTTACAGCAACCACCCGTAACATCACCATCACCTCCCTCCAGCATCACCCGCACCACCACCATCACCTCCGGCCATCATCAGCTCCGCCACCACACTCGCCAGTACCCCGACCACCTCTGCCATCACCCGCACCAACATCTTCACGACCGCCTCCACCCAGCTGCCGACCCTTCTTCTGCCAGAGACGGCCACCCCTGCCACATTTTTCATCACCATTAACATCATCATCATCATCATAATTATCACCACCATCAACACCCCTCCGGCCGAGCACCACCACGACCCGTCAGCCTACCCCCGCTGAACCACTGACGATCGACAACCCTGCTGAACCGCTGCCACCCCTCTCTCACTGCACTCAACCGGATCACGACCGAGCCGTTGCACCCATCTTCTTCTTCGACGATCACCGGAACCCGCTGTCTGCCGTGAACCCGAGCAGCATCCCGCTGCCACCCCGTCGACGACCTCAACACGAACGCCTCATCCCGCGTACACAGGTTCGAGTTCTCCCTCTTCCGTATATGTACAGATGCACGCATACGCGTAGTTCTCATTAGTATGCATACGTATATTTAGCTATGTTTAGTATATGCGTATTGTATATTTGGTATAGTATATGATATTGTACCTCATTCTCTTTATTTTATATATGCACTGACTGTACCAAATTGCTTATATTGTCTGTCTCTTTATATTATCATTGCATTTATTTATTGCCTTCTCTCAGTATATAGCATCATCTATTATTGTTTTATAGTACTTATCAATTAACTGGAACTGTTATTTGAGATGTACTTCGCTCCATCCTGACTGGAAATATTTTTCCAGACTGCGACTTAGAGGACTGGTGTTCGACATTTTATGGACCACAGGGAGAGTAGCTGCAGCCTTGGACTTTGTAGTAGGTGTGATTCCGGGAGGTCTAGCCGGGATTACTAGTTATTTAGTTAGTTTCTTTTAGAAGTTTATTGTACCGGATTTGTTTCCGTCATACTTTGAGACTTGGATGTTATTATTTGAGTTAGACTATTTTGTTTAGACTTGTTTTGCATTTTGATTTATTTATTTCTTCAATATCTTATCGTGCTTTAGCTGTGTGATTAAGTATTATTCATATTATATTATGATATTTGTGACTCCTTATGGAGTTGGATGCTCGTGTAAGAATGATTAGATAGCATTGTGACCTAGACAGCATTCTACCGCCGATGCTGGACGTACCCACGTACTCGTGCCCCAAATTCTGGGTGCAGGCCGTGACACATTTTTATTGGTGGCCCATGCAGGTCGAGTGTAAACTCCCTCACCCAAAATTAGGTCTACCTTGCTTAGATAGTAAAATTAGGGCTAGTTGAACCCAATTAGAAATATAACACGGCATTTGATTTAACTATACAATATTTTATGTCGCTTAGCGCACCTTGCCATTGTTTCGATAATTGGAGCACCTCACTAGCCAATGTCTTTCTACAAATTTCACAACCTTGTCCTAGACATGCCCGCCTACTATTCTGACCTTTGTGTAACTTATAATCATGCTCTCTGGTGCTACATTTTAGTCGTACAATAAACGTCGCGAACGTTATTTCTAAATTCTAAATAAATATGACTCTATACCCTTGTGCATTCCAATCGAAACTGAAGACACAATCCTGACCTTTTATACAACCCAAAATTTATTAATATTCTACACTGTACCCTCTACGTCCCTGACACCTGTGTCCCAACTAATTTTATTTCTATGTTCTCCTAATTAAATCCAGAACACCGTACACGGTAATTTTAATCAATTAAATCCTAATTTCCGTCTTTGTGCAATTTTTCCAATTGTTGGGGACTTTTATGCAAAAATGCATTAAGGTGCCCACCTTATTGGGCACAATACGTGAATAAACCCATTTCTCCTTCATGGGTATTTTTTCATAATTTTTAGGAGTGTGAAATGCAACACCAAGCTCCTTAAGACCCTGGTCCTCCAAACCTTGAACCAATTGGACCCTAGCCCTTCATTTTGAACCCATTCAAATCATGGCCCATTGAAATCCTACATAAGAGGCCCAATCCCAAGGGGGGTTGACCAGTCAAACCAATTCTAGGTCACCTACACCCTACCTCATATAAATAATTCTTTTTTCTTTTTTTTCCTAAAAACTAAACCTAGAGATAACTACCCACCCGACAATCTCTATCCCCTTCCTCCCTTCAGCCCCGCCGACCGGAGACTCGAGCCCACCACCTGAACAGTTCCCCGCACCACTAGCCTGAGCACGCTCGCCTGAACGCGGTGTACCTCCCCCTCGCCGGAGACCCACTGCCCTTACCGTCCTCCGCCTGACCCGCTCGTCCCCGCCCCCACGTCGAGTCTCGCCGTGCCCGCGCCTGACTGTGTGCGTCGGACTGAACGCCTCCACATGACCACGGCCGCCTGAACCACCACGACCTCCTCCTTCTCCTTCTCCATCATCGTCCTCTCCACCCGCAGTTCCTCCGTATCGTGCAACTCCGGCGAGCCATTGTAAAAGCATAAAAAATATGCTGGGGAATCATATGCGTAAAACCCTCAACATGCAGGAAGTCGCATAAACAGAGCTCCAGCACTGGGTGGTGAAAGCATGACTTCAGGGCCATTGGCGTACAGCAGAGCTTCAACGCTATTTCAGCAAAAAATATAGCTCCAGAACAACCCGCGTAGTGCAGTATTTCCAGAATGTTTCCGCGTAAAAAAGGTTGCTACATCGTTACTTCATCGTAAAATCTATCTACTTTTAATGCAGTGGGAAGTTGTACGAGCAACTCTTCATATTTCTCGAATAAAACTGTCAGATCAAACAGTGAACCTGACTCCTGACAAAGAGTACTGCACGGTGATCGAGAGGACGGCTGTAATGATGACTCTGCACAGAACTCCAAACTATCGTCTAGTGACATAATCCTTGATATAAGACGTCGTTTACGCATTCAAGGAATACGCTGCCTATTCTACACAGGCAGATATGAGCTTTCCGCTCAAGATGAGACGAAACCAACATCCACGTCAAAAGCTATTTTTCGTATAGAACTTGAGGCACGTCTCTGCAATTAGTGCACGAGATAGGGGCAGATCTCTGCATTTAATGCATGAGATTTGGTTCTACTTTTAATGACTGGGTGAGCTATAATTAGGGCTAATATGTCCACATCACCATCCCCGCACATTACGCCAACTAGGCTATTTTCAGCTATAGGAGCACGTTGTACACTATCTCCTTGAAATACACCGACCAAGCTATTTTTAACTATAGGAGTACCCATATGCTATCTCCTCGAAATACGCCAACTCAGGCTACATTTGCAAAGGTGTATGATAAGGCTATCTGGCTCAGGATACACTCAAAACCTCAGTCAAAGAAGGATAAACTGGCTATCTTTATGTAGGTCACCTATCCATGCAGCATCAAGCTTTATATAAAATTTGGCTTCTACGCTTTTGGCTTCTACGCCAACTTGACAGCTATTTGGCTTCTACGCCAACTTGACAGCTATTCGGCTTCTACGCCTACTTGGCCTTTACGCCATCAGAACAGCTATTTGGTTTTTTACGCCAACGAGACAGTTATTTGGCTTTTATGCCAATCATCTCTATGCGAGGGGCAGTTATCTACGTGGCTTGTATGCTGTGATCTTTGATGAGCGATTATATGCGTTACCTCATAATCGGACATGCGTTACACGCCAATTCAAGTGATCATTCATATGTGGATAGCAGTTATTATAACCGCCGCGTAAAAGGTGCAGCTCTCTCCGCTGTTCGGTTTCTACATCGACCGTAGCTGAACTCTATAAATAGAGACCTCCGGCCATGGAGGTCCATGGTCGAGAGGTCGAAGAGTCAAAGAAAAAGGAGGAAAGTCGAGAATTTTTCCAAGAAAAGAGAGTATATTTAGAGAGTGTTTTGGCAACGAGAGTTCAATCCCTCCTACAGCCTTTGAAGCTTCTTTTTCGTCTTCTACAGCACTTTTTTGTTATCGTGTGGTCCAAGGGACAAAGTGATCGATCGCAGATCAGACTCCTATAGCAATATTTCTCCAGAATCAAATTTTTGTACTTAACATCCTCGTATAGGATTAATTATACTTCTTTTTCTTGTTTGTAAACCAAAGGAAGGGTTTCGTATAAACCTAGTTTCAATTTCTTTCGTTGATTATCAAACACAAGATGGCGACTCTGCTGGGGACTACTTTTTCATCTGACGAGAGAGACATTGCTCAATGATGCTGTATCCGTAGGATCAACGAAGAAGACTCTGGTCGTCCAAGTAGACCAATCGGCTTATGAAGACATGCTTCGAGCAGGGGGTAGCTCTCATTCCCTCTCTGTCCAGGATAACAGGAAATTGCGTAAAGTATGGATGCCCCGGATATCCTCTACCATTCCTGCGGACTCTCTCTCTCCGATCGACAAGGTTGTGACACCGCGACCTCTACGCCTTGGGCGTAAAAATCCGTCTCCCGTCTGTGACGTGGAAGATGAAGCTTCTGGCAATGCCTCAGTGCCAATCCAGAAGTCTACTCCCTGCCCTGCATGTAAAACTTTGTCTCCCGTCTGTGACGGGTCAGATGAAGCTTCTGGTAATGCCTTAGTGCCAATCCAGAAGTCTACTCCGTGCCCTGCACGTAAAACTTTGTCTCCCGTTTGTAACGTGGCAGACGAAGCTTCTAGCAATGCCTTAGTGCCAATCCAGAAGTCTACTCCGCGCCCTGCGCGTAAAACTTTATCTTTCGTATGTGATGTGGCAGACGAAGCTTCTGGCAATGCCTTAGGGTCAATCCAGAAGTCTACACCGTGCCTCGCGTATAAAATTCAGTCTCCCGTTTGTGACGTGGCAGAAAAAATTTCTGATAATGCCTCATCGCCCATTCAGAAATTCCAAACGTGCTCCACGTGTAAATATACATCTCCCCTCTGCGATGAGGCAGATGGTCCTTGCAACCACCGCAAGGGAAAACAAGTGGCGGATTTCCCAACCTCTCGGCTTTTACGCCATCAATAGAAGATCTGCACGCTCTTCAGATTACGCGGAAGGTTGATGGCCGATTGAGGACTTCCTTAGTTTTACGCCAACCTATGCAAAGTTCCAGATTACGCCAGGACAAACCCTCCATTGTAAAGAAGGCCTAGTACATGGATAGATACGCTCCTCATGGATCATGCGCTACTCACATGGCTGAACTGCTGTACTCTTATGGCAGGGAGAGAGTTATGACTCCCAATATCCGTACTCTTACTTATGTAAAAAGGCAGAATAAGCCTTCTTCTTCTTCTCCTGTTAATTTTTCTGACTTGCGTAAATTCCTGATCCAGAAGTGTAAAGACAGGGGATCTGCTAACATGTCTATTACACACCCCAGGGAGCACTGTTGTAATAGTCACAAAGTTGTAGTTAATTACTGCTGTTCTAAGGCAAAACGGTCAGTTTTTGACCGGTTGAACAACTCTTTGTCTTTACAGGAAGCAGAGCCAACATTTGCATCAGTGAACATGGCGTCACACATCCCTAGAGGAAGGTCAAATTCAAGACGTCATCCCTCTAGAAGTCCAAGCCAAAGGAGATTCAACAGACTCCTTGAGAATATTGAAGCTGGTGTATTCTGAAACACCCGTTCGAGGTTACGGCAACCGACTTTATATTCTTCTGATTCAGACACTGGGGGTCGCCAGTTTCTCGAATCGGATACTGAAAGTATAGACTCAATCTCTACAGAGATCTATAGTAATCCTTCAATAGCATCCAGAGAAATGGGAGTCTATGCCATTGGAGATGAATATGAAGAGGCTCCCCCATCAGGAAGTACTGAGCAACACATCGCTGTATTGGAGACATCACTGAAAGAGATGTATTTCATGATGGAGAATATGCACCAGATGATGCTAACTCAACATACAGCTGCTATAGCTCCAATATCGGTTCCTCCGACTCAAATACGTGTGGGGGTGGACCTACCACCATCCAATGCAAACCAGGAGCCTGTTCTGAATCAATGGTATTTCTAAATACGTGTGTTGGAAACAAGACATTGGTACTGCCAGCTAAGGACTACAGGCGAGTACATTTTCTGATAATTTTCATTATTTGATAATTTCTATAATTCAAGTATTTAGAAATATAACATCTGATTCTTGACACTGTGCTACATGGACTAGTATATAGATTGGATCTTTAGTCATGAGACGTTACATTGGTTATCGTATTAATATTGTACATGATATTGATATTAGACATTGATATTAGTCATTATATATGATATATTGGACATTGATCGTGTATCGTGACGTGTCATGGTTGGATCCACAGTACTAGTTGGGGGCGAGGAAATTTCTAGTGAGAGATGTGATCAAATACCTATCATACAAGTGTATATATCGTTAAGTGTTAATCATACACCTCACGTATGATTAGCCAGGCCATGTAGCTATCGTACAAGTTCCCAAGCCGATCATATTTCGAAACTACAATTTCAAACACTTAGAATAGTTACAGTTCTCTATTTTAGTTCATATACTAGATCACCCGTATATGATATTGTACCTCATTCTCTTCATTTTATATATGCACTGACTGTACCATATTGCCTGTCTCTTTATATTGTCATTGTATTTATTTATTGCCTTCTCTCAGTATATAGCATCATCTATTTATTGTTTTATAGTCCTTATCAATTAACTGTAACTGTTATTTGAGATGTACTTCGCTACATCCTGACTGGAAATATTTTTCCAGACTGCGACTTAGAGGACTGGTGTCCGACATTTTATGGACCACAGGGAGAGTAGCTGCAGCCTTGGACTTTTGAGTAGGTGTGATTCTGGGAGGTCTAGCCGGGATCACTAGTTATTTAGTTAGTTTCTTTTAGAAGTTTATTGTACCAGATTTATTTCCGGCATACTTTGAGACTTGGCTGTTATTATTTGAGTTAGGCTATTTTTTTTAGACTTGTTTTGCATTTTAATTTATTTATTTCTTCGATATCTTATCGTGCTTTAGCTATGTGATTGAGTATTGTTCATATTATATTGTGATATCTGTGACTCCTTATGGAGTTGGATGCTCGTTTAAGAATGATTAGATAGCATTGTGACCTAGACAGCGTTCTACCGTCGATGCTGCGACGTAGGCTGGACGTACCCACGTACTCGTGTCCCAAATTCCGGGTGCGGGTCATGACAGTAGATACGTTATACCTTTTGAGCATATGGATAACCAACAAAGATATTGGGTCTAGCACGATCATCAAATTTGTTTTGAATATTCGTGTTTGTAGAAAAATAAAAACATCCAAAAATATGAAGAAATGAGTATGATGGAATAGTACCAAGTAAAAATTGATGAGGAGATTAATTTTTAAGGATTGGAGAAGAAAGTTCATTGATGATGAAAGAAGAAGTGAGAATGCGTCCCCCCTAGAATGATTTAGGTAAGTTTAATTAAAATCGTAGAGCTCGAGCGACATCAAGAAGGTGATAATGTTTACACTCAACAACTCTAGTTTGTTGAGATATTGTGACATGATTACGTTGGTGGATGGTGTCGTTGTCACGGAACCAAGATTGATGTTTAGTTGGAAGAAATTCAGAACCATTATCTGAACGTATGATTTGTAGTTGAGGAAGGAAGATGTTTCCACCTCCAGAAATAACACGAGTGATTATCGTGTTGAATTGATGATTAATTAGTTTAAAAAGTGTCATGATCCACACCCTGAATGAGGGTACGAGTACGTGGGTAAGTCCAGCCTACGCTGCAGCATCGACGGTAGAATGTTGTCTAGGTCAACAATACTATCTAAACTTCTCACATAGTATATAAAATGTACCTGTCATGATATCTCAACTCCAAATGGAGGACAAAATGATAATATGATAATCGATATTCAATCATAATATAAAAGTAAAGAAAGATAATGGCATTATATGGAATAGAGGAAAGAAATCATAAGTCATAATACAACTCATATCCAAGTCTAACAGACTAGCACAATAGCCTCAAATATAATGTACATGACAAAATGTCTAAACCAAGACATATACAATATAATAATAGAATTAGCTAAGACTCCTTAGTAGCTGGCACTAGATCCTCATGCTCTACTGGAGCAACCTTAAATAAATCGCCATCATGTGGCCCGTAGTAAGTAGGACACAAATCCTCTAACAAAACATCTAAAAAATATATCCAGTCAGGATTGGAATGATGTACAACCCAATAACAGTTCCAATTAATTGACAAAGACTATAAAATAGTAAATAGTGATGTCATACTAGATGAGCAGATAATAAAGATGCAGGGTACAAAATAGAGTCAGCAGATAAATATAAAAATACTGAAAATCTAGAAGAAGAACTGATAAGTATGTAAAGACAGCAATATACGTAAAACTAGAAAATATGTCAATGTAAATATGCAACCAGCAGGTATAGAGTAATCTAGAAAGGCAATATCTTAACTAGTGTTTTGAAATACCAAGTTGACATGTGAACGTCTAGGGATAATATTCAGCAAACCACACGTGTCATGTGTGGCTGCTATTATTCCAATAAGACCATGTGATAGAAAGGGTATTCACATGTCTCCTACGTATTTTCTCGCCCGGTTAGTACTCATGGATCTAGGTCCCGACTCGAAGAATCTCAATTGTCAAAAAATATCAATAGGCCAGAATTATATTAGTCCAGTAGTCCACAAAATTAATAGGTCTGAAACTACGTATCACAAGATAATAAATCCATACAATACCAAATTCGTGTATCCAGCGTGTCAGAAAGCAGGTAAAGAAATACTATAAAACATGAATTATAGTAAATATTAAATAATAAAAACTATCAGAGAATGTACACATCTGTGGTCCAGAGCAATGGATATCAAACAGTGTCCATCCCGATGTCTCAAGGACCTAAATATGGAATATCATGTCAACATAGTATTTTGCAAAGATAAAGAAGTTAAACTTGTTAATTTCTAGGTTCTATGTCAAATTAGGTCAATATTAAGTCAAACTTGGTCAAACTAGGTCAAACCTAACAAATCTATGTTTTTAGGCCCATGCTAGTCTTACCTAGTATTTATCTTGCTAATCTAAGGTATAATAGTTAATACTAGTAATTACTATCTAATATTAAGTAATTCTAACTAATACTAGCTAAATACACTATATTCTATATCAAGCAATACATATATAACTTCTAATATAACATTAACTCCTAGTGTCTTAATCAATAACTCATCTACTTAGTTATTACATTGTTACCTACTTAACTAGACCAATACCTGGGTCAAATATTCATAACCAACTATATCCTTAGTATTTTGATAATACTTTAACTTGAACTCAACCACTATCTATTCCTATAAACCATGCCATGATATCACTAGGATACCAACCCCTACTACTACTCAACTTACCCAACTGATACCAAGTCAACTCCAAAAAACCCTAACTGATAAACATGTATCAGTTCTTCACTTGACTGATACACTTAACAAGCACCCTCAATACACCTAAACCTCACACAAAGTTACTACTCTTCACCTTAGTTCTTTCTACTTATAGTAAATACTCTTAGTGATACTACCATATCCAATACACAACACAACACTAGCACTTCCATTGATACCACCCATGGACACCCTCTAACCTGACACTTTACACTAATATCTATTATCTTAATTAACTTTTAATGGATATCAAAGTATTCACTACCTTAACTTATTTACCTACATATATACCCATATCTCTCACCAGGATACTAACATCAACACATAAGAACCTCAACTAACACTCTAATACGATCTGGTATCAGTTTCCAGACTAACCCAACTATGGCTCAAGCATTATCCTAAGCTAGCATCATATGCAACCTTCAAAACCATCTTCTCACTGTGCTGCATAGGTATACAGTCAACCCAAGACTAATATTTACTGATACTCTCATTAGGATATTGGTACTGACTTATAACGGTATCACCTATTCAACCCACATGTATCTGGATATCTAGATACATCACACCCTCACTTCCTTAATATCTGAACCACGTTATATACCCATACACAGGTATCACTACCAACTAGCATCACCCTCCTGATACCCTGACTGCTAGCCATAGCCTTGACATTAGCCTCTCCTACTCCTTACACTTCCACTTGAACCCTCAACTAAGCCACCCTTCTAGATTGATACTACTACACAATAACAGATACATTAACCTTTCCAATTCTCTAAATACTTGCACCAAGCCAAACATTCTTACGGATACAATGAATCAGTGCTAAGTTCTAATTATGAACTATACAACACTCCATTCTCCCTTAGCACCACCACAGGAACCCCCATAAAAATCTCCTGCACTGAGTGCAGGTGTCCCCCTGCAGTGGAGAAATGCCTCCAAGCTGCTACTGGATCTTCCGTAATGTTGCCCACTGATGTTAGATACTACCCGACATCCCCCTTTCCTGGCACAAGCCCAAGTCTACCCCTCACTAGAGCTAATCCTATTATGACATGATACACAAATCATGATACACACTTGCACCCGATACAACTGACTTACTCTATCCTTCACTGCTATCAACACACCTACTTCACTGGTATCCTAACAACCCTCACCACTTATACCCTCTTTATGATATTTGAGTATCACCATAGGCACTCCATACTTGTGCTACAACAACGCCCTACCTGTCTGTTCTCACAGTGTATGTGCACTGCACACTCCTCTCTCCATCTAGTGTTTACCCGAGCTCAAACCCCCACATCCCAACTACAGTGCTCACCCTCCTACACACCACAGTTAATATGCATTTATATGTGCACATTGAACCACAAAGCACAAACACTACACACTATATAATATATATACATAAACTTTAATACAGCTATATATATATATATATATATATATATATATATATATATATATATATAGTGTTATAGATAAACACACTCTTACCGTGCTAATGTCATTTCGTCATACACATACAGGCTGAAGTAGGATACTCATAATGCTCTACCCCAATATCTTTGATACACCCCTCAAACACTATGATACTCCCCCAAATCTTATAGAACAAAATATATATATATATATAGTATACCATGACAATAGTTAGAAATAGCCTTTCCTATGCAATTAAGGGGAAAAGACACAATATGACACCAAATACATAGAAATTACCAACTCTACCCTCTGTATCATTGGGATTTCATGACACGGACTCAACGTAATCAATTATGGACATGCGAGAACTCTTACACAACCAATCTAAGTCCAATCAGACCTAATTGACCCAATGTCAAACACTTGGTTCACCAATTTCAGATTTCTTCTAAATTAGCGACAAATCTAAATGTAAAAGTCACAATAGGGATTTTTAGAAGTCAAAACTTCTTCCTATGGGTAGCCTTAATGTATGGATGTGTTTCTATTGATTAAATACAACAATTAGAACCTAATTAGAGAGAGAATTTCATAATTTACCTATTGGAGATAAATTTTGAATGCAAGCCAAATGTCTCCACTCTAAGTGCTCTTGCCAACCCCAAGCATCTAGTATCCTTAGATGGTGAGGCTGGATGAAATTGGAAGGGATTTGTGAAGGATTTATTGGAGAGATAAACCAAATTGGGGAAGAACACTAATTGGGATTATGGAATGTATAAATGAGGAAAGAGAGTGCTCCCTCCGTACGAATAATGCCGACCACCCTTGCCCCTCTTCCAAGAAATATAAATGGTCTAGAATACCCCTTGAGGATTGTCAAGAAGAAATTAATTAGTCGAAAAGCTTCTCTTCCTAATGAAGGTTAAGTATAATCTTTAAATGAGAAAAATTGTTAACTAATTGGGTCTAAAGTGGGATAGTCTAACTAATTATTTAAGTTGTCATTTTAAGTTGGTTAGGTCCACTAGGGTCATGTCTAATTAGCTAGTCCAATCTATAAAACAAAAATTATATTAGTCATAATATATAACATATACATTTATATAAATAAAAATATAACACAATATTTATAATAATTCAAAAATGACAAAAATACTCATAATCTGAAAATATGGTAGTTACTTCCTACCCCCCTTAAAAAAATTTGTCCACAAAATTTAAGATGGTCGTACCCCCTTCTAGGTTAAATTACTGGTCTAATCCAAATCATACAAGCATGCAAATTAAGGAAGTCACTAATTATTTGTCAACATGCACTGTCTTGGCCTCCACCTATCTTGTTATTGCAGTCTCTGTCCGGGGTATACTAATAACTATACTAACTATATAACACAAAGCAACTATAAGGTACCAAGAAATCAATCAAATCAAATGGATGAAAAAGGATAGGAAGAAGGAACAAAAGTTGCTAACCTATCACATATAGCATTGGCCTCCTCGACCGTCATCGCAAATGCCCCACCCTGCCGGGGTGGCTCCCACTGCGGGTGTGAGCAATCTATTGGGCCACAGGTGGCCTAGCTCTATCTTTCTTATCTCGTGCTCCACCAAATAGAGGTGCGGTGGGACAGTCTCGCATCAGATAGGCAGCTGACCCACAAAAAGGCATACCATCAGCCTCTTCCTGTAGACATCCCAGGAATGACCAGGCTTCTTGCAATAGTTGTATAGAAAACCCGTTGCGTCTGCCTCTGAGGCTATTGCTAAATTGGAGCACGGACCGACGCCTGAATATGATGTTGTTGCTGGACATGGGATCATTTTGTTGGACCCTCACTACTGCTAGCTCCTCCCAATACATCTCTCTCCCGCTTGGACTTGAGCTCCAAGTTATTCTCTGCCCTCTGGGCATCCGCAAAAATCTCCTCGAATGTCATAGTGCGGTAACCCCTAGTGTGTGATTTGATCTTCCTGATCAAACCCTTCCGAAACTTCCTCACTCTTCTTACGGGGTTCTGCCCTTCGACGAATTTGCTCAATCTATAAAATTCAGCAGAGTACTCATCCACCGTCAAACTCCCCTGGATGAGATCATGAAACTGGCTCTCACGGATACTCAGAGCCACATTTGGTAATAATTTTTTCTTGAAAAGCTCCTTGAAAGCTTTGCAAGTCAAACCTGGCATCAAAATCCTCGGATATGTGAGAAACCATGTTAGGTCTATGTCGAACATCTGGCTGCTAGCTGCCTCTATCTGTAAAATCTCCAGGATCTGCGCCAATCGCAAGATTCTCTCAATGTCCTCTATCCAGTCGTCCGTATACAATATCCCCTCCGTACTCTTGAAGTCCTTGGGCAGCATCCTCTTTAAATCAATAATAGTACCTGGCCACGGCTACTGCTGGGCGGGATGAGGAAGTATAACATGCGACTGAACTAGTGCAACTCTCTCCATATCTGCAAGCGCTAATTGATAGGTATTCTCTATCCCCTGTCTCATCACGTCTTACAGATGGTGCTCAGCATCCGCTTGGGCCCTCAAGGCCGCATCATTTCTCAAAAATATGCAAACATATGTGCGGCATCGACCGGTGCTGGGGGTGATGGAAACTCCTCTAAAACGACGGGGACTGTCCTCTGAAACGGAGGTAGAGCACTCCCAAAAGCTGCTGACGCCCCCACCTGAACCAGTGAGGCAACACTTTGAACTGGGGAAGGTGGAGCAGTAGTTGCTGCTGCTCGCCTCAGAGGTGGAGAAGTAACCAACCTCGAAGAAACTGTACCAGAGCGCTGCGATCTAGTCTTCGACGACATCCTGAAGATAGATCGAAACAAAGGAATCAATATTACACAAGATAAGATATCATCAAAGAAGGACAGTAATTTTCAATGAAAGAAATATTTAGGATAATAAATATAGCAAGAATCAATAGATTAGAAATTTCTTAGTTGTAATTGAGTACTCTCTCTCATCCTAATATCCTGTATCCTATCTGCTATCACAGGCTCACAGTAGTACAACTAAGTCGTTGCACTACCATGATATCGTACTAATTGTGAAGTCTGACCTGTATGGGCCACAACAAAAATGTGCCACAACCTGCACCCGGAATGAGGGTATGCGTACATGTCTACGTCCAGCCTATGCAGATGCATCGGCGGTAGAATGCTGTCTAGATCAACAATACTATCTAAACATCTCACATAATATATATAATGTACCTATCATAATATCTCAACTCCAAATGGGGGATAGAATGATAATATGATAATCGATACTTAATCACAATATAAAACTAAAGGAATATAATTGCATGATATGGAATAGAAGAAAGAAATCATAAGTCACAATACAACTCATATCCAAGTCTAACAGAATATCACAATAGTCTCAAATATAAAATACATGCCAAAATATCTAAACTGAGACATATACAATATAATAATATAATTATTTAAGTCTCCTTAGTAGCTGGCACTAGATCCTCATGCTCTACTGGAGCAACCTCAAATGGCTCACCATCCTGTGGCCCGTAGTAAGTGAGACACAAATACTCTAATCAATCGTCTAAAAAATATATTCAGTTAGGATTGGAGCGAAGTACAACCCAATAGCAGTTCAAATTAATTGACATAGACTATGAAACAGTAAATAGGAATGTAATACTAGATGAGAAGATAATAAAGAAGAAGGGTACAAAATAGAGTTAGCAAATAAATATGGAAACACTGAAAAGTAAGAAGAAGAACTAATAAGTATGTAAAGAAAAAAGATATGTGAAACACGAAAACTGTCAATATAAATATGCAACCAGCAGATATAAAGTAATCCAGCAAGACAATATCTTAACTAGTGTTTTGAAATAAAAAGTTGACATGTGAACGGCTATGGGGTAATATCATGCAAACCACACATGTCATGTGTGGCTGCTGTCATGCCCCGATCTCTCGCAGGCTAATCGGCCGTCCCGCTAGGCGAGAATCACCGTGCCAGCGTTACCACAAGACAATCGCTTGGCCCATCTGGACGTGATGTCCCACGAGCGTAAGCCGCGGCCGTGCAACATCGTGGTTCGGGCTGGCGGTAAGAGGTCTAAGTCACAGAGTCACACAAATTGTCCGAGTGCAGTAGAATTTTAAACGCATAGGGTATTGGTAACAAGTTCACTGAGTCATCAATAGCGGAATCATTGACTAACACAAGTATAAAAGTAAAGCAAACTCTTTATTGATATTGAACAAGTGTTACAAGCGGCTCTAGGCCGAGATTACAAGTCGCTCAAGCCTCTCTCTCTCTCTGAAATAGTAAAAGCGTGCCAAGTGGCTACATTTGTGGAATGATGTATATGCGATGTTCTAATATTATGTCTTGTATATGTGCTTCAGTTTCGGATGCAACGCTCCAAGGCTTGAACTCCACGCCTTAGCACGCACGAAGGAGGCATCTACACCGAACGAGGTTCTCCCGTACCCTGCAAGCAATCTGGCAGGTTATCATTACATGAATACAATGGAGGGGAGGCTACTCGCCCACTCAACAAATCCAAACACGTATTATAGGTTTCGTGCACCATCTATTAAGTTATCTTTCTAGTTTTGCCTTAGGATCAGTTTCATGGTAAGAATGAATAGCCTAACTCGTGTGGCAGTGTGCCGTGCGATATAAGAGGAAACACGGCGAGACTTACCAACTTACCATTTGTCCTTCCCTGTCCAAGGAAAACCAAGTTAATTCAAGCACGAGCAACATATATAATAAAATTCAGGGCAATATCATATGTAAATACTGTGTTGTAAGCGAGATTACGTTTCTGATGCATGAGTTACGCAAAATATCAGGTGTATTATAGAGGGTGTTGGAGTGCTCCATATGTATAAGTGTGTTATTCTCAAGATCGTTCAGGTGTTTCAGATATTCTTGACGCGATGCAATAACTCCCATACGGATTACCACAAAGCGAGGATGACTTATCTATATGAAATTTTTTTGCTGGATTAGCCATAAAGGACCTAGTCATTGACGAGAATGGCATACAACAAAAGTACGTGGTGCACTATAAACCATCCCGCCAATTACGTGAGACTAAACGTTAAGTTTCATCCGGATCGGATCGACCCCGGTGCCCCGGAGACCGCCGATGGAACTGAGATCCAAAGATCACCTTTTTCAAGTTGTCTACGACATGAAGGTCTTGGGTCATTCAAAATCTATAACTTGACATGATAATCCATGATTCTTGTTCTGAACCAAGCATTTGCTCCACGAGCTAGGATTATTGATTTGCTTGACATAATTCTCGTTCAGAGATAAACTTGATATGATTATCATTCAGATGTAAACTTGACTTGATTCTAGTTTATTGTTTAACTTGCCTTGATGCATGCCCCCTCGTTCGGGGATTGTCTTGGTGACCTGACGGTCCCGGATACTTTCAAGTTCAATTGCATAGAAGGACTATTCGATAGTCTTCTAGCTGACTCAATGCATGGATGATATGCGATAGTGTTACTTGATTGTGGCATAAGTTTCGTGTAGCAAACATTAAGTCGAGGTAATATTACAAGTTAACATATAAGCAGACAAGCATTGCATTCATAAGAAAACTTAAGCATTCACGTTGGCTCGGGCCCGAAGGTATGCCGAGGAGTGAAACCATAAAGGGACTTACCGAGCGACATTATCTAGGGTCGTGTAGTGTATCAAGTAAAGCAGTGCACTACGAAGAGTATATGTATATTGTTCTACTCAAGGCATAGCGGGGTCTAGTTGCACAAAGCAAATGTAGCATGCGAGGGTCTGTATATAAGCAATATTTCATTTTCATGTTCTAACACAAGCAATACAAGTTGGGATTATTCCCTTAGCTAGGTGCGTTGCATTCTTTATTAGCATGCAGGGATGATCCACCTAGCGACTAGCATGTATCGTCCATATTTTAAGTGTGCTGGCTAAGCAAAGACAAGTTCATCGTAGACACCCACCTTACCGATGATTCGCCTCGGTCAAGCGATACTCCAAGCGAGCCTCTGAAAGCCTAAGCCGGAACTCGTAAAGAGCCAAGTCTGGAATTTCTTTTACCTCAAAAGAGTATTCTCGTTGAGAAAAGCGGGTCAGTTTATTTTACTTTTGTCGTTTGAATAGGCAGTCCGCTTGAGCAGAACATGTCATTATATTATACACCACTCAGAAAAAGTCTCGTCCTCGAGAATTCTTAAGTGCAGGCCAATCTATCGCACTATCGAATCTATCCCAAGCGTAGCAATCGGTACCACTAAATCTAAATTTTGTTCGAACGGATCTCTTACTTGTTCCTTATGCTGTGTCGCGTGTGTGCTGAGTCAGTCTCATTTGGCCTTAGTGCTGGACATATTGCTTAATGCGGGGTACGCTTCAATCCATCTCGATTAACGATCTAAGGCTGAGGCAAACTTATACAAGTCGTTTACTTGTTCATGTAGATATTCACTTGCACTAGCATAAGAGATCAGTATATCGCGAGTCTGGATCGTGCACATATTCGAAGTGCACCTCAAAAATATGCACGCCAACCAACTTAGCGACAGCGAAGTCTTAACACTCAATTTTCATATCTCATTGAGTCTTGGATCGTGCACACGTTTAAGGCATCCCTCAAATATATGCATTTAACCAATCTTAGAGATAGTGAAATCAGATAAGCTACTTGCGAAAATCTTAAGGGTCTCGTCTTATAAATAATAAGGATACTCCGACAGGGTCAATCAAAACCCAAGCCTTTTTCATTCCAACTCAAATATATTTGCACTACCGTTAAGCATGATCTATCCGATTAACCGACTAGCGTCCATCAGTTTGGGTCAATCATAGCAGACTTTGTCGTTCCCAATTCTAACTCTAAGTCTTACTGCCCCAGTTCTACAGCTTGTTCAAGCAATGTGATAAAGTCGGTCACATTGGTTCTTTCACTCGGCACAGGGTCGTATGCCTAATTACTAGGTTAGCTCACAAGGTCATAGGTATAAGATCAAGCACACGATTCATCATTCAAATTTGTCGCACGATACTCGCCCAAATTTCTAGGGTCAAACCATTGTTCATTTGCACAGGGTATTCTATCCAAGCTCGTTTTACTCAGATTTCTAAACATTGAGCATGGATCATCCTACTCTCAAGAACACGTTCGTTTGCACATGGTTCGAGTCCGTTCAGTAAAATCCATAATATCCAAGTTGCAGGATGAGCCTAGTGATTTGTATAGTCTATCTCCTCAAGTGTATTCAATAGAATCCATATCCAATCCAAGTCTAGATCACCAAGTCAAGATTCAATTCTAAACCTTTTGTTTATAACTCCAAGTCACCCAACCTGATTTATGTATCCGTTCAAGAAACCATAAAGCGTGATATATTTTAGGTTCTAGGCTAACTTATCCTCGAAACATTTTCGATCACTTGTATTTCAAATTCGTCTTATCGTGTCGAACCAAAAGTCAAGATGATCCATAAGTTGTCACGCTCTGGTCTCCCGTAAGTTCGATCACCCTCGTTGGATGTGAGATCTCCACGCCAACGCTCCCGCTAGATAATCGTCCTAATCTGGGCATGACGCATGCACTAGCATAAAGTTACGCTCGCACAAGACAAGAACGTTTCAACTTTATGTTTTTTCTCGAAACGATGAAGACACCTTATCCTTTTATTTTGATCCATCAAAGTTATATCGAAATCTACCAAGTCATGTAGTGATTATAATTCGTCTAGCAAAATCATCCAACTTCAATGTTACTATTAGATAAATGCATAGTCTACTTTTGGCATTCCTCAAATAACTAAGTTTCAAATATTCAAGCCAAGTCTGCCTATTTTGATACGTTCCATTCATCGAGTTCGTTTGGAATAATCAACGAACATATTTTCGTGAGTTCGATCATCCCCGCCGTACGTGAATCACCACGCTGGTGTTACCGCAGGATAATCATTCTCGTTGGGACTGATTTCGAAGGTTATCTTTCCAAACTTGATTTCAAGATCGTTCCTCCATACTCCAAGCAAAATCTATCATCGCTTATCTCTTCATCCAACCATAATATTTATTCTCGGGCTAACTTTGACTCAAGTGATATTGTATTCAAGTTCAATTCATTTATTTCAATCCAAAATTGCTTGTACAATCCTCCAAGTTTCCAACAAGTTTTTCTAACCGATATATCGATTTTCTATTTCCGTGAATCCCTATTCGATATAAGCCTTATCGTTTATTCAACACATTTTCAAATCCGTTCAATCCGACTATCGTACGAGACCTATGGATCCGTTTGGACATTTCTAAATGATCCATATACCACTCGAAATTGAGTCATCCAATTAAATCCTCAATCGATTTGTATCTTCCGACACGAAATACCGTTCGAGATATTTTCCAAATTCCAAGCACGATTCTCTTTATTCGCCTAAGCGATAAATCTGAAATATTTCTATCGGTTGCCATTCTTAGTCTGACTTATCCCTTTTTCCTGGACGATATCCCAAACTCGTTTGCAACTTAGCTTGCATCAAAGGGTCTTGGCACATGATACTCAGCACAACTTAGCCAAAAGGTTGTGTGCATAGCTAACCATTCGGGAAATATTCTATTCCGTATACTAACCAGTTGGGTAAACATGTATAAGTATTTGGGTTTGCACATATCTTGCAATTTCTAGCATGAGTCTAATCCCAAAGGTCTAGCACAGGTTGGCACAAAGGCCATCGTATTATAATTTCGTACAAGCACTTATATCATTCGTATATACTTTTTTTTTGAAAGTATTTATACTTACTGTTTGGAACATTACGTCGGGATATTGAGAGAGAGCGTGCATATAACCCACGAACGAGCTTTCGAAACTAAAAAAATCGAAACAAAGTCCAAAGGTGTATAGCCAAGCTCGGATACCAATCTGTCACGCCCCGATCTTCCGCAAGCTAATCGGCCGTCCCCGCTAGGCGAGAATTACCGTGCCATCTCTCTCGCGAGATAATCGCTTGGCCCATTTGGGCGTGATGCTGCACGAACGTAAACCGCACATATGCAAGGTTGTGGTTCTGGCTGGCGGCAAGAGGTCTAAGCCATAGAGTCGAACAGATTGTCCGAGTGCAGCAAAATTATAATTGCATGGGCAATTGGTAACAAGTTCACTGAGTCGTCAATAGTGGAAGCATTGAATAACACAAGTATACAAGTAAAGAAAACTCTTTATTGATATTAATCAAGTGTTACAAGCGGTGCTAGGCCGAGATTATAAGTCGCTCAAGCCTCTCTCTCTGAAACAGTAAAAGCGTGCCAAGTGGCTACATTTATGGAATGATGTATAAAAAATGTTCCAATATTATGCCTTGTATATGTGCTTTAGTTTTGGACGCAACGCTTCAAGGTTTCATAGTGAACTCCACGCCTTAGCACGCACGAAGGAGGCATTCGCACCGAATGAAGTTCTCCCGTACCCTGCAAGCAATTGGTAGGTTATCAGTACATGAATGCACTGGTGGGGAGACTTCTCGCCCGCTCAACAAATCCAAACACGTAATATAGGTTACGTACACCATCTATTAAGTTATCTTTCTAGTTTTGCCTTAGGATTAGTTTTATGGAAAGGATGAATAGCCTAACTCATGTGGCAGTGCGCCATGCGATATAAGAGGAAACACGGCAAGACTTACCAACTTACCATTTGTCCTTCCCTTTCCAAGGCAAACCAAGTTAATTCAAGAACAAGCAGCATATATCATAAAATTCAGGGCAATAGAATATATAACACTGTGTTGTTAGCGAGATTATGTTTCAGATGCACGAGTTACACAAAATACCAAGTGTATTGTAGAGGGTGTTGAAGTGCTCCATATGTACAAGTGTATTATTCTCAAGATTGTTCAGGTGTTTCAGATATTCTTGACGCGATGCAATAAATCGCACGCGGATTGCCGCTAAGCGAGGATGACTTATCTATATGAACAATTATCGTTGGCTTAGCCATAAAGGACCTAGTCATTAACGGGAATGACATACAACGAAAGTACGTGGTACGGTACAAGCCATCCCGCCAATTATGTGAGATTAAATGTTAAGTTCCATCCGGATCGGATCAGCCCCGGTGCCCCGGAGACCGACCGTGGAACTGAGATCCGAAGATCACATTTTTTAAGTTGTTAGTGACATGCAGGTCTTGGGTCATTCAAAATCCATAACTTGACATGATAATCCATGATTCTTGTTCTGAACTGATCATTTGGTCCACGAGCTGTGATTCTTGATTTGCTTGACATGATTCTCATTCAGAGGTAAACTTGATATGATTATCATTAAGATATAAACTTGACATGATTCCAGTTTAGTGTTCAACTTGCCTTTATGCATGCCCTTTGGTTCGGGAATTGCCTTGGTGACCTAACGGTCCCGGATATTTGCAGGTTCAATTGCACAGAAGGACTATTCGATAGTCTTCTGGCTGACTCAATGCATGCACGATACACGATAGTGTTACTTGATTGTGGCATAAGTTTTGTGTGGCAAAATTTTGTCGAGGTAATATTACAAGATAACATATAAGCAGACAAGCATTGCATTCATAAGAAAACTTAAGCATTCACATTGGATCGGGCCTGAAGGCCGAGGAGTAAAACCATAAAGGGATATGCCGAGTAACATTATCTAGGGTCGTGCAGTGTAGCAAGTAAAGCAGTGTCACTACCACATTTCTAGATTAGGGCATTATTGTATTTTTCCCTGTTTAATTTATTGTGTAATAATTATGTATGATAAGTTTATTAAATAAATTATAGGGTATTCTTAATGCATAGGTTTTAGGTTTGACCTAAAAACCTATTAGGTTTAACCCTTGCGACCAAACCCTATTTGGTATTCTAGTTTTTAGTGAAACCCTAGGTGAAATGACTAAACCCTAATTAATTTAATTTCTTCATGATTAATCATGAAGGGCTAATTAAACCTTGGCATTTGAAACCCTAACCCTAGTCCTATATAATGAAGAGAAGCCTCCCTCAAGCTTCTTCCTTCATGAAGAAAGCACTAAACCTAGCCTCCATTAGAAAAACCCTTCCTTCCCCAAAAATTTCATAATTTAAAAACCTTAGAAACCCATTTCCTCCTCCATCAAGAGAAATCTAGGAGCTTGGACCAAGAAGACTTGAAGAAAGAGGACCTACATTGGGAAACCATCTTCCAATAGGTGAGAATCCAAATTTTAATTCTGTTTTTCATTGTTTTTTGGACATTAGGAGCCCACCATTTGTTTTAGATTTGGTTTTGGGGTTTTCCCATGAATACCTAGGTGGATCTAGGGTTTAGGTGTCCCAACGTTGGTTTTTCTCCAATTTCGTGAACCCTAATCATAGGGGTATGCATTTAGACAAGATTATATCTCCTACATATGGTAATGGTCTCGATTTAGGATTTGGATTTGGGTATTTTGGAGTTCTTGATGGAAAACCCATTTTTGGCACACTATGTATTTGTAGAAATGTTCCCAGTGAGGGAATACCTATTTTTAACCTAGTTCTTAGGAACCTTTATATATATATATATATATATATATATATATATATATATATATATATATATATATGTATGTATGTATGTGTAGTTATACCTACAGATTTGTGCTGATTTGTATATGTGTATTGGGGGTTTCACTGTGCACAGTCGGGTTTTGAGATGTCTGTGTGTATCGACAGTGAGAGCAAGGTTTGGGTTATTCTGTGCAGTTGACACTGTGGGCTCGTGCATTTGGATTTGATTGTAGGAGCAGTTTGGTAGTTGTGAGGGTTAATGTATCAATAGGATTTGTAGGTTCAGAGTATCAGTAGGTTGGGGGTTTTACTTCACGAGTATGTGTGTTGTGGATGACACTGTGTTTCAGTGTATCTGATACTGGAGGGGATTATGTGTAGAGTTGGTTTCTTGTGCATTGTGCACTGAGTTTTAATGTGGTTTAGTGTATGTGCAGGTGGGTTACCTTGTGCCTGTGTACTATACGAGTTATCGGTAGTAGAACAATAAATTGGGTGTGTGTGAGTGCACCAGTGTAAGTCATTATGGTGACAGTGCATATTGGAGTTGGTGAAGGCACACGAGCTGTGCAGGTAGGGTTCCTGTGCTGGGTTCAGTACACTGATGTGTGCACTGATGCTCAATGAGTATCAGTGAGTGTCTCAATGACACTGACACTGTGGTTCAGTGTATGTGAATTAGGGTTTTTGAATAGGGTATCCTGCTGAACAGATTTGTATTATGTATCAGTGAGCTCTAGTTCACTGTGTGGTTCATCAGTGTTTAGGTTCTGTGTATTAGTTTTGAGTGATCTGGGAGTTAGGATTCCTGAGTTCTTGGACTGAGCTGAGAGTTTGAGTGACCAGTGGGTTAGAGTATCAGTGGGATCTGTGGGTTAGTGTATCTGTAGGATTAGTAGTGTGCATATGTATCAGTGAGTTGGTATTAGAGTGTAGAGTATCAGCTGTTGAGTGCTAAGTTCCTGATATCGTGTAAGAATGAACAATGTTTAGACCTACCTATTGATCCTGGAAGTAGCCATATGCTTGTCTCAAAGATTAGGCCATGCATGTATGAATTCTGAACGATTTCAGACTGTAAAACTGTGAAAATAGTTCAATAAACTCTAGATGCCTGTGTGTGTTATATGAATGCATCAGTGTGGATTAGGGGATTTAGTATCAGATCCCCACTGTAGTTGCTGAGTTTCAATAAGCCAGTATTAGAATTTTCAAGTATGAATGTATCGTGTATCACTGTGTTAGTGTCAGTGGTAGTATGGTGATCATTTGTTCACTAGGAATATGGGTGTCTGGACAAGAGAACGTATCTATGGAGGGATGGCAGTAGGATGTAAGTGCAAGTATAGAGTAGGTTTTGGGTTGTGCTTGAGTGTCAAATAAAGTATCAGGATTTATTGTGCAGTTTGACACTGTGAGTGCCAGTTCCCCGTGTCTAGTGAGTGAGATTTGTATGAGGGTCTCAGTGAGGAGTAGAGGTGTCTGTGCAGTGGTGAAACTGTTGTAAGTATCAGACTTCCTAATATTTAGTGTTAATAGGTTTGTGAATTTTTGTATTCCAGTTAGAGTTGAGTTCATGTCTTAGTGCCAGTCTCTAAGTTTGGGGGCTGATGAGCTAGTTCTTTTGGGTACAGCAGTTAGGGTTTGGTTAGCTGCCCTTATTTGGCTACTTTGTGTATCATGTTCAGTTGTATCTAAGTGTAGTTAATGGTGGATGTTGCTGCCTTGGGTTTTTGGCTCAGTTGTTTCCTGCAAACTGTGGCTAAGCTGGAATTAATATTGGAGAGGGGTTCCTTGACTGAGCTACCTGTGCACTGAGTTCAGAGTCAGTGAGCAGGGACTGTGTGTGCATGTGTTGGTAGTGATTGGTGAGAAGAGAAGCTAGTATAGTATTGAAGTGTGATATATGGGTATGTGGGGGTAGTGTATTAGAGTATTGTAGGTGAGTTGAGTTATTAAGTATTGGTTTGGGATTAAGTATTGGTATTCAGATAACAAGGTAAGGAGTCACTTGAGTATTGGTTAAGGAACTAAGTATATATTATATATCTATGATACGTAGTATAAGGTATTGTCTAAAATAGTCTAGTATTGGCTAGGTATTAACTATTATAGCCAGAATACCTGAGTACGACCTAGCAAAACCTAGTATAACCAAGTGTTGACCATGACAACCTAGTATGGACTTAGATATGACCTAGAAGCCTCGCATTTATTTAGTTAAACATGTTTATCCCCTTAATTCAGTATTTTTGACATTGATATTCCATAATTAGGTCATTGTGATCTCGCCATGGACTTCGATCCTCATACCTTCCTTGGGACCACAAGCGAGTACATTTTTTGACAGTTTTTGTTTTTGTTGATTAATTCTATAATTTCAGTTGTATTCTATGCTTGACTCTGACACTGTGGATACATGAGTTAGCACCCTAGATACCTGTCATGAGGAGTCATGATTGAAATCCATCGTGCTAGATGGGGATGGGGAAATATTAGCAGATTATGTGATTATACCCCACCTTACTTGCATCATAGCTTACCCCACACATCACGTCGGGTGTAGCCTGACCATTTACATGCCTCATAGCCTGATATATACGATTAGCCTGACTATTGCTCGCATCATAGCTAACCAGATGGTTAGCCTGACCTCACATGTATCATAGCCAATCATATATATCAAGCCTGATCTCGTCCCAAGCCGATCATATAATAAACTGATATTTCAAACACTTAGCCAGATGTTTACTCTTATTTCAGATTCACTTGTTCTAGTATCCACTTACATATTTATTCATTGCTAGATGTTCCATTGCTTATTTCATATTCTCTAGTACTCTATATTTCTAGTATTTATTTCATCTTATATTTCTTACATTGTTTTATAGTTTCTGTCAACATAAATAAAACTGCTATTTAGTGTTTGTGCTTCGCTCAATCCTGACTAGATAACATTTTCAGAGGACTTGGAGGATTTCTGCCCTACCAACTATGGCCCGGGAGCAGAGGGAGATTTTATACCAGAAATCCCAGAGGAGTTACCTATCTTAGAGGAGATTCTACCTACAGGCACTTAGACTGTCCTATTATGTATTATTGTTCTAAGACTGAGATCTGGGTTATATTATTGTTGTGACTTTTGAGGATATCTAGGCTCTAGACTTGTGATGTATTTATATTTGTGCCTGACTTATGTCAGAACTCCTTATCCTTATTTCTCAACTTGCCATTTACTTTCAAATAGCCTTGTGATTGAGTATATTATAAACTGTGGATTCATGTATTATCATTGTCCTCCTTATGGAGTTGAGACCATTGACAGGATGAGTTATGTTTGAGACCTAGACAGCGTTCTACCGCCGATGCTGCGGCGTAGGCTGGACGTACCCACGGCTCATGCCCAATTTCCGGGTGCGGGTCGTGACAAGCAGTGCACTACAAAGAGTATATGTATATTGTTCTACTCAAGGTATATCGGGGTCTAGTTGCACAAGGCAAATGTAGCATGTGAGGGTCAGTATATAAGCAATATTTTATTTTCATAATCTAACACAAGCAATACAAGTTGGGATTATACCCTTAGCTAGGTACATTGTATTCTTTATTAGCATGCAGGGATGATTCACCTAGCAACTACCATATATCGTCCATATTTTAAGTGTGTTGGCTACGCAAAGACAAGTTTATCATAGTCACCCACCTTAGTGATGATTTGCCTAGGTCGAGCGATACTCTGAGCGAGCCCCTGAAAGCCTAAGCCAAAACTCCTGAAGAACCAAGTCTGAAAATCATTTTTCCTTAAACGAGTATTCTCCCTGAGCAAAGTGGGTCGGGTCATTTTACTTTTGCCGTTTGAATGGCCGTCTGCTAGAGCGGAATGGGTCATTACAATTGCTATTATTCCAATATGACCATGGGATAAAAATGGTATGTTCACATGTCTCCTAGGTATTTCCTCGTTCGACTAGTACTCATTGATTTAGGTCCCGACATGAAGAATGTCAATAGACCAAAAAATATCGATAGGCTAAAAATACATTAGTCTAGTAATTCATTAGTCCAGAAAGTCAATAGGCCTGAAACTACGTATCACAAGAAAATAAATCCATACAATACCAATCCATGTATCCAGCGTGTCAGGGACCAAGTAAAGAAATACTATAAAACATGAATCATAGTAAATATTAAATAATAAAAACTATCAAAGAATGTACTCGTCTGTGGTCCAGAGCAATGGATATCAAACAGTATCCGTCCCGGTGTCTCAAGGACCTAAATATGGAATATCATGTCAACAAAGTGTTTTGCAAAGATAAAGAAGTTAAAGTTGTTAATTTTTAGGTCTCTAGGACAAATTAGGTCAATCTTAAGTCAAACTTGGTTATACTAGGTCAAACCTTGCAAATCTATGTTTTCTAGGTCCATACTAGTCTTACCTAGTCATTATCTTGCTAATCTAAGGTATAATAGTTAATACTAGTAATTACTAGCTAATATTAAGTAATTCTAACTAATACTAGCTAAATAAACTATAGTATATATCAAGCAATATGTATATAACTTCTAATATAAAATTAACTCCTAGTATCTTAATCAATAACTCATCTATCTAGTTATTACTTTGTTACCTACTTAACTAGACCAATACCTTAGTCAAATATTCATAACCAACTATTTCCTTAGTATTTTGTTAATACTTTAACTTGAAGTCAACCACTATCTATTCCCATAAACCATGCCTTGATATCACTAGGATACCAACCCCTACTACTACTATTCAACTTACCCAACTTATACCAAGTCAACTCCCAAAAACCTTAACTGATAACCATGTATCAATTCTTCACTTGATGATACATTTAACTTGCACCCTCAATATACCTAAACCTCACACACTGTTACTAATGTTCACCTTAGCTCTTTCTACTTACTAGTAAATACTCTTACTAATATTACCTCATCCCATACACAACACAACACCAGTACTTCCATTGATACCACCCATGGACATGGACACCCTCTAACCTGACACGTTAGACTAATATCTATTATCTGAATTAACTTCTAATGGATATCTAAGTAATCACAATACCTTAACTTATTTACCTACACATATACCCATATCTCTCACCAGGATACTAACATCAACACATAAGAAACTCAAATAACACTCTAATATGATCTGGTATCAGTTTCCAGACATACCCAACTGCTACTCATGCATTATCCTGAGCTAGCATCACATGCAACCGTCAAAACTATCTCCTCACTATGCTGCACAGGTATACAATCAACCCAAAACTAATATTCACTGATACTTGTAGAAACATAAAAAATAAGCTATAGGATTATACGCAGTATGCATAAAACCCATGTACACCAGAGCTTCATCGCTAGTACAGCATAAAATATAGCTCCAGAATAACCCGCGTAATACAGTATTTCCATACTGCTTCAGCATAAAAAGGTTGTTACATCGCCGCTTTGGCGTAAAACCTGCTCGCTTTTAATGCAGCGGGAAGGTGTACGAGGAACTCTTCGTATTCCTCGAATGAACCTGTCAGATCATGCAGTGAACCTGACTCATGACAAAGAGTACTACACAACTACCCAGACGACGGCTGTAATGATGGTTCGGCACAGAGACCCAGACCGTCGTTTAGTGACATTTCCTTGATACAAATTATTTTTACGCATTCAAGGGAATACGCTGCCTAGTTTTATACAGGAAAACGTGAGCTTTTACGCTCAGCAGAAGACGAAACAAACTGCCACGTCAAAAGCTGCTCTTCGTACAGAGCTCGAGGCATGTCTCTGTAGTTAATGTGCGTGATGGAGGCATATCTCTGCATTTAATGCACGAGATTTGGTCCTATTTTCAAAGACTGGGTGAGCCATAATTATGACTAATACGTCCACATCATCACCTCTACATATTACACCATCAAGCTATGTTCAACTATAGGAGCACGCTGTACGCTATCTCCTTGAAATATGCCGACTTGGCTATTTTTAACTATAGGAGTACGCTGTATGCTATCTCCTCGAAATACGCCAACTCAGGCTACATTTGTATTGGTGCGTGATAAGGCTATTTGGTCCAGAATACAATCAAGACCTCAGTCAAGAAAGGAGGATCAGCTATCTTTTACGCTAGCTACCTATCCATGCAGCATCAGGCTTCTACGCCAGTTTGACAACTATTGGGCTTCTACGCCTACCTGGCTTCTACGCCAGTTTGACAACTAGTTGGCTTCTACGCCATGGTGATAGTCATTGGCTTCTACGCAAAACTTTTCTACGCGAGGGGCAGTTACCTACGTGGCTTGCATGCCGTGATCTTCGCAGCAGTTATACGAATCACCTCATAATGGGACACGCGTCACACGCAGATTCAGAAGATCATTTATACGTGGGTGGCAGTTATTATAACCGCCGCGTAAAAAGTGCCACACTCTCCACTGTCCGGCCTCTACGCCGACTGGACGGTTACTGTCACTAAACTCTATAAATAGAGACCTCCGTCCACGGAGGTCCAAGGTCGAAAAACTCGGAGAACAGAGGTAGAAAAGGTCTAAAAACTCGGAGAACAGAAGTCATAAAATCGAAGAGAGAAGAGCACAGACAGAGAGTAGTGAGCGACGATCTTGGCATCAAGCATCCACTCCTTCTTGCAATCTTTGAAGCTATTCCTTCTTCTACAGCACTTCTTCATCATCGTGTGGTCCTAGGGACAAAGTGATCGACTGCAGATCAGACTCCTATAGCAATATTTACCCAGATTAAATTTTGTACTTAACATCCTCGTATAGGATTAATGTACTTTTTATTTGTAAACCTAAGAAAGGGTTCCATATAAACCTATTTTTGTTTCTTTCGTTTATTATCAAACACAAGATGACGACTCTGCTGGGGACTACTTTCTTATCTGACGAGAAAGCAATTGCTCAACATTATGCAGTATCAGTAGGATCAATAAAGAAGACCATGGACGTCCAGTTCGACCAGTCAGCCTACGAAGACATGCTTCGAGAAGGGGGTAGCTCTCACTCTCTCACTGTCCAAGATAACAGGAAATTGCGTAAGGTGTGGATACCCTGGACATCCCGTACCATTCCTGCCGACTCTCTGGTTTCTCCGACCAACAAGGTTGTAGCTTCGCAACCTACGTGCCCCGCGCGTAAAACTCTGTCTTCTGTCTGTGACGTAGCAGACAAAACTTTTGGCAATGCCTCAGTGCTAGTCCAGAAGTCTACTCCGTGCTCTGCGCATAAAACTTTGTCTTCCGTCTGTTACGTGGCAGACAAAACTTCTGGTTATGCCTCAGTGCTAATACAGAAGTCTGCTCCGCGCTCTGCGCATAAAATTTAGTCTCCCGTCTGTGATACGACAGACAAAATTTCTGATAATGCCTTAGCGCCAATTAAGAAATTCCAAATGCGCCCCGTACGTAAAAATGCATCTTCTCTCTATAGAAAAGCAGATGGGCCCTGCAATCTATGCAAGGGAAAACAAGTGGCAGATTTCCCAACATCTCGACTTTTACGCCATCAAGAGAAGAATCTGCCCGCTCTCCAGATTACGCGAGAAGCTGATTGCCGATTGAGGCTTCCTCAGTTTTACGCCAGCCTAAGCAAAATTCCAAATTATGCCAGGAGAAGCCCCTCAGCGTAAAGAAAGCCTAGATTGTGGATAAATACGCTCCTCATGGATTATGTGCTACTCATATGGCTGAGTTGCTGTATATAGATGGCAGAGAAAGGGTTGGGGTTCCCAATATCCGCATTCCAACTGATGTAAACAGGAGGAACAAGCCTTCTTCTTTTTCTTCTGTTAATCCTCCCGACTTGCGTGAATTTCTGATCTAGAAGCGCAAAGATAGGGGATCTTACAATATGTTTATTACGCCCCCTAGGGAGCACTGTTGTAATAGTCATAAATTTATAGTTAATTGTTGTTGTTCTAAGGCAAAACGGTCAGTTTTTGACCGGTTGAACTACTCTTTGTCTTTCCAGGAAGAAGAGCCTACATATGCATCAGTGAACATGGCTTCACACGTTCCTAGAGGAAGGTCAAATTCAAGATATCATCCTTCTAGAACTCCAAGCCAAATGAGATGCGATAAACTCCTTGAGAATATTGAAGTTGGGGTGTTCCAAAATACCCGTTCGAGGTCACGACAACTGGCTTCGTATTCTTCTGATTCCGACACTGGGGGTCGCCAGTTTCCCGAATCAGAAGCTGAAAGTATAGAGTCATTCTTTACAGAGACCTATACTAACCCTTCAATGACATCCAGAGAAATGGGAGTCTATGCCATTGAAGATGAACACGAAAAGGCTTTCTTATCAGGAAACACTAAGCAACGCATCGCTGTGTTGGAGACATCTCTGAAAGAGATAGAGTCCATGATGTAGAATATGCACCAGATAATGTTGACTCAACACACAGCTGCTATAGCTCAAGCATCGGTCCCTCCGACTCAGATACGTGTGAGGGTGGACTTACCACCATCCAATGTGAATCTGGAGCCTGCTCTAGATCAGGAGTCAGCAGCTCCTCCACTTCCTAATTCGAAGAATGTATTGCCTCTTGTTGGAGTTATGATACAACCGATCTCTCACCACTCCGCGGTCCCTCTACCGACTGAAGATCCGATGCAGGCAGTACAGGAATTGAAAGCCCAATTTGATGCCTTAAAGCATAAGGATCAGCTCAAGAAATTGGGAATCAACCAGCCTTACCCAGGTATCTGGGATGAGATCCCTTTCCCTCCTAAATACAAACCACAAACTATGGCTTTGTTTGAGGGAAAGACATCACCGAGCCAGTACATGAACTACTTTAGTATGATGACGGTGTTATTGTAAGGGAATGACGCCCTTCTCACTCGAGTGTTCAAAGGCTGTCTCTCGGGAGTGGCTTATCAGTGGTATCGTAGTCTTGCGGACAACTGTATTACTTCTTTTTAAGATTTCAATACTTTGTTCTTTGTGTGATTCTACGAAGGAGGGATGGACATGTCTATGTCCTCTCTCATCGAAGTAAAGCAGAAGGAGAAAGAGAATGTCCATACTTTTATCGAACGTTTTCGTCAAGCCACTTTGCAAATGCCTCCCGGAGTTCCAGACTCGGCATTGGTAGACATTTGCAGGAAGAACCTTCTTCCAGTGATCTCGGTGTTCACAGGACCATATCAGTTCCATGATTGGCCCTCATTTATCATCTCAGCGGTAGCCGCTGAAGACAACAGTCGGAAGGCGCGTGATAATGGAATTATGATATCTGCCTCTGATAGAGGCAAAAGGTCATCCTCCAACAGCGACCATCCTCGTGGTTCCAAAGGAAAAGAAGCTCTGGTGATCAATACGTCCAGGCAAAAGACTGCGACAACCACACAGACAAAACCTGGGACTTCCAGGCCCATTGAAGTATATTCTTTTGACGAAGAAGATATTCCGAGCATATTCGAGTGTCTAGTCAAAAGCGGCAAGATTACCCTTCCAGAGGTAAAGCGGCCTAATGAAGTCGGCAGTACCAATAACCCCAAGTACTGTATTTTCCATAGGTACATAAATCACCCCACAAAGGCGTGTTATGTACTAAAGAGGAAAATCCAGGATTTGATCGACGCTAAGGCTATCACTCTCCGCAATAGTGAGAAGACAGTCACAGCCAACATGATCTCTCTCCAATTTGGCGATCTGCCTCCTAAAAAAGTTCCAGACGGGGTTGTACCTATTTCTCGGATAATGATGAATATTGTTAATCGTCCTCCGACCAGGGGTCAAAATCATGACCTGGTACCCCTAACTACCCAGCGTGGGAAGATTATGTGGGTTCATCCAGATCTGGTGTCAGAGATCGAGGAAGAGACTCAAGCTGCTAAGGCTAAGTCTAAAAAGAACTCGAAGAGTAGACCATGCCATATGGTCGCGATATCCTCGACATCGAAATAAGAGGTTTTGGCTACCGAAACCCGTTCAGGGAAAGCCTACCTCAAGGACTATGAAGGAAATCATGGAGAAGCAACGGCGGACACTCCAGTTGCCAAGCCTTCAAAACCGGAACCTGTTATACCAGTGACAGGTCCTTCTAGACCAACTTCGACGGACAAGGGCAAGCAAAAAGAAGTGCGCTTTGATAAACCTTTGAAGAATATTCAAAATAAGGGTTTGGAGAAGCCATATAACTTCGACATCTTGGCCCAGTTGGCTAATACACCAACCAGATTGTCCATCTTTGAGCTACTCATGCTATCAAAAGACACTCGTCAAGCCCTGAGTGAAGCATTAATGCAGGCGGATACATACTTGACCCAGCTCAGGTCCCCTGATGAAGAACCTGTGGCATGTCCTCAATGCCATAGTGTGATGGAAGTGGTCCCCAACATCACTTTTACTCAAGATGACATGCTGTTAAAACATAACAAGCATGACAGACCCCTCTATTATACCGGATATATCGGTTCCATGGAGGTTGACCGAATTCACATAGATCCGGGATCATCGATCAGTATCATTCCTCATAGTCTGCTCAGACCACTGAGGATTCCTACTAGCAAATTGGCTTACACCACCACTACAATCGTGGGCTTCAACGCCAGAAAAAGTAAGCCGTTGGGGAAGATTCGTCTGAGGATCCAGATTGGTGACCTCATATCAGTGGCTACATGCTATGTCATTGATTCAGAAATGTCCTACAATATTTTGCTGGGCAGACCATGAATCCACGATCACAACATCGTTCCTTCAACTCTACATCAATGCTTCAAATATGTAGATGCCCAAGGAACAGTACAAACGGAGTTTGTTGATCTTAACCCATTTAAAGTCGAATCCTACTACTCCGATGCCATGTTGTACACCCAAGACTAGATGGAGGAGGTGTCAGGCAAAACAGAGGAGGAATCCCACCGGGAGCCAGAAGAACCTTCTGCCGAGTAACCTCTGTCAATCAAGGTGAAAGGGCGAACTACTTGTCCGAAAGTCATGGAACCCATGGCTATCCACCTGAAGAAAACCAAGTCAGGACAAGGAGGTGATCCTCTAGTGATCACTTTGAACCAGAAGCCTCCAACTTTGGTCATCAACCTCCAGCGTAACAAGCAGCCGACTGATGTAAATATAACCAAGAATGCGGTTTCTGACGATAATGAAGATCCTCTTTTCCAGTACATTGACGCTCAAATTCCAAATCAGGAATCCTCTCTCCATAACGATATAGAACCTATAGCACAAAGATTCTTGAAAGCTATAGATTCCTATCGTCCATATATGTGGGAAGTAGCGTCACCATCTAATGTCATCACGATATATGGGCCACAAGAGGATTCTATCTTTATTGTCCCGCCTACTCGCAGCAGTCAACATCCAATAGTCTTCGGTCGCATGCGCAATGAACTGACTATACCAGAAGATTCTCCCAATGATGATGCTAGTAAAATGCAGGTTCACAGATATAGCCCACAAGCTTTGAAGATTATAAAAAATATGGGTTATGACTTGAAGCTGGAACCAGGTCTTAACTACGGGAAAGGCAGGCGAATGTCGTTGCACGGTGATCTCTACTGTCAACGAACTTATTTTGTGTTAGGGTATACCACCTCCCTTGCAACTTCTGAGTCAAATGAGGATATCTTTTCCTCTTTTCAAGATAGTTCATCGTCCTCTGGTTCATCTGATGATCTCGAACGAGCATTGTCAGTAAATATGGTATTGACAGATTACCTCGAAGCAGACGAACAAGAATCTGACCTGTTTGAGAATGACTCTTGGGCTCAGCAAATGGATACACAATGGGAACTCCGGTTCGAGCAGAGAGAACCTTCCACCGAAGATTTAGTTATCCAAATTGACGTTGGGGACGAACTTTCGCCAAAGCCGATATTCATTAGTAACAATCTTTCCGAAGAAGAAAGGAAAGAAATAATCCAGCTGATAAAAGAATATATCGACGTCTTTACGTAGAATTATGAGGATATGCCAGGTTTAGATCCAAAAGTGGCTACTCATAGACTCAACATATTACCCAATTTGAAGCCTGTAAAATAGCACCAATACTGGTTTTGTCCGGATATGATGGACGCCATTGAAGCTGAAATCAAGTAGTTGATAACCTGCAGGTTCATTCGGGAAGAACAACATCCTGACTGGGTCGCCAATGTTGTCTCGGTCATGAAGAAAAGTGGGAAAGTATGTGTCTGCATCGATTACCGAGATCTGAATGTAGCCTGCCCCAAAGATGAGTTCCCTCTTCCCATTACAGACGTCATGATCGATAATACGTGCGGTTTTGAACGCATGCCTTTCATGGAAAGATTTTCAGGATACAACCAAATCAAGATGCATCCTGAAGACGAGAAGCATACTGCCTTCCGGACACCATTGGGGGTATATTGCTACAGGGTAATGCCCTTCGGACTGAAGAATGCAGGGGCTACATACCAACGAGCTATGAGTAACATATTCCATGAGCACCAACGCAAAACAGTAGAATGTTACGTGGATAATATAGCTATCAAAAGTCGCATCAAGGATAATCACATCCAAGACTTGAAGACAGTGTTTGAGTTGATGCGCCAACACCAACTCAAAATGAATCCTACAAAGTCCTTTCTTGGTGTATCCAGTGGCAAATTCTTGGGATTTGTCATTACCGCTAAAGGCATTCAAGTGGACCCTGATAAAGTTAAGGCCATCTTAGAAATATGACCACCTCGTAATCTGAGAGAACTCAGGGGATTTCAAGGTCGTCTGGCTTATATCCGGAGATTCATATCCAACCTCTCTGGGAGATGTCAGCCTTTCTCTCATCTCATGAAGAAAGGTGTATCCTTCGTATGGGACGAAGCCTGTCAGCAAGCATTCAATGATATCAAACGCTACCTCACTAATCCTCCAGTTCTGGTGCCTTCCATCATAGGAAAATCATTTTTATTGTATGTTCGAGCAATGAATCATTCTCTGGGAGCTCTCCTCGCACAGAAGAACGATGAGGGTCATGAACAGGCTATCTACTATTTAAGCAGGATGATGGTCGGAGTTGAACACCGGTATAATCCAGTAGAAAAAGAATGCTTGGCCCTAATGTTCACCATTCAGAAAATGCGACACTATGTCACAGGCCAGACTATTCATATCATCTCCAGGATCAATCCTCTTCGGATATTGATGAACAAGCCAAGTGTTCTTAATTCCCGACTCGCGACTTGGGTGATGTTATTAACACTGTATGATATGGTGTACGTCCCTCAGAAGTCCATCAAAGGCCAAGCATTGGCTGATTTCCTAGCTGCTCATCCGATTCCGAAAACCTCCAAATTATACGAGGACATTCCCGACGAAGTTGTATAATATAATTTCGCAATGGAAAGTGATACCTGACAGCTATTCTTCGATGGTGCCTCCAGGATTGGTCCCAGGGGAAACGTAGTTTCAGGAGTAGGAATTGTCCTTGTCACTCCTGATAAACTCATCATCTATCGAGCATATTCTCTTAGCGAACCCTGCTCTAATGTGGCAGAATATAATGCCCTACTCATCGGACTCCAAGTCGCTAAAGAATTGGACGTCGAATATCTGGAAGCTTTCGGTAATTCTCTGCAGATCGTCAATCAAGTCAGAGGAATATATGAAGTCCGTAATCCAGACCTCATTCCTTATCACCAAGCAACGATCGAGATAGACATGTCTTTCAAAGGGTTCTACCTAGAGCATGTGCCACGATCTTACAATCTAGAAGCTGATGCCCTGGCCAGTCTAGCTGCAGATTTAGCTATTCCTATAAGAAGGCATAACTCGGTGATCCTTCTTAACAGAGATTTATTCTGTGTGAAAAATAACTTTCACATAGAATACAGCTACGCTGTGAACACGGATCTTCCCAAGAGAGATTGGAGAAGTCCCTTTATAGATTTTGTGGCATACGGAATCTTACCGGAGGATCCTAAAGAAGCAGTATCCATCAAAAGACGATCATTACGATTCTATTTTGATGCATCTTCACAATGTCTATATCGCCGAACTTACGACGGACTGTTATTACGATGTCTCTCCGATGATGAGGCACAGCAGATTATCCGTGAAGCTCACGATGGTGTATACAGAGCGCATCAACCCGGTCCTAAACTACAGGATCATATCAGGAGGATGGGCTATTACTGGCCTACTACGATCACTGATGCAATAAAATATGCAAGACAATGCAAATCCTGTCAAGTTTATGCAGATTTTATACATCAACCTTCTGAACATTTACATCCTACGGTTGCATCCTGGCCATTTGAAGCATGGGGTATGGATACCATTGGTCCTATTCACCCGTCTTTTTCCAGAGGTCATCGATTCATATTGGCCATCACGGATTATTTCTTTAAATGGGCAGAGACGATCCCTCTTGCTGAGGTGAAAACATCCAACGTGATCAGCTTCATCAAGCATCATGTCATTTATTTCTTCGGGATACCCCGAAGAAAAATTCATGACAATGGGCCCCAATTCATCAGCCAAGCATTTCACCGATTTTGCGATAAGAATCGGATACAAAATATGGCCTCTACGGCATACAATCCTGCTGCTAATGGTTTGGTGGAAGCGTTCAACAAAACCATCATCAAACTCTTGAAAAAGTTTATTTCTTCGAACAAAAGAGATTAGAATGAGAAGCTAGGAGAATGTCTCTGGGCATATCGTATAACGGTACGAACACCGACAGGTTGTACCCCATTCTCATTGGTTTACGGGAGTGAAGCAGTCCTCCCCATTGAAATCCAAATTCCATCACTCAGAATAGCAGTGGCTAATGATTTAACTCAGGAAAAGAATGACCTACTACGGCTTCAAGAACTTGAAGGATTAGACGAGAAATGCCTCCTAGCTCAACAGCGTATTGCATTCTACCAGGCGCGCATTTCCAAAGCTTTTAATCAAAAAGTGAAGGAAAAAGTGTTCAAAGTTGGCGAGCTAGTTCTAGCTGTAAAAAGACCAATAATCATTACTAACAAGAGTAAGGGTAAATTCCAGCCCAAATGGGAAGGCCCTTATATGATTGAGACGACGTTCTCAAACGACGCTTACAGATTAGCCAAGCCTAATGGAGACTTGTTAATGGCTCCTATCAATGGCAAATTCTTGAAGAGGAACTATGCTTAATCTCCTTTGCTCAACGAAGTATGGTGAAGATCTCGTTCTGACAACACTACCTCCAAAGAACTAGTTGGATCATATTCTATCATGTCCATATAACCTATGAATAGATATATTTAACAAATTTGGAACATCAAAACCTATCACGTACATATTACCTCTGATAGTGTTTTGTGTACAAATTTTAGTTGGATCACATTCTATCATGTCCATATAACCTCTGAATAGATATGTCCAGCTGAAGCTTATCGAAAGTACATCACGTCCATATTACCTCTGATATCACTTTCACCCTAACCTATCATTTATATTCAAAAAAATGATGGGTCCACCAAAGTCAGATAAAGTCTCTTTATTATCTCCAGAAAGAGCAAATTACATATAAAAGTAAAAGGTACGTCATTTGGGAGGAGCAGTCAAATCACGGATTTGCTGCACCAGAGAGGCCATTCTCTCATTCCTGGAGCTCAAAACTGTAGCACGAGCCCGCTCCAACCTTGCCTCCTCATTGTTCAAGGCAGACATTTCAGACCAAGCACGTACAAAATCTGCGTAGATGACACCCACAAGTGTCAGGTTTTGCTTAGACGTTTCCAGTCGGTTCTTCAACACATCTCTAGCTGCCGATGAATCGAGAACCCTCTCCTTGGCCTTAGCGAGGTCATCTTCCAATTTGCGGACCCTCGCTACCTCTTTCTCATATTCGACCTCATATTTAGCCAGCTGGGAAATGACATACTCCAATACAGTATGCTTCATTCATCTCTTGCTGCTAAGCTTCGATGGATTTGCTCAGAGTTTCCATCTCCCCAACAAGCCTCGCAGTCAAAGAGTCATATTCAGCCTGAATCAGGTCATCAATGCTGCCTTGGGATAGTTATAAATAATTTTTAATGGGTTGTTCTAAACCATTAACTATTTGCTCCAGCGCATCAGCTCTCCCACTATCGTTGAAATCTCTGATCGGCGCTATCATAAACTGGGAGGACCTCCTCAGAGCCTCGAAGCCTAGATTCTTCTCCAGCACCATTGATATCAGCATTTTCAAAGTGGTATAGAAAATACTAGTATACTGTTCAATTAGCATGGCAAGATCCGAATGGACGCTGGAAGTGGCTACAATATCGATAAATTCCCTTCCAGGAACAACTGCAGAGGGTGTCGTCACAGTCGTCGCTTCAGCAGATGGCGCAACAAAAGTAGAGGCACCAACAACGGTCGAAGCGGCTGATGTACTCAAAAGAGGCATAGTCGCGATGACAGGCTCATCCTCCTCTGGAGATATCGGGACTGTATTGGGCGAGCCGGCACCCGAAAATGTTTCCTCTTCAAAGTCGGGCACCTCCGTGTCATCGGCAGGAGCGGCAATAAAGCCAAAAGTTGCGTCGACGCTGCCCTCCCCGTAGATGTCTTCCCCTGAAAAGAAGACAAAAGAAAGTTAATATCAACCTGATGTTAATTTTTCTAAAAAGAGGCATAAAGATAACATTTACCCATGGCCGATGGTGTATATGTCGCGTCTGCAGCCAGTACAGCTAAATCATTTCTTAATGATGTTAAGCAAGCTGTCATACCTGGAGAGAAGGGTGCACCGAATGACGACTGAGGGTAGTCATCCAAGTCTTCACCCAGATCCAATCAAGGTTCATCAGGTAGAATCTCGCTGGGGATACTTACAGATGAAGAAGGAGCTGGACCCATTCTTGGTTTCGATAAAGATATTCTTATTTTGCTCGGCCTTGAAGGCGATCCCATAGCACTACCTGAAGCGGTAGCAGCGGCAGCAGTCTCGAGCAAATAAACTCCGGCAGTGTCGGCCAGAACTGTGGAGGTTCCCTCTCTAATAGGCGAAGGACCTCTAGTCAAAAAATTATCCCCGCCCGGGGAAACAGCAGGTTCACTCCTAGTAGCCTCATGGCTGGAAGTCCTGACAGGACCACTAACAATCCTCTTCTTCTTGTGAGGGGAAGTCTCCTTCAGAATAGGAGCCCTTCACTTACTGGGGATAATAAGAGGCTCTGCAGGCGGAGGTATCACGCCTCTCAGTACTGTCAACAAAAACTCATCTGGAGCGAGAGAGTCTTCACCCTCGTCAGAGAAAACCGATGGGACTTCCTCTCTTCCAGCGGACTTATGAGGTGGCATCCTAAAACTTTCACGCATATCAAAATTGCGATGGAAGGTATTGATGGCCACATAAAATTGATCGTACGAATGGAGGATGCGCAACTCCATGGAGAGTGAAGTCGAGGGCACAGTAAAGGTTGCTCCAGTACAACCCATTATGAAGTACCGCCATCCTCTCGCTCTATCAATAAGTCCACCTCTGGACTTGAAGCTGGTGATGGCATTTCCCACATGCAATTGGTCATACCCAAACTGCCTGGCGAACCGACTAGGCAGATAGGGCTCCAAGAAGCAATGGTCTTCACTTCTATACAACAAATGGGAAGGTCTAATACAGACCAACCAATAAAAAGCTTCAGGAGAAAGAATGATCTTCCCTTCACCTGAGTCCTGCAGTCTCGTCCCCTGTTGATTGATATGTACAGTGGGGACGGTACAGAAAAGCTTCCAGCTATGAGCAAAATTTAATGCTCGTCGACAGTCTACGAAAGTGGTCACGTTCCAAGTAGAATTCTTGTAATTCAACAAAAAATTATTTCCCGAACTACTGGCAGAGCCGGGAGACATCACCCTGGGGTTATGAAAAAATTAACCATCCGATCAGATACAGGAACGGTAATTCTATCCTGGGAAAGCTGTCACGTCGTGTTTCGTCGGCAAACAGCCCATCAGTAATGGCCCTCAGGCCAGCTTGTATCCGGCATACCATGGCAGGGAGCAGGCCCAGTCTTGCCCCAAACACCAAATGCACTACAGGCCATAAGGTGTTATGGTGAATGCGATCCAAAGATGCAATGCCAGGTACTACCAATCGGCGTAGCCATACAGAGAGAAAGCCAGCCAGTTGAGCTTCCCTTGACAGAGGCCTGCGGCAATGCCTCATATAACTGTAGGCTTTAGTACCCGTAGGATAATTCCCTATCCCTTCATCGAGAACTTGATCTGAAGCCCCAGCATCTTCAATAAGGTCATCGACTATTTAAGCATTAAGCACGCTCAGAAAGTTCAAAGGCTTATCCATGCTATCCATAACCTTGTCTGGCTTAGCATCTCTGGCATGATGAAAGAAGAGATAGGACGCCCATTTGTTGGTATGAGCCAAATCAGAAGGCTCATTATAGAAGGTGGTGCATGCAAGGTAATGGCTCATTAGTACCTAGTACACTGCCACTACCCGAGGGTTTGTATCCCCCAGCTCCCTATTTGTGGGAACATACTCTTCATAAGGAGTATCCCCCATTGGCAGTCTTGAAATCTCTGCCATCTCGTGAAGGGCCAATCCCATCTCCCCTAGCGGAGTGGCAAAAGTTCCATTGAGCGAGATATACCGCTCCATCAAAGCCAAAAATAGGTTGGGGTTAGGAGGCAGTCCAACACTGGTAGCACTCACAGCCGCGAACAGACCAATACTCTCCAGCTTCGTCTAAAAATGCTTCAGGGCCCATGCAGCTAAACGAGCCCATCAAAGATTTGAAGGGGTAAGCCACCCATTGGTCCGAGGATTAACCTTGGGGTATACTCCTTTATGCCCCATGAAGTCATTGTAAAAAGTCGATAATTGTACTGGTTGGAGTAGTAAAGTGTCTTCACTCGGGACACTGCCTGGAAATAATCCCCTGAAAGGCATTACAGGGCCTGAAGGGCGGCTCACAAATAATCCTTGGTCTGATCCTTTCTGATAAAATATTTTCCCCGGTTGGCCGTGAAGATTAGGAGTCAGGGTCCACGACATCCTCCTGGGATGCGTGGCATGGAAGAATGTCGAGATAGGAAAATCTCTCGACATCCTAGGCAGGTACATGACCATGCCCCAAACAGTAAAAATCCAGTTTTCCTTCTTGGGCTTTGTCTGGGATTGTTTATCAATCATATCCCCGAAAAGAAAAGCTGGTTTTATATATTTGGTCCCATTTATATACGTCAGGGGCTCCCCGTTGATCATACTCAATAGCATCCGTTCTCCCTAAGACGACATCAGAATTCCCCTTCTTTCAGGATACTGGGTTCCAGAAATAGGGAATGGCACATGGAACAAATCCTCCAAGTAATTGGAGTTCAGCATCCCAGTAGCAGAATCCATCACCTCAGCCAACGGAGGTATCTGCAAGTTAACTACAAAATACAAGAAGAACATGTCAGTTTCTATACTAGACATTACAGTCTTACAGCTTATGCCAAAGATAAACAGTCTGTGCTTTTACGCCAAGACTGTAAAAACTTGAGCTTTTTACGCTGGAACCTATTTTTTAGGCTTAAAATTCAAGATTGGCAGTATACACAAAAATCTGACAGTCTGTGTTTTACGCCAGACTGCCAAAATTTGAGTTGTTACACCAGAATTTTTATCCAGAGCGTAACACCCAAAATTTGTAGTATACGCCAAATTTTGACAGTCAAAGCTTTTACGCCAGACTGCAAAAATATGGAGTTTTTACGCTGACACATTAGGAATGTGGGCGCAAATGATAAAATATCTCTGTGCATCATCTTCCTCGAAGAGGCTCTCAGCACAGAAGATGACCTAGTGCGTTCACGTACAACGTGTGCAAAGGGTTTTTCTTTGTTTTTGTCGTCCCAAAAGCTTTACCTATGACGCCTGGTGCACAGCTTGACGGTGGGACACTTCGTTCAGAGCGAGGTTCGCTCAGTCCAATGGGAGTCGCTCGTGCTTGAGCAGAAGAGCGAGAAGAAGAGGCAGCTTTCTTTCCCTTAGCGGTGGAAGGTTGTTTCGGTGCCATTGCTAAGACTCAGAGTGCTCAGAGATAGAGACGAAGAAGAGTTCTCAAAGAGAAGAAGGTTTTTGCAAAAGACAGAAGAAGAGTTTCTTCTATGAGGTTTTTGCAAAAGACAGAAGAAGAGTTTCTTCTATGAAGGCTTTGGGGTATTTATAGAATTCAGATAAACGCTTCGAATCCCTAACCAAATCTAATATTTAATATTCGATTATGATTGGGGACCACGTCAGCCTATCATTTAGGGAAGACGGACAGTCAGCGAATTCAAAAAGTTTTTCGTACAGAGAGGATCTAGGATTTTACGCTAAGGAGCTTTTACGCTCGAGAGGCTACAAATCTATGGTTTTACGCTCAGAGGCTATAAGTCTATGGTTTTATGCCCGGATGCTTTTATGCTCGGTAGTTTTTATGCTCAAGAGGCTACAAACCTACGACTTCATGCTCAGAGGCTACAAATCTATGATTTCACACTCAGAAGCTTTTTACGCTCAGAAGCTACAAATCTACGACAGCACGATCGGAAGTTTCCTTTTCAAAGGCTACAAATATACAATTTTATGCCCGGATGCTCTTATGCTCAGCAGCTTTTACGCTCGATAGGCTATAAACCTATGATTTTATGCTCATCTATACTACGGATCTATGACTTTCCGCATATCTCAAAATACGCAGGCCAGAGTATGCATATATCTGAACAATTCACAAGACGGATAATTAAAAGGGTTCATGCAAAATATGCTCCTTCTTGGCCTCAAAACATCCCAAGTACCCAAAATATACAGAGTTCAGCATTAAAAATGACTCTTTTTCTTGGGTCGACTGGAAGTTCATCCAAAATCCAGTCAGGATCTTTCTCTACAGTTCAAGCATGGCCAATTTTGACAGCCATTTCTTGCCCTACTTCAAGGAATTTTCAGGAAATCATTCTTGAAGATGATGATCTGAACAAGAATTCTTCTTATCAGAGAAATGACAGTTCAGAACTCTACGCGACTCATCATTCAAAACAGCATGACAGTTCGGATACCTGACTTAAATACTAAGCAGTTTTCTACGCGTCTTCAGTTACGCGTAAAAGACGGGACGAGACCAGATACTCTTTTATCAGAGTTGGCGTAAAGTTATTCAGACGTGTCGAAGCTGCACATATTCATACTTCATCACAGCAAAATATGGCAAATCATCATATGCGTAAAAGAAGACAATTTTATTAATCATGATTACATATGATGGAAATCCAATCTACAAAGGATTTTTCATCTTCATGATTATATATGATGGAAATCTTTGTTCTACCAAGGGTTTCTCATTTTCACTTAGGATCACACCAAGAGTCTGTTCTGCCAGGTTCTTATATTAGTGGAGATCTTTTTCGTCTTCTTCAGAAGTTAGTCAGTTTTTGCGGCCGATTAACAAGAAAATGATTAATGGTGGGAGGATATAGAACTGGGCTTGTCTAAATTATTCAAGAGCCCACCCTCCATATGCCATGACAGATTGAGTTGAGGTTTTAGACCCAACTCAATACTGGAAGACAGGGCCAGTTTGTCTGCCCTCGTCCACCGTCTTAACGGGAGAAAATATAGCTTGCAAGCTGTGTGGTCTAATGTGACCCTTCCTCTCTCTTGGACGAATCGTCATATGAAATTGCTGATCATCCCGAGCAAAGGAAGCTATGATATCCTTCCATGATCCATCGTTGCAAAGGACATTTGCTCGAAGACGCCTTCTTTTTTTGCTCCATACATGCTGGAAGAACATGATCTTCTTCTTCCATAAGTTGACCCGACGAAATTCGACGATCATCTCTGTATGATAAAGGAAGTGTGAGAAAAATAGGTTAACCCATTCGCCTTTTTGTAGGCAGAGGAGAACACACCAAATCCCAACAAACTCTCAAAAATTCGTCAAGAAATCAGCCTCGAGGAACGAGTCAGACTTAACCGTTTCATGCTTCATTCAAAGTGTTTCAAATTACGAGAAATTTAAAAACATTGAAGGGGGTCTTGTAGAAGCATGAAAAATACGCTACAGGATTATACGCAGTATGCATAAAACCTGCGTACAACAGAGCTTCATCTCTAGTACAGCGTAAAATATAGCTCAAGAACAACCCGCGTAATGCAGTATTTCCAGACTGCTTTAGCGTAAAAAGGTTGTTACATCGCCGCTTTGGCGTAAAACCTGCTCGCTTTTATTACAGCGGGAAGGTGTACGAGAAACTTTTCGTATTCCTCGAATGAACCTGTCAGATCATGCAGTGAACCTGACTCCTGACAAAGAGTACTACACGACTACCCAGACGACGGCTGTAATGATGCTTCGGCACAGAGACCCAGACCGTCGTTTAGTGATATTTCATTGATACAAATTGCTTTTACGCATTCAGGGGAATACACTGCCTAGTTTTATACAGGCAGACGTGAGCTTTTACGCTCAGCAGAAGACGAAATGAACCGCTACGTCAAAAGCTGCTCTTCGTACAGAGCTCGAGGCACGTCTCTGTAGTTAATGCGCATGATGGAGGCTGATCTCTGCATTTAATGCACAAAATTTGGTTTTATTTTCAAAGACTGGGTGAGCCATAATTATGACTAATACGTCCACATCATCACCTCTGCATATTACGCCATTAGGCTATGTTCAACTATAGGAGCACGATGTACGCTATCTCCTTAAAATATGTCGACTTGGCTATTTTCAACTATAGGAGTACGCTATATGCTATCTCCTCAGAATACGCCAACTCAGGCTATATTTGTATTGGTGCGTGATAAGGCTATTTGGTCCGGAATATGCTCAAGACCTCAGTCAAGGAAGGAGGATCAGCTATCTTTTACGCTAGCTACCTATCCATGCAGCATCAGGCTTCTACGCTAGTTTGACAACTACTGGGCTTCTACGCCTACCTGGCTTCTACGCCAGTTTGACAACTAGTTGGCTTCTACGCCATGGTGACAGTCATTGGCTTATACGCCAACCTTTTCTACGCGAGGGGCAGTTACCTACGTGGCTTGCATGCAGTGATCTTTGCAGCAGTTATACGCATCACCTCATAATGGGAAACGCGTCACACGAAGATTCAGAAGATTATTTATACGTGGGTGGCAGTTATTATAACCGCCGCATAAAAAGTGCCACACTCTCCACTGTCCGACTTCTACGCCGACTGGACGGTTACTGTCACTAAACTCTATAAATAGAGACCTCCGTCCACGGAGGTCCAAGGTCAAAAAACTCGGAGAACAGAGGTCGGAAAGGTCGAAAAACTCAGAGAATAGAAGTCGTAAAATCGAAGAGAGAAGAGCACAGATAGAGAGTAGTGAGCGACGATCTTGGCATCAAGCATCCACTCCTTCTTGCAATCTTTAAAGTTATTCCTTCTTCTACAATACTTCTTCATCATTATGTGGTCCAAGGGACAAAGTGATCGACTGTAGATCAGACTCCTATAGCAATATTTACCCAGATTAAATTTTGTACTTAACATCCTCGTATAGGATTAATAGTACTTCTTATTTATAAACCTAAGAAAGGGTTCCATATAAACCTTTTTTATTTCTTTCATTTATTATCAAACAATACTCTCATTAGGACATTGGTACTCACTTGTATCGGTATCACCTATTCAACCCACATGTATCTGGATATCTAGATACAACACACCCTCACTTCCTTAATATCTGAACCACACTATATACTCATATACAGGTACCACTACCAACTCACATCAACCTTCTGATACCATGACTGCTACCCATAGCCTTGACATTAGCCTCTCATATTCCTTACACTTCCACATGAACCCTCAACTAATTAACCCCCTCTAGATTGACACTACCATACAATAACTGATACAATAACCTTTCTAAGTGTCTAAACACTTGCACCAAGCCAAACATTCTTACTGATATAATGTATCAGTGCTCTATTTTAATTAGGAAATGTACAATACTTCATTCTCCCTTAGCATCACCACATGAACCCCTATATAAATCTCTTGAACTGAGTGCAGGTATCCCCCTGTAGTAGAGCAATTCTTCCATGCTGCTATTGTATCTTCCGCAATGTTGCCCACTGATTTCAGCTACTACCCGACTTCCCCTTGCCTGGAATAAGCCCAAGTCACCCTCACTGCAACTAATACTATTATGACATGATACACAAACCTTGATACACACTTGCACCTGACACAACTGACTTACTCTATCCCTTACGAATATCAACACCCCTGCATCACTGGTATCCTAACAACCCTCACCGCTTATACCCTCTTCAAAATACTTGAGTATCACCATAGCTCTCCATACTTGTACTACAATAACACCCTACCCGACTGTGCTCACAGTGTATGTGCATTGCACACTTCACACTCATCTCATCATCTAGTGTCTGCCTAAGCTCAAACCCCCACATCCCAATTATAGTGCACACCCTCCTACACACCATTGTTAATATGAATTCAGATGTGCACATTGAACCACAGAGCTAACATACTACACATTATATAATATATATACATAAACATACAACTATATATATATATATATATATATATATATATATATATATATATATATATATATATATATATATATAAACACACCCTTACAGTGCTAATGTCATTTTTTTATAAGTACATCTATAGTGCACAAGTAGGATACTCATGATGCTCTACCCCAATGTCCATGATACACCCTCAAACACTATGATACACCCCCAAATCTTATAGAACACAATTTATATATATAGTATAGCATGACAATAGTTAGAAATAGCCTTTCCTATGTAATTAAGGGGAAAAGACACAATATGACACTAAATACATAGAAATTGCCAACTCTACCCTCCGTATCATGGAAATTTTATGACACGGACTCCTCGTATCCAATTGTGGACACGAGAGCACTCTTACATAACCAAGTCAAATTATACCTAATTGATCTAATATCAAATACTTGGTGCACTAATCTCGTATTTCTCCCAAATTGGTCACAAATTTTAATATAGAAGTCACAATAGAGATTGTTAGAAGTTAAAACTTCTTCCTATGAGTAGCCCTAATATATGGACGGGTTCCTAATGATTAAATATAATAATTAGAACCTAATTAGAGAGAGAATTTCAGAATTTATCTATTGGGAGATGGATTCCCAATGCAAGCCAAAATGGACACAAGTTGACGCAAGCTTATAGTCCAAAGTCTCCTCTCCAAGTGCTCTTGCCAACCCCAAGCTTTTAGTCTCCTAAGATGGTGAGGTTGAGTAAAATTGGAAGGAATTTGTGAAGGATTGTAGAAGGGATGAACCAAATTAGGGAATAACACTAATTGGGATTATGGGATGAATAAATGAGAAGAGAGAGAGAGTCCCTCCCCACTAATAGGGTCGGCCACCCTTGCCCCTCTTCCAAGCAATATAAATGGTCTAGAATACCTCTTGAGGGTTATCATAAAGAAATTAATTAGTGGGAAAGCTTCTCTTCCTAATGAAGGTTAAGTCTAATCTTTAAATGAAGAGATTGGTTAAATAATTGGGTCTAAAGTGGACTAGTCTAACTAATTATTTAAGTTATCATTTCAAGTTGGTTAGGTCCACTAAGGTCATGTCTAATTAGCTAGTCTAATCTATAAACAAAAAAATTATATTAGTCACAATATATAACATACACATTTATATAAATAAAAATATAACACAATATTTATAATAATACAAAAATAATAAAAATATCCCTATTCTGGAAATATGGTAGATATAAAATGATAACCACAAATTTACATGAATCAATGGATGCTTATCTCAACTGATTTACATGAATCAATGGATGATTCAAATAATTTACATGAATAAGTGATGCTTATCTTAACTGATAATTATGTGCTATCACAACTAATTATCTAGATATGTTCATATCCATTCATTTAGAGGTTCCAATAGGGACTCCATTTGAAGATTATCTTGGCGATCAAGCAAAACAAGTTCCCGATCTTCGACGTAGTGATGACGGCAGAGAGACGATATGAGTATAGATCATAGAGGCTTGTCATTAGGCTAGGGCCAGAGACATAAGAGGTCTCACACCACCGTGAAAGTATCTTCCTACCAGTCACTTGAGCCATCACCAACTATTAGAGTTTTTCCTTTGCTTGTTAGAGGTTTTGCTCTTTCAAGGCTAGAAAGATCGATAGTCCTACTTTAGAAAACACTCAAAGTGGATATCTTGATATAATACCATGCTTGGTATTGAGGTATGTACATGGGGCGGTGGCCCAAGTGGATGCCATGTAGGATATTTTCCTAGTAGGATTAAGGCAAAATTCCTCAAGAAAGCTTTTTTTTTTGTCACTCTCATGGAAAAATTCTTATTGGAGCTAAGCCTCAAAGTTCTTAGCGACTCGGACTCAGACTCGGGCTTGGGTTCAATGGCACAAAATGGTGCTTTGATGGCGCACTTTGTATTTTGTACGTTAGCATCATCGTATGGTGCTTGTACGCATATGTTGAGCTCGTACGCTCGTTTCATGTGCGATTGTTTGTACGAGTGTTTGTACGAGTTGCATGCACAGTTGCTAGCACGAGTGCAAGTGCAGGTGCAAGCTCAGGAACTGAGCAGGCTATGCACAACTATGCACAGCTATGCAAGTATGCACATGCACTGTTACACTACTGCGCGCATGATTTGTTGTGTTGTTGGTCTATGTGTGGAGGAGCGGCTGTATCAGTGCTGTTGTGCGCATATGAGTAGATAGCATTGTTAGCGCATAATTTTGCTGATTGTGAGATTTGAACAGTTATGGAAAGATTGAGTCAATTATTCAGATCTGATTTTTGTGAGATTTGAATTTAATTAATTCCTATCTTTCTATAATTAGTTGGGGGTCAGGATTAAGTTAGGGTTTTATCCCAACTATATAAATACTCTCTTCGTTTCTCTATTGAGAACTTACATAAAAATTGGAAGACAGAGAGAGTATTTTGCTGAAGGAGTCTAGGACGTCTTGAGAGTCGGTACAGAGATGACGGCGAGAGTTCCAGAAGTTATCTTCATAACTTGTTGGTGTAGGACTGTGTATGGAAACTGTCACGATCCGCACCCGATATAGAGGCACGAGTACGTGGGTACGTCCAGCCTACACTGCAGCATCGGTGGTAGAACACTGTCTAGGTCACAATACTAGCTAATTAATCTCACACGAATATCAAACTCCATAAGGAGACACAGATATCATAATATAATATAGAATACTTAATCAAAGAAACTAGAGCACGATAAGATATCGGAGAAAATAAATAAATATAATACAAGTCTAAACAACAAAAATAATCTTACCTGCAAACAATAACATCCAAGTCTCCAAGTATGCCGAAAACAAGTCCTCTAAGTCGCAGTCTGGAAAAATATTTCCAGTCAGGATGGAGCGAAGTACAAGCACTAACAACAGTTTTATGTATATTGACAAAAACTATAATACAGTATAAAAAAATACAAGATGGATATAAATACTAGCAATAACAATACTGGAATAATAAAATACTGGAAATAGAAATACTGGAATAATGTCATCATCAATGGTACAAATTAAATTCATAACCCTATATTTGGTCAGGGGTTCATCTAGTGGCTTCTAGGTCTAGTCCACTAACTCATGCATTAAAGAACACTATATATATAATATATATTCACATATCATATAATTATTTAAAATAAATACACACAACACTTATAATATATAATTTAATAAAATTACTCCTACTTTAGGATATGGCAGTGACAACAACTCTAGTTGGGGGGTGAATAGAGTTTATGTATGCAGTAGAATAAAATTACTTGTTAAAATATAATTCTATGGCATGCAATAGTGATCAAATACTAGCAGTTAGAATATATCTCATGTGTAAGAATGCTACTAGCAGTATTATAAATATATGCAGTAGAGTAAGAGAGAAAGCAAACGCAAACACCAAGGTGTATACTTGTTTTCCTCTGAGCGGACTAGTCTAGTCCCGGGAACTCAAGCTCAGAGTTGTATCCACTATAATCACCAATAGTAAATCATAAGCTTTGATCCGAAGGCTTGCCACTTCTTTACACCATGATTTTTGATCCGAAATCTCGTAACTTCACAGCTTAGAAAGAGTGAGAGTAACAGATCGAACAAAGCTCTTTAAAACTCAGAAGACTTCTAGACCAAGATCGTACTTGGCACTAGGAAGGCTAGGGAGTTGCTCTTTAGATGAAAAGGTTAAAGCTTAGGGGTTTTTCTCACAATAGGATAGAAGACTTAGAATAGTTGAGTGAGTAAGAATGAGAATTATAATCCTATTTATAGGTTATAGGCAAACAAAATTTGGGCAGAATTCGGTTAGGGTTTAATTCAAATTTCCAACTGTTGGGCCAAGAAATCAGGAGCTATTGAACTGGTTGATTTTATACCAAAAGGGTAGCCAAGTTTGGTCCAAGTTCTACACGAGTTCGGCCCGAGTTCGGTCTCCTAGTATGGTAGACTTTGTAAATGATTGTGGCCTAATTTGGTGGATAGGTTCTTTTGTTTATTTAAGTAGACTAAGTATCTGGGTATAGGTACTTGAGATTTGCCAGTGCGACTCAGCGTAGATCAGTCCTAGACTCAAACAAACAAAAAATTACATTTGAATATGAAAACAATAACTGTTGCAGAGTCTGACTTTGGTACTAACAGAGTTGATATGCTTTGCATCGAGTATATGCTTTATTTATGTTTTGGATATGATTCATCTAATATTTGACGATTATTAGAATCTGTTTGACTGTGACCACTTTGTGTCAACAATCTCCCCCATTATGATAATTCATAAACTATGCCAAAATACACATATGGTGAGTCTGATGTAGCCTTTGATGCAAATAGTTAAAATGTAGACGAAGTTTTTTTGAACGTAGATCTTTCCTTGAAAAACTAGCTTTTTAGAAATAGCTCCCTCGTAGGTTTATCTTTCCTTTGAATGGGAGCATTTAAAAGACCTGTAACTTGATATTTCTTTATAGCAAAATTTGGTGCAGATATGTCAACAAATTAGATATAAATATCTCACAGTTATATGTCATCAACTGTACATCATTAACTATAATCGTCACATATTTTGTCATTTCTTCCCCTTTGTCAAAATGTCATAGTGGGAAATAAAAACTCCCCCGTAATGAGTGATTATGACAAATTGAAGAAATAGACATAATAACCAGATAAAAGTAGCATGTATTTTAATAAAAAATAAATAACCAGAAATAATAACATTCTTTTGTTTTAATCAGAATAAATGACAAGGCTAGCACTAGGCAAATAACCAAAAATATCATAAATGTTTGAACATTTTAAGCAAATTTTTCTAGTACAGTAAAAATAGAAAAACTAATACATCCATATAGCCATAAGAAATATAAAACTTTATCACAGATCATCATCAGCGGCATCAGCAGGCGGGTGATTGTCAAAGTATGCTCCGACAGGGTCGAAGTACTGCTGAACAAATTGATCATCAATTTTGTATCCTGGGTAGGAATAATCATGAGCCATTGGGTGAGGTGCAGTAGGATGATGGGCTAGGTGATATTGAAGATCTGCTAGTGAGTTGGCTAATGTGTGAGCCTGAAGAGTGGTGTGATAAGAATAGTCGCGAAGTCGAGTGATAATAATAGTGTTCTGCTGGTGAGTTGGCTAATGTGTGAGCAGCTAACATCTTGTTTTGCAACCTGAATTGCTCGCGGAACATCTCCTGGATAAAGTCCAAGATAGCAGGCTGTGCAGAGGATGAAGGAGTAGGAGTTGGAGAAGGAGGGGTGTAACCTCTGTATCATGAAATTTTAGCTTAAATATTTTTATTAGGTTAATTTGGGGCTATTGAAATTTTTTCACAATTTTTGGTTAATTAAAAACTAGTAAACCTAATTTTCTACGACTTTCAAGAATTTATTTTAGAGTCAAACATAATTAAAAACACTCCAAACTTTTAGTTTAGGTTCTAAATAATCAAATATATCTTCTATAATTTTCTGAGAATTTTTTGATTATTTTTAGCATTTACTTTGAGTTAATTAGGGAAAACTGAATTAAAAAATATTTTCTGAAAATAAAAACACATAATAGTAAATATTCTGCCCAGTCAGCCAACAGGAGGCCCACACGTCATCCTCCCGTAGCGAACTGGGTGGCGCCCGCCTGTCACCGACCGTGGGATGGGTGCGGGTGCAACCGAGCCGACCTCGAGCCGAGCCGAGTCCGAGTCCGAGTTCGACTCGGACTCAGCTGAGCCAAGCCGGGTTAAACCAGGACCGTTCGATCTGGGTGGGGCTGCTTGGATGCATGCCACATGGAAGAATCGAGCCGCGGCTGCTTCCTCTCTCCTCTATATATATAATAGTTTAGTTTATAAATTCTAGGGTTTTCTTTGAGCCCAATTTTGGAGAATTGTCATCTAGGATTCCTTTAAATTCCAGAAGTTATTACTCATAGCTCTGGACTCCAAACGTAGTCCAATTTCTTGCATTAGAACCGTATTGAGGTTAGATTTCTGAATATATAATAAGTTTTACGAAATTATGAGTATTAATTTCTGAAAAATTCGTAGAGCACAGCATGTCCGAAAATAGATGCGTCTCGATATTTTTGCGATTTTGGGAGAACCAGGAATCAGAATCATGAACCGTTTAAAGTTTCAGAAAGATAATGTCGACATCATTGACACATGTTTTTTCCAGAATTTAATTTGAAGTATTTCTATACTGTTAGTTCTGTAGAACTTCTAGGTTAGAAATTAACCACCGTTGCACAATACGAAATTTGTTTGTGCAATAATTTTCAAACGAATTTGAATTCGGATGAGTCATAAATTACAGTATGTTTTTGATGCTGAAATCTATAGGAAATCATGCATGAAAGTTGAGTTTGTGTCGGTTGACTTTTTGGTCAACAGATCGCCTTGATTAGAGTGCCATGAGTCTCGAGTTGATAAAATTCAGTTCATTTGGAAAATTTTTAGGAATTAACCTAAAAATTAGAATAATAAGATTAAAATAGGATTTTAGAGTAATTATTCTAGAATTAGATAAATTAAAATAAAGTATCTTTTGACATGGTAAAATTATAATACATAGGCTATTTGGACTGTGACTTGGACTCTAATTCATACCAGCTAAGGATCACAGGTGAATATATTCTCTGATAGTTTATTATTTATGATATCCTCTATGTTTATTGTATTTAGTGTAGATATCCATATTTCTTGACACGATGGTAACACAGATTGGTATATTCGGATCTCGTCATGAGATATTATTCCTTGTATATGATGTATCTTGTGCAAGTCTTGTTTCATTGATTATCTTGTGCATATATAGACACTGATTCTCAGGGAGATTTGCTACCTTCCTAGAGAATCCTGTGCCATAGCGTACCATGGTTGGATATATTATACCAGTCGGGGGTGGAAAGTATTTTACTGTAGATATGTGATCATACCCTTCATGTACAAGTCTCGTTTTCAAGTTAGTGTTGGTCATATACCACATGTATTACTAACCAGGCCATTATTCATGTACAAATTCCCAAGCCGATCATATGTTAAAGCTAGTACTCACACACTTAGTCATTAGTATTCTTGTTCATTGTCATATTGTTCATTCTTGTATTTATTTCCAGTATTTCCTTTATTGTGTATCTCTTGTACATGTATATGCTTCTTATATATTTACATCTATTTACTGCTACATAGTTTATATCATTGATCTAGAACTGCTATTAGAGATGTACTTTATTCTATCCTGACTGGAAATATTTTTCCAGACTGTGACTTAGAGGACTGGTGTCCGACATTTTATGGACCACTGGGAGAGTAGCTGCAGCCTTGGATCTTGTAGTTCAGTTATGATTCTTGGAGGTCTAGCCGGGATCACTAGTTTTCAGTTAGTTTTTCTTTTAGCAGATTATGGTACCGGATTTGTTTCCGACATACTTTGAGACTTCGATGTTATTGTTTGAGTTAGTTTATTTTGTTTAGACTTGTGTTGCATATCGATTATTTATTTTTTTCAATATCTTATCTTGCTTTAGTTATGTGATTGAGTATTTACATATTATTTTGTGATATCTGTGTCTCCTTATGGAGTTGGATATTCGTGTGAGATTGATTAGATAATATTGTGACCTAGACAGCATTCTACCGCCGATGCTGCGGCGTAGGCTGGACGTACCCACGTACTCGCGCCCCAAATTCTGGATGCGGGTCGTGACACATTTTTAGTGGTGGCCCATGCAAGTCAGACTTCACAATTAGAGCGATGTCATGGTAGTGCGACGACTTAGTTGTACTACTGCATGCCTGCGATAGGATCTAGGATATAACATACTAGGATGAGAGCGAATACTCAATCACAACTAGGAATATTTCTAATCTATCTATCTTGTTATCCATATTTCCTTCTGAATTGCTTCCTTTAAAATTTTACTGTCCTTCCTTGATGATATCGTATTTATTGCCTAAATTGATTCTTTTCGGTCTATCTTCAGGATGTCGCCGAAGACAAGATCTATGAGAGTGGGAGCATCAACTTCAGAGGGGTCTGCCACCTCTCTATCTGACGAACAAACAACTGGAGTTCCTCCTCTCCCACCTGTTTTGAGTGTTGCCCCAGCTATGACAGAGAACCTTCCTCAACCACCTACTCCGTTTCCCAGAAGTATGCCCGTTGACGGGGCACAGATGTTTACTTTGATCCAGGGCATGGTAGATGCCCAGAGAGTGACGGTAGAAGCTTAGCGAGTTCAAGCTGAGGCTCAGAGAGTGCAGGCAGAGGCACACCAAGCATAGACTGAACTGATAAGAGAGAGCATGGAGAACGCTCACCAGATGGTACTACAGGCAGTTGAAAGAGTTGCCAAGTAGTATCCTAGCCAGCAGCAACAACAGAGACCAGGCACTATAGTTAATTTTAAGAGGTTGATGCCTTGAGAGTTCAAAGGCACCGAGGGGATACTCTACGCTGACGACTGGATAGAGGATATAGATAGGATCCTGCGATTGGCCCAGATTCCGGAGAGCTTACAGATAGAGGCGGCTGGTAGTCAGATGTTCGATATCGCACTCACGTGGTTATCGCACGGAGCCTAGACTTACTGCACAAGGACTTACTTGGGAGACCTTCAAGGAGCTTTTCAAGGAGAAGTTCTTTTCCGACGTGGCTCTGGGAGATTTGGAGAGTGAGTTCCATGACTTGGTCTAAGGAATAATGTCGGTCGACGAGTACGCCGCAGAATTCTGTCGTTTGAGCCATTTTACATCGTCTATGATTCGGGACCAAGGAGATCGAGCCCAAAAGTTTAGAAAGGGGCTGACCAGAGAGATTAGGTCACACACTTCTGGTCGTCGTACCACTACCTTTGGAGATATCTTGATGGATGCCCAGATTGCAGAAGAGGGTCTGGATCTCAGGCCTAAGAAGAGTCACAATATTTTTGGAGATACGAGTGGTAACGGGGGACCAGCCAAGCATCCCCATATTCAGCAGCAGCCGAGGATGTTTCAGTATAACCACCAACAGCACCAGGCACCGAATCGTATTCAATAGGATTAACAGCAGCCTCTGAGAGAGACACAACAGACTTGTTATTTCTGTAAGAAGCCAGGTCTCTTTAGGAGAGCTGTAGATTGAGGCTAGGACTTTGTTTGCGCTGTGGAGACGTGGGATATCGAATGAGGGATTATCTTCTAGTTCCTTATCTTCCTGGCCAGTACGCAGCTCCAAATTATAGAGATCCAGTTAGGCCACCTGTGGAACCGCAGATTGCTCAGCACCCGCGGGGGAAGCCACCCAAGCAGGGCTGAGCATTTGCGATGACGGTCGAGGAGACCGATACTGCAGGTGATGTGTTAGCAGGTTCTGTTCATTTCCTTTCTTCCGTTCCTTTCCGTCTGTTTGATTGATTGATTTTTTAGTACCATAGCTTGTATCAGTGATTCTCTTACTAGAATGTAGTTAGTAGTACACCCCGACAGAGACTGCAATACAATGACAAAATGGACCATAACCATGCATATTTTCCCTAGATTGCATATTGTATGATTGTAGGTAAAATTTTCTTAGACCTTAATTGTTGGGGGGGGTTGACCGTAGTGAAGATTAATGAAGATGTTATGACTTGACAAAGAGAGAGACAAGGTTCCTTAAATTTCGAGGATAAACATTAATTTAAATAAAGAGTTGAGAATTTAATATGGTAAAATTGACGATTTTGTTAAATCATTGATTTTTATGAAGATTCTGATATGATTGAATTTGTCATTAAATTTTGAGGAATTTAAGAGGATTATCATTATATTTATTTGACTGCAAGATATAAATTTAAATTTTATATTTTGAATATTGTATTTGAAGATTTCGTAAGTACTACATTGTTTGAGTATTGTGTGGGAAAAAAAATCGAGGAATAAGATAACTAATGGATTAGTGTTTGAATTAAATTTTTGGGATGAGGATTTAAATTTTATAAATACGCATCATTTGGACTTAAATTAGAGGAGTAAGATGATTAATGGATTAGTGTTTGAATTCAAACTTTTCGGATGAGATTTTTTTAAATTTTATAAATGTGCATTGATTGGATTTAAATTAGAGGATTAGATATAATTTTTTTGAGTATTTAGTTATGAACTTAAAAAATTTGGAGGAGATTGTGATAAGAATGGAATTTAATTTTATATTTGAATATTTTTAGGAATATAATATTTATAGAATTTTGAAAATTTTGTGAAATGACAATATGGATTTACTTCATGATTATATGGTTTGATGAATTTAAATTTGATGAAAAAAATATAATAAAAAAAACTATTGAGGATTTTAAATTTCAAAATTTTTTTAAGGTGGGTAGACTAGTAACCTCTGTATCCTAAAATTTTAGCTTAAATATTGTTATTAGGTTAATTTGGGGCTATTAAATTTTTTTTACAATTTTTGGTTAATTAAAAACTAGTAAACCTAATTTTCTAAGACTTTCAAGAATTTATTTTAGGGGCAAACATAATTAAAAACACCCAAAACTTTTATTTTAGGTTCTAAATAATCAAATATATTTTTTAGAATTTTTTGGGAATTTTTTGATTATTTTTAGCAATTATTTTGAGTTAGGACAACTGAATTAAAAACTATTTTCTAAAAATAAAAATCCATAATAGTAAATATTCTGTCCAGTCAGCCAACAAGGGGCCCGCCTGTCGGCGACCGCGGGTTGGGTGCGGGTGCAGCCGAGCCGACCTCGAGCCGAACCGAGTCCGAGTTTGACTCGTACTCAGCTGAGCCAAGCCGGGTCAAACCCGGACCGTCCGATCTAGGCGGGGCTGCTTGGATGCATGCCATGTGGCAGAATCGAGCCGTGGATGCTTCCTCTCTCCTCTATATATATAATAGTTTAGTTTATAAATTCTAGGGTTTTCTTTTATCCAAATTTTGGAGAATTGTTATCTAGGATTCCTTCATCTTCCAGAAGCCATTACTCAGAGCTCCAGACTCCAAACGTGGCCCAGTTTCTTGCATTAGAACCGTATTAAGGTTAGAATTATGAATATATAATTTTTTTACGAAATTATTAGTATTAAATTCTGAAAAATTCGTACAGCACAACATGTCTGAAAATAGATGCGTCTCGATGTTTTTGCGACTTCGAGAGAACCAAGAGTCAGAATCATGAACCGTTTAAAGTTTCGGAAAGCTAATGTCGAGATCATTTACATATGTTTTTCCCAAAATTTAATACGAAGTATTTTTATACTGTTAATTCTGTAGAACTTCTAGGTTAGAAATTAACCACCGTTGCACAATACAAAATTTGTATGTGCAATAATTTTTAAACGAATTTGAATTCGGATGAGCCATAAATTTCAGCATATTTTTGACACTAAAATCTACAGGAAATTATTCATGAAAGTTGAGTTTGTGTCAGTTGACTTTTTGGTCAACAGATCGTCTCGATTTACGTGCCATGAGTCTCGAGTTGATAAAATTCAGTTCCTTTGGGCAAAATTTAGGAATTAACCTAAAAATTAGAATAATAAGATTAAAATAGGATTTTAGAGTAATTATTCCAGAATTAAATAAATTAAAATAAATTATCTTTTGACATGGTAAAATTATAATAAATAGGCTATTTGGACTGTGACTTGGACTCTAATTCATACCAGCTAAGGATCACAGGTGAATACATTCTCTGATAGTTTATTGTTTATGATATCCTCTATGTTCATTGTATTTAGTGTAGATATCCATATTTCTTGACACGATGGTTACACGGATTGGTATATTCGGATCTCGTCATGAGATGTTATTCCTTGTATATGGTAATCTTGTGCAAGTCTTGTTTCATTGATTATCTTGTACATGTACAGACACTGATTCTCAGGGAGATTTGCTACCTTCCTAAAGAATCCCGTGCCATAGCGTTCCATGGTTGGATATACTATACCAGTCGGGGGTTGGGAGTATTTTACTGTAGATATGTGATCATACCCTTCATGTACAAGTCTTGTTTTCATGTTAGTGTTGGTCATATACCACACGTATGACTAACCAGGCCATTATTCATGTACAAATTCCTAAGCCGATCACATGTTAAAGCTAGTACTCACACACTTAGTCATTAGTATTCTTGTTCATTGTCATATTGTTCATTCTTGTATTTATTTTCAGTATTTTCTTTATTGTGTATCTCTTGTACATGTATATGCTTCTTATATATTTACATCTATTTACTGCTACATAATTTATATCATTGATCTAGAACTGCAATTAGAGATGTACTTCGTTCTATCCTGACTGGAAATATTTTTTCAGACTGCGACTTAGAGGACTGGTGTCCAACATTTTATGGACCACTGGGAGAGTATCTGCAGCCTTGGATCTTGTAGTTCAGTTATAATTCTGGGAGGTCTAGCCGGATCACTAGTTTTCAGTTAGTTTTTCTTTTAGCAGATTATGTTACCGGATTTGTTTCCGGCATACTTTGAGACTTGGATGTTATTGTTTGAGTTAGTTTATTTTGTTTAGACTTGTGTTGCATTTCAAATTTTTTTTTGATATCTTATCGTGCTTTAATTATGTGATTGAGTATTTACATATTATATTGTGATATCTGTAAAATCCCTAATTCTAAAAACAATATTTACCTTTTTATTTAATTATTTAGTTGAATTATAGTAATTATGAGCTAATTAGAAGAAATAGAATTTATTTCATTTCTATTTTAGGTGTTTATGCATTTAGGTGGATTTATGGAGCAACCTTAATTTTTCCCTAATTATTTACATGTAAGGGACCCTGTGGGCAGTTGATAGCTTAATAGTATGAACTAATATAAATTTATAGAATATTATATATATATATATATATATATATATATATATATATAAAGGTTAAGAAAAGAAATAAAAATAAATTAGAAATAGAAAGAATAGAATTAGAAATAGAAAGAAAGAAAGAAAAGAGAAAGAAAAAGAAAAAGAAAAAGATAACACAAATGGATCAAACCCAAACCCTAACCAAATATCCTAATAAACTACCCAAACCCTTTAGCCACTATGAATCCTACCCGCTAGCCCCAATAACCCGGCCGCTAACAAAAGAAACAGCAGCAGTAGTCGCGCGGACTCAACCTCCCCACAAACTCGACCTCCCTCTCTCTATATATATAACCTACACAGTAAACCCTAACCCTACTCTCATCTTCCTCTGAACCCGAGCCCTCCGCCGACCAGACGATGCCAGCCCAGGGCCGCCGGAGACACCGCCGACGCAACAACCGCACAACCGCGATGCCACGCGCGCGACAGAATTTGACTGCAGCGTACCTGTGTTCACGTTCCGTTTTCTGCGCCCTCGCTCGACCAAACTCGACCCCGTCTTCACCGGTATGTTCACGACTTAACCCTCTTCCATATCTGTATATTAGTTTACCTCGAACAGCGCGTAAACCTAGGCGAAAACATCGACCAAGTTGGCAAAAAATGACAACTTTTGGGATCGCAGAAAACTGCGGTAACTACCTATGTTCATGGATTTGTATCTCCCACCACATAGATCTGAATTTGGTTTTTATTTTTGGTATGCGAAGACCACCTAATCGAGTTAATTTTCTATCAAATACAATAATTTATTAGTTGTTGTGTGTAGAATTAAATGAGTTAGAAAACCCTGAAAACCTATGTTTTCTAAATTCCAAAATTGGTGATACGGAGCGCGCTCCGCCAAAGGGGACCGCCCCATCGTGTACCAAAAGGTGCGCACAATATACCTAGACATGTGGACTTTCGCGGAAACTGATTTGGATGCGTGTGCGTGTCGAAATCAGCCCGTATCAGCGAAAGTTCCCTGTGTCGCAACGTTTGCAAAATCCTGCGCCATTTAGTGCACGCTTGGCAGAATGCAACAAAACTTATTCCACTGGACTCGTGGTATCGTGTTGGTCCTGTGACCCAATTTTCACGCAATTCAGAGACAATTGACCAAGTCGCCCATTGGCGGGCCCCACGGTTGACTTTTTGGGCGAAATTATGTTCGGCTCACCGGAATTTACATTTGGACATACTGTTGAGTTTGTTTGACTTATAATTTATCCCATTTAGAGACCGTTACCCCTGGCACGCCTTTTGGTGCAAAGTGGCCCACAGGTGGACCCCACTTTGACCCAAAATTACCTTTTTGCCCCTGTGTCCAAATTGGACGAAAGGGTATTGATTTCTAGCTATCTCACAGATTCCGAAAATGTTGGTGATTTCTATTTCAGCATCCGGAGATGTTTGTTCAGATCCATTAGTTTTTGATCTCGTGTCCTTGATATTTGGACGCTTACACGATAAAAATTTCTTGTCTGGCAAGTATACCTTGCCATTGTACGGTATTTACATTCCATATGATGCATGCATGTTTTATTTTTGCTTATTTTAGTTCATTTATTTTAACTGTTATATAAACTGTGCATCCAAGGAAACTTGGGTGCAACAACGGTGTCGTCGTATTCTATTTTTATTTATGTATATGCATTGGACCTACATTATGAGACCACCCATTATGTCACGCCCCAGTCCCAAAATATCGAGGGACTAGACACGTGGCAATGGCCAGCAGCACACACAGTTGGACAAACCCAATTTAATTGATCCATCGGAGCATACTTAAGCTGTAATACAACAATCAGGGTCTACTAATCTCATCCACCGAATAAATACAGCAATATCAACAAAAGAAAATAAACTACATCTAGTCACAAGTAAATAAAATCGGGGAACAACCCGATATTAAGTCTGTTACAATTGTTCACTTAAACACGAATTATAAGAGTTTATTTGTATCAAGACTGAGCATGGAAGAAACATATGCTCAGGAGAAATCCTCTGCAATCACCTCATCCTCGGTTCCGGGTTCTGCTCCAAAGTATGCACCTGCTCCTGCCTCTGTTCCTGCTAATGCTCCGGTCCCGTATACCTCGGGATAGATATCTTCTGCTAATCCTGGGGACATAATCCGGATCCAGGTCCTCAGGGGACATAGAGAGGTACAAAATAACTCATGCCAAAATAAATGCAGTGAAACAATAAATAAAATAATAAGGTAAATATAACCAGCTAAGTGATATGCAAGTGAGAGTTTTAGTCATACTCGGGCTGAGACTACTATAGGATCTGTGTCGGAGAAACCCATAGCAGTATTCTCTCGAAGGGCTAGTACGGTACCAAAGCTCTATGTCAGAGTCTAAGGCACTTCAATTAAAGTATTATATATATATAATCAGCCTTTTGTATGGTAAATCTCTCCCCACCCAATGTAATCACACGTCTCATGTCCATGACACGTAGGATCAAAACTAATGCAGCAAGCCATAATAAGATCTAAGAAAATAATATCTATGTCATGAAATATGTATCCTATACAGAATCACCTTGAATATTTTAGGAAGATTCTGTCTCATGATTAGTGTCAGGTGTCCTGGGTTATGATGTTCTTGAGAAAGCAAGTACGAGAATGTAAAGGGTATCGATATCCATCTCTAGATGACGTTACACAACACCGCGTACGGTGTTGGCACCCAATAATTAATCGGACGCTAAGTAAAGTCACACGATCCTAGGTTCAGCATGTACAAGATATAAATAAATCAAGGAAATATGTAACGAGAACTGTAATGTTGGCAAGGTAAACTTGCCTGGGGTTCTGACTCCAACTGTAGCTCTGACCTCAGTGGTAATTGCAGGTACTGCTTTGGTTGCTGAAATAAACATCACCATAAGATTTAAAAAATATCAAATAGCTAGAAACACCTGTCCTTGAGTCCAATTTGGACATAGAGGCAAAAATGACAGTTTCTGGTCAAAGTGGGGTACACATGTGGGCCACTTCGCACCAAAAAATGTGTCAGAAACAATGGTCTCCAAATTTATCAAACTTAGTGTCAACTGGTCCAGAACGATGATACGAACCCAACGGAACTTCCAAAACTGGATTCCGATGAGCCGATCACAAAATCGCCCGTCAAATGGAGCCGTAGGGCCCACGATACGTGATTTTGTCAACATTCTCAGAATTGAACCAAACTTGGGTCACAGGACCGGCGTATTGCTATGAGTCCAATGGCATAAGTTTCGTTTTGATCCGACGTGTGTACACCACATTATAGCAAGATCCAGAACAGGGGGATACGGGGCGTTGTCGGCAGTTACGCATTGATTTCGGTGTGCACGCACATCCAAATCAACTTCTGCAAAATCCCGCACGTCCGTATCAACGGCACGCACCTTTCGGTGAAAATCGCACACGACCAAGCCGTCCCGTTTGGCGGGGCGCACTCAGTTCTGGAGAAAATTGGGGTATTATTTTTCCTGTTTTTGGATCACGGTTTGCGATTGCTACAGGACGCGACACACTGAGCGGGTTGCACGGGAATCGAGAGTGTCACGCAGGGTTCGCGTCACAATAGACGGAACGAAAAATGGAGCAACAAGGAGAGAGAAAAGAGTACCTGAACAGGGCTTCGCGAAAACTGAATTCTCGTGTCCGCGAGTCGTCTTGACACGACACGACACAGTATCCTGTGTTCGGGTTTAGGGCTAGGGTTCCGGTGCTGGGGTTAGGGGATTCGCCGGATCTGGTGGCTACGCTGGCGACTGCTCGCCAGGGCTGGGTTGTCAGGCGGAGGCGCTACTGGCCGGGGCACTACGGGGAGGAGGCACGGCGATTGATCGTCGAGGGAAACTGCTCGGGGGTCTTCTCGGTCGGGGTTCTGGGGACGGCCGGGTGGAGGCGGAGCGGGCTCGGAAAGGGGGACGTTGAGTAAAGGGCGGCCGGGGCTAGGGCAGCGCAGGGGTGGCTGAGGCACTGCTCGAGGAGGCTGGAGGCGGAGGTAGGCGGCAACGGGGACGGGCATTGGTGGTGGACAGCCGGAGGAGGAAGGGTTTTATAGGCGGAGAAGGAGGCGGAGGGGCGGCCGGTGCGGGGGAGGGAAAGAGGAGGAACTGGCGGTTGCGGGGAGTAGGCGGAGTGGCAGGGACACGAAGCGGCAGCCAGCGGCGTAACGGCCGGCGACGGGGAGCTGGAGTGATCCGGAGAGAAGAATCGGTTTCCGGGTAGGCGGAGCTGGGTCGGGTCGGGCGGCGGATCCGACCCGATCCGCTAAAACAGGAATACGGGTTCGTGTAATCGGGTTTTGGGTCGACGGGTTAGACCCGGATCCGACCGCAGGGTTGGGTTTGGTTTAGTTGAAATAAACCGGGTTTATTTCTAGGATTTAATTCGGTTTATTAAAAACTTGGTTTTTTTGGTTTTAAAAATGCTTCCGGGGTCCAATAAATTCTCGGAAAATTACCCTATGTCTAATTTTTCATTTTACACCAAAAAATATTATTTTCATAATATTTTAATATTAATTAACATCATTTAATTACAAAATACCTTGATTTTAATTACAGAAAATTCCAGAAAAATTAAAAAAAATCCATTTTAAAAATTTCTAAATAATCAGGGCTTTACAATCCACCCCCCTTAAGATGATTGCATCCTCGCAATCAAAGAATAATCGGTCAACATAGATGACACGGTTGCAAACATTGTTCGAAACATATTACTATCAAGAAGAATCAAGGTTGAGGGTGTAAGAATAACACATAGGGAAAATTATTTCCCTAAGCGATAAAAGTTATGCAATTTCCCGAATAAAGAAAATCTAGAAAACTACAGTTCATAAAAACTAGGTTATCACTAGGTTATCAATTAAAAACATATTAGGTTATTAGCAAGTTCAAATTTACTAGGTTAAGGTTGAGGTCACGAACCAATAGGCACGAACTAAAGCAAATCTAGAAACAGATAACAATGAAAACTTACGCGCATTAGTTACTCCAAGAGTCTGTGCGTACTCCAAGGTCATCGCAAAAGCTTGTCCGCATCCTTGCGGTGGTGCCCTCTGCTGTTGCTGAGCCTTCTGGAAGAGTGTTGATCTGCTTGATTGCCTTGTTGAGTTGATTGACCTCTATCTTCTGGTATCACTTTATCTTCGTAGGTGACCACAGCATCTTGTGGTATTCCTGCAGGATTCTCGTTGCTTAATTGTGATTCCATTACTCTGCATCCAAAATAAACTATAAAAGGCGCACAGGAATCAAGGCAGGATGCAAGTCAAAAATAAATTCAAATCCGATATAGATATCAAGAACGATTCAAGCAAGTGGATGAGATCCTAAAAACTTATCATATTCTTACTGCAGGCTTGCTCGGTCCCTAAGTAGAAACTGAAGCAATTTAGTCATTGACCTGCATGGGCCACCCTAAAAACTATGTCACGCCCCAGTCCCAAAATATCGAGGGACTAGACACGTGGCAATGGCCAGCAGCACACACCGGTGGACAAACCCAATTTAATGGATCCATCGGGGCGTACTTAAGCTGTAATACAACAATAAGGGTCTACTAATATCATCCATAGAATAAATACAGCAATATCAACAAAAGGAAATAAACTACATCTAGTCACAAGTAAATAAAATCAGGGAACAACCCGATATTAAGTCTGTTACAATTATTCACTTAAACAAGAATTATAAGAGTTTATTTGTATCAAGACTGATCATGGAAGAAACATATGCTCAGGAGAAATCCTCTGCAATCACCTCGTCCTCGGTTCCTGGTTCTGCTCCAAAGTATGCACCTGTTCCTGCCTCTGTTCCTGCTAATGCTCCGATCCCTTATACCTCGGGATAGATATCTTCTGCTAATCCTAGGGACATAATCCGGATCCAGGTCCTTAGGGGACATAGCAAGGTACAAAATAACTCATGCTAAAATAAATACAGTGCAATAATAAATGAAACAATAAGGTAAATATATAACCAGCTATGTGATATGCAAGTGAGAGTTTTAGTCATACTCGGGCTGAGACTACTATAGGATCTGTGTCGAAGAAACCCATAGCAGTATTCTCTCGAAGGGCCAGTACAGTACCAAAGCTCTGTGTCAGAGTCTAAGGCACTTCAATTAAAGTATTATATATATATAATCAGCCTTTTGTATGGTAAATCTCTTCCCACCCAATGTAATCACACGTCTCATGTCCATGACACGTAGGATCAAAACTAATGCAGCAAGTCATAATAAGATCTAAGAAATTAATGTCTATGTCATGAAACATGTATCCTATACAGAATCACCTTGAATATTTCAGGAAGATTCTATCTCATGATTAGTGTCAGGTGTCCTGGGTTATGATGTTCTTGACAAAGAAAGTACGAGAATGTAAAGGGTCACGATATCCATCTATAGATGACGTTACACAACACCGCGTACGGTTTTGGCACCCGACTATTAATCGGACGCTAAGTAAAGTCACACGGTCCTAGGTTAAGCATGTAGAAGATATAAATAAATCAAGAAAATATGTAACAAGAACTGCAATGTTGGCAAGTTACACTTGCTTGGGGTTTTGACTCCAACTGTAGCTCTTACCTCAGTGATAATTGGAGGTACTGCTCCGGTTGCTGAAATAAATATCACTATCAGATTCAAAAAATATCAAATAGCAAGAAACACCTGTCCTTGTGTCCAATTTGGACATAGGGTCAAAAATGACAGTTTCTGGTCAAAGCGGGATCCACATGTGGGCCACTTCGCACCGAAAAATGTGTCAAAAATAATGGTCTCCAAATTCATCAAACTTTGTGTCAACAGGTCTAGAACGATGATACGAACCCAACAGAACTTCCAGAATTGGATTCCGATTAGCCGATCACAAAATCGCCTGTCAAGTGGAGCCGTGAGGCCCACGATACGCGATTTTGTCAACGTTCTCATAATCGAACCAAACTTGGGTCACAGGACCGGCGTATTGCTACGAGTCTGATGGTGCAAGTTTTGTTTTGATCCGATGTGTGTACACTAAATTACAGCAAGATCTAAAATAGATAAATATGGGACATTGTCGGCGGATACGCGTTGATTCCGGTGTGCACACACATCCAAATCAACTTTTGTGAAATTCCGCACGTCCGTATCAACGGCGCGCACCTTTCGGTGAAGACCGCAAGCGACCAATTCGTCCCGTTTGGCGGGGCGCACTCAGTTCCGGGGAAAATTGGGGTGTTATTTTTTCTGTTTTTTGATCGCGGTTTACGATCGCTACAGGATGCGACACACCGAGCGGGTTGCACAGGAATCGAGATGGTCACGCAGGGTTCACGTCACAACAGACAAAACGGAAAATGGAGCAACAAGGAGAGAGAAAAGAGTACCTTAACAGGGCTTCGCAAAAACTGAATTCTCGTGTTAGCGAGTCATCTTGACACGATACGACACAGTGTCCTGTATCCGGGTTTAGGGCTAGGGTTCTGGTGCTGGGGTTAGCGGCTTCGCCGGAGCTGGTGGCTGCGCTGGCAGCTGCTCGCCGGGGCTGGATCGTCATTCGGAGGCGCTGCTGGCCGAGGCTTTGCTGGCCGAGGTACGGCGGCTGATCATCGAGGGAAACTGCTCGGCGGTCTTCTCGGTCGGGGTTCTGGGGATGGCCGGGTGGAGGCAGAGCGGGCTCGGGAAGGGGGACGATGAGAAAAGGGCGGTCGTGGCTAAGGCAGCACAGGGGTGGCTGAGGCGCTGCTCGAGGAGGCTGGAGGCGGAGGTAGGCGGCAACGGGGACGGGCTTTTGTGGCGGACAGCCTGAGGAGGAAGGGTTTTATAGGCGGAGAAGGAGGCGGAGGGGCGGCCGGTGCGGGGGAGAGGAAGAGGAGGAGCTGGCGGTTGCGACGAATAGGCGGAGTAGTGGGGACGCGAAGCGGCGGCCAGCGGCGTAACGGCCGGCGGCGGGGAGCTGAAGCGGTCGGGGAAGAAGAATGAGTTTCCGGGTAGGCGGAGCCGGGTCAGGTCGGGCGGCAGCTCCGGCCCGATCCGCTAAAACAGGAATGCGGGTTCGGGTAATCGGGTTTTGGGTCGACGGGTTAGACCCGGATCCGACCCGCAGGTTTGGGTTTGGTTTAGTTGAAATAAACCGAGTTTATTTCTAGGGTTTAATTCCGTTTATTAAAAACATGGTTTTTAGGGTTTTAAAAATGCTTTCGGGGTCCAATAAATTCCTGAAAATTTACCCTATGTCTAATTTTTCATTTTACACCAGAAAATATTATTTTCATAATATTTTAAAATTAATTAACATCATTTAAAAAATTATTTAATTACAAAATACCATGATTTTAATTATAGAAAATTCCAGAAAAATTAAAAAATTCATTTTAAAAATTCCTGAAAAATCAGGGTGTTTACACATTATTATGAGGTATTTTATGTTTCATTGGCCATGACACTATTCTTATATTAGTGTGAGTCACATGTAGGACACGAACTTGCATACTCGGCTGGCCACTGGTACGTATAGGTCGTGCGACGGATAGGGATAACTGTCGATAGAAACTTTGTATACTAGTAGACCTGGCAGTTATTAGAGGTATTATCGTGTTATGGATGTGACATGCTTAGAGCATGGGGTGGGGAGAACAACAAGTAAGGCATTTGATTTCCTTTTTACTTTCCTTTTTATGTAACCCGTACGCTCCGCCGGAGATACGCGGTCGTGATGACCCCTATACTACTTGGCGGCCTCTGCCGTTCAAAAGACGACATACTTTGAAGGCCACTGATTCTCCGAGAAAATTATGCCAATCCCATTTTATGGCCAGATAGCCCACTTGGTGGAAAGTTGTTCTCAAACTGCATTCACTTAGATGGTTAGGCGACCCATTGGATGTTTACTTTTCAGTACTTTATTGGCATGTTATTATGTATCTTGTTACGTCCCTCTGAGGACCTGGTACCTTTCCAGATATAGACGAGCAGGAGTATTCACAGGAGTATGGACCGGGACCTGACGCTACTTATCAGACTGATGAGGTCTTACCTTCGAAGTATCTGTGATTTATTGCAGCTATTAGAGATTTTAGTTGCTATTCTTTTAGAGACATTTAATCTTATATTAGAGTTGATTCTCTTCTCTCTTTAGTAGTTTAGTATAGTCGATTTGCAGTAGATTTATTTCCATCCGACTATCATACTTTGATACTCATCTTTTATATTCAGTTATTTATTCCCATTTATTTATTTATCTATTTGTGCTGTAGATGAGATATAGATTGCGTGTGACTTGCTGAGATAGTATATTACCACTAGTGGATTGAATATTCATGTACAGCGTACGTGTGTATACAGTTTCCATATATTGGAGTTCGTATACATACGGCTGGCGTGTTACGTATTCCTAGTCCTACGTATTTTAGGACTGGGGCGTGATATGTTTTGTGGTGGCCCATGCAGGTCAAGAATATATTATCTCGGTTACGTCACTATACCGAACAAGCCTGCGTATAGGAATAGAGTATAAGGATCTCATCCACGCTTGACTAAAACTTATCCTTCCTTTCAACTATCCTATTTAAATGCTTGCATCCTGTTTGATTCCTGTACTTCTTCTAATCGTTTCGTACATCACCTGCAGAGAGATGGATAATGGATGTAATACCGCCGATGGCGACACACCTTCAGGTGTCAATGGTCAGACTCAAGGAGGGACCTCAATAATTCCTAGACTTCCGGGACCAAATGGACAGACTCATAATCCAATTCTATCTGATCTTCCCGCTTCACCTAATAGGAACCTTCCAGCTTTCCCAGTACCGCAAGATGGCCAGACACAGCTGTTCCAATTCATCCAGATGATGATGCAGGAACAGAGGCAGCAGGCCGCCGAGCAGAGGCAAGAATTTCTAGCAGCACTTGAAAGGATGGCTGCACAGGCAACTGTACCAGCTCAAGCACTAGCTCCAGTACCTCGAGCTAGAGTTGGTTCAGTAAAGGACTTTATACAGATGGGTCCCAAGCCGTACAAAGGCATTGAGAGCCCAGAGGAGACTATCAACTGGATCACCCACACGCAAAAGCTATTGGAAGCATCGTAGTTACCTACGGACCTATGGATGACAGGTGTAAGGATGCTTCTAGATGGTAACGCTCATCACTGGTGGGAATCCATGGAGCGCTAGTTGGGTACATACCAGACTTGGGAGCAGTTCTTGGAGTGCTTTGAGAGGAAGTACTTCCCGGACACCGTCAGAGATGCATTGTACGATCAGTTTCTTCACCTAGAGCAGGGGAACAGAACAGTGAACGTGTATGATACCGAGTTTAGTCGCCTCAGTAAATATGGCGCTGCCCTGATACTGACTCACTTGGACAAGGCTAAGAGGTTCCATCGCGGACTGACTCGGGAGCTCCAACACTACACTAGCTCACAGTCCCGGATCTCTTATTCTGAACTATTGATAGAAGCCAAATTTCAAGAGACCATTAGTAAAGGAAAAGGAGTTCAACTGAGGACACAGCCAGTACCAGCAATGACACAACAAGGAGGGCCTATCAGACGTCCCTTGGCATAGCAGCATCAGCAGCACGAAGCAGGACCGTACCAGATCCCAGAGAAGCTCCACTGCAATTATTGTAGAAAACGTGGACATATTATGAGAGTCTGTCGAACTCGCTTAGGACAATGTATGAGATTTGGTTCCGGACAACATATTATCAGAGACTGTCCTATGCAACAGGCATTGACACTTTCACCACCAGTTCAGAGGCTAGCGCTTCCTATACCGAAGCCAGCTCAGCAGATGACTGGACCGGGACCACCTCGACCCCCAGTAGTAGGAGGATTTCAGAGAGGACCACCACTACCTACTCAGGAGGATCAGTTCATGAGGGCTAGACATAGACAACCACAAAGGAATGGACGAGCTTTTGCATTGGAAGTGGATGACATGGATCAGGAGGTGGATGTCATAGCAGGTATTACTCTTGCATTTACTTTTCCTGCTGTGACATTATTTGATACGGGAGCCACCAACTCATTCATATCATCTAGTTTTATCGCCAAACACAACATTGCCTCTACACCTTTACCTAGTTGTGTTAGAATTCTTACCGGAGGAGGAGTTATACCTGTTAGTCAAATTTGTAGATCGGGTTCTATAGTGATATGTGGCAGAGAGATGAATGCCTGACTCTTAGTCCTTCCTATGCCAACTTTTGATATTGTGCTTGGAATGGACTGGCTAAGCAAGTACCATGCTTTTTTCGATTGTTTTGGAGGAAGCATTCTTTTTAAGGTACCAGGCCAGCCTGAACTTGAGTTTGCACGAGGATCCACAGAAATCCTTGATGGTATGCAGCTCACAATGGACGATGTTGTCTATCATCCCATTATTTCAGAATTTCAAGACGTCTTTCCAGAGGAATTGCCAGGACTACCCCTAAACAGAGACGTAGAGTTTTCAATTGAATTAGCACCAGGAGCAGCACCCATAGCATCACATGTTTACAGATTGGCGAAGAAGGAGATGGATGAACTGAAGGCACAGTTGAAAGAACTAGAGGAAAAAGGGTTTATCCGACCGAGTGCATCACCCTGGGGAGCACCAGTGTTGTTTGTACCAAATAAGGATGGGACAGTACATTTGTACGTTGACTACAGAGCCTTAAATACAGTGCCTGTGAAGAATAAATACCCATTGCCACGCATTGATGACTTATTTGATCAGCTCAGTGGATCCAAGGTATTCTCGAAGATAGATTTGAGATTGGGATATCACTAGGTGAAGGTACGGAAGCAAGACATATCAAAGACCGCATTCAGGACAAGATATGGACACTACGAGTTTCTGGTCATGCCATTTGGATTAACCAATGCTCCAGCTATCTTTATGGACTTAATAAATTGAGTCTTCCACCAGTATTTGGACCAATTCGTGATCGTCTTCATAGATGATATACTTGTCTATTCGAAGAGCCATGAGGAGCACGAGAAGCAGCTGCGGATTATTCTAGAGACCTTGAGGAGAGAGCAGTTATATGCAAAGCTCTATAAATATGAGAGTCTCATTCTTGGGCATGTTGTTACGGGAGATGGTATTTTTGTTGATCCAGAAAAGATCTCGGCAGTCGAGACATGGCCTGTTCCTAAATCAGCAGCGGAGGTGAGAAGTTTCCTTGGACTTGCGGGATGACGGTTCATAGAGAACTTCTCAAGGATAGCAGCACCTATGACTCGGTTTACTTGCAAGGATCAAGAATTCTTATGGACCGACGAGTGTCAAGCCACTTTTGAAGAGTTGAAGAAGCAACTGACCACAGCACCAGTATTGACTATTCCATCAGGTTCATGAGGCTATATGATTTACAGTGACGCATTGGGGAAAGGCTTGGGATGCGTATTAATGCAGCATGGCAAGGTGATTGCATATGCATCTTGACAGTTACGAGTGCATGAGAAGAATTATCCAACTCATGACTTGGAACTTGCAGTCGTTCTATTTGTTCTGAAGTTATGGAGACATTACTTATATGGTGAACGAGTGGAGATCTATATAGACCACAAAAGACTCAAGTACGTCTTCACGCAGAAGGAGTTAAATATAAGGCAACATCAATGGCTTGAGTTGATGAAAGATTTCAAGATAGAGCTACATTATCACCCAGGAAAGGCTAATGTTGTAGCAGACACGTTAAGCCGAAAACCAGCAGCTTATTTCTTGACAACACAGAGGGAATTATTGGAGGACTTGCAAGAGCTTGGCATTAAAGTGATATTACCCGGAGCAGATGGGACACTAGCCGACTTGCAAGTACAATCATCACTAGTAGAGAGGATTAAGGCAGCTTTGCCTACAGACGCCAGATTCAGGAGATTGAAGGAAAGGACAGAGGCCGGAGAGCAGACAGGATTGTGCATTCATGGTGATGGAACATTACGATGTGGTGATCATCTTTATATTCCAAATGGAGAGATTCGACAGGAGCTGATGACAGAAGCTCATAGTTCGATATATTCTATTCATCCTGTAGGCACCAAGATGTATCGTGACTTACGACAGCACTTTTGGTGGCATGGAATAAAAAGAGAGATAGCTCGCTTTGTAGCTAAATGTCTAGTATGTCAACAAGTAAAGGCGGAGCACCAAAGAACAGCAGAATTATTGCAACCACTTCCGATTCCAGAGTGGAAGTGGGATCACATCACTATGGACTTCGTCACGGGTTTTCCCAAGATTCTAAGTGGAAGAGATGCAGTATGGGTAATAGTAGATCGACTCACCAAGTCAGCCCATTTCTTACCTTTTAGAGTGGGTCAGTCTACAGAAGCTTTGGCTGACCTATACATGAGGCAGATCGTGAGATTATACGGCATACTAGTCAGCATTGTATCAGACAGGGATTCGCGTTTTATATTGCACTTTTGGAGGAGCATACAAAAGAATCTTGGAACTCGTCTGAAGTTCAGTACATCTTATCACCCGCAGACAGATGGACAGTCTGAGCGTACTATTCAGATATTGGAAGATATGTTGAGGGCTTGTATGTAAGACTTTGGAGGATCACGGGAGGACCACCTATATCTTTTGGAGTTTTCTTACAATAATAGCTATCAAGCGAGAATTCAGATGGCTCCGTTTGAAGCATTGTAGGAAAGAAAGTGTAGGTCTCCTGTGTGTTGGAGTGACGTGGGAGAACGTTAGATTCTGGGACCGGAGTTGGTGGTCAACACCGTAGAGACAGTAAAGTAGATACAAGGGCACTTGCGAGTAGCACAAGACAGGCAGAAGCAGTGGGAAGACCTTCATCGTCGTCCCTTGGAGTTCAAAGAGGGCGATCATGTCTTTTTGAGGATATCACCTACCTGAGGCACCATTCGATTCGGAGGACGCGGCAAGTTGAGTCCAAGATATATTTGACCATTTGACGTGCTAGAGAGAGTGGGAGAAGTGGCATATCGACTTGCGCTACCACCTTCACTTGAGGGAGTACATGATGTATTCCATGTGTCACAGCTCAGGCGATATGTGGCAGACAACAGTCATGTTATCGACCATTCGGAGATCACCATTAGGCCGAGCTTGTCATACCAAGAGCAACCCGTGGGAATCCTTGACCGTCGAGAGAAAGTGTTGAGGACCAGTATATTCCCTTGGTTCACGTGGCATGGAAGCATGACGCGCCAGGAGAATCAACTTGGGAGCGCGAGGACGTCATGCGCAAACGTTTTTTGAACCTATTTATAGACCAAGGTATGAAATTACTTTGTTAATTTATATCTTATAAAATCCTTAATTTTTTATCGTGACTTAGTTTTAATTTCGAGGACAATTTTTTTATAAGTTGGGTAGAATATAAAACCCCTAATTCTAAAACCGTATTTACCTTTTTAAATAATTATTTAATTAAATTATAGTAATTATGAGCTAATTAGAAGAAATAGAATTTATTTAATTTTTATTCTAGGTGTTTGTACATTTAGGGGGATTTATGGAGCAACCTTAATTTTTTCCTAATTATTTACATTTAGGGGACCCTGTGGGCAGTTGATAGCTTAATAGTATACACTAATATAAATTTATAGAATTATATATATATATATATATATATATATATATATATATATATATATATATATATATATATATATATAAAGGTTAAGAAAAGAAATAAAAAAAATTAGAAATAGAAAGAATAGAATTAGAAATATAAAGAAAGAAAAAAAAAGAAAAAGAAAAAGAAAAAAAAAAGAAAAAGAAAAGACAAATGGATCAAACCCAAACCCTAACCCAATATCCTAATAAACTACCCAAACCCTTTAGCCACTATGAATCCTACCAACTAGCCCCAATAACCCGGCCGCGAACAAAAGAAACAGTAGCAGTAGTCGCGCGGACTGAACCGTCCCGCAAACTCGACCTCCCTCTCTCTATATATATAACCTACACAGTAAACCCTAACCCTACTCTCATCTTCCTCTGACCCCGAGCCTGCCGCCGACCAGACGACGCCAGCCCAGGGCCGCCGGAGACACCGCCGACGCCACGATCGCACAACCGCGACGCCGCGCGCGCGACAGAGTTTGACTGCAGCGTACCTGTGTTCACGTTCATTTTTTGTACCCTCGCTCGACCAAACTCGACCCCATCTTCACCGGTATGTTCACGACTTAACCTCCTTCCATATCTGTAAATTAGTTTACCTTGAACAACACCTAAACCTAGGCGAAAACAATGACCAAGTTGACAAAAAATGATAACTTTTAGGATCGCAAAAAATTACGGTAACTACCTATGTTCACGGATTCATATCTCCCACCACAGATATCCGAATTTGGTTTTTTTTTGGTATGCGAAGACCACCTAATGTAGTTTATTTTCTATCAAATACAATAATTTATTAGTTGCTGTGTGGAGAATTAAATCAGTTAAAAAACCCAAAAACGTACTTTTTTCAAATCCTAAAATTGGTGATACGGAGCGCGCCCCGCCAAACGGGACCGTACCGTCGTATAAAAAGTGTACCAAAAAGTGTGCACAGTATACCCAGATATGTGGGCTTTTGCAAAAACTGATTTGGACGCGTGTGCACGTCAGAACCAGCCCGTATCCGCAGAAATTCTCCGTGTCGCAACTTTTGCAAAACCCAGCGCCATTTAGTGCATGCTAGTCAGAATGTGACGAAACTTGTGCCAATAGACTCGTGGTATCGCGATGGTCCTGTGACCCAATTTTCACACAATTCTGAGATAGTTGACCAAGTCGCCTATTGGCCGACCCCATGGTTGACTTTTTGGGCAAAATTATGTTCGGCTCACCGGAATCCATATTTGGACATACCGTTGAGTTCGTACTGACTTTTAGAGTTCTTTTGACTTATAATTTGTCCCATTTAGAGACCGTTACCCCTGGCACACTTTTCGGTGCAAAGTGGGCCACATGTCGACCCTACTTTGACCCAAAATTACCGTTTTGCCCCTATGTCCAAATTGGACGAAAAGGTAGTGATTTCTAGCTATCTCGCTGATTCCAAAAATGTTGGTGATGTCTATTTCATCATCCGGAGATGTTTGTTCGGAGCCATTAGTTTCTGATCCCGTGTCCTTGATATTTGGACGCTTATAATATATAGATTCTTTGTCAGGCAAGTATACCTTGCCATTGTACTGTATTTACATTCCATATAATGCATGCATGTTTTATTTCTACTTATTTTTTTTATTTATTTTAACTGTTATATAAACTATGCGTCCAAGGAAACTTGGGTGCAACGACGGTGTCATCGTATTCTATTTTATTTACGTATATGTATTGGACCTAGTTTATGAGACCACCCCATTATCATGAGATATTTTATGTTTTATTGGCTATGACACTATTCTTAAACGAGTGTGAGTCACATGTAGGACACGGACTTGCGTACTCGGCTGGCCACTGGTACGTATAGGTCGTACGACGGATAGGGATAACTGTCGATAGAAACTTTCCATGCTAGTAGACCTGGCAGTTATTAGAGGTATTATCGTATCATGGATGTGACATGCATAGAGCATGGGGTGGGGAGAACAACAAGTAAGGCATTTAGGTTCCTTTGCACTTTCCTTTTTATGTAACCCGTACGCTCCGCTGGAGATACGCGGTCGTGATGACCCCTATACTACTTGGCGGCCTCTGCCGTTCAAAAGACGACATTCTTTTTAGGCCCCTGATTCTTCATGAAAATCATGCCAATCCCATTTTATGGCCAGATAGCCCACTTGGTAGAAAGTTGTTCTCAAACTGCATTCACTTAGACGGTTAGGCGACCCATTGGATGTTTACTTTTCAGTACTTTATTGGCATATTATTATGTATCTTGTTACATCCCTCTGAGGACCTGGTACCTTTCCAGATATAGACGAGCAGGAGTATCCATAAGAGTATGGACCGGGACCTGACGCTACTTATCAAACTGAGGAGGTCTTACCTTCGGAGTATCTGTGATTTATTACAACTATTAGAGATTTTAGTTGCTATTCTTTTAGAGACATTTAATCTTATATTAGAGTTGATTCTCTTCTCTCTTTAGTAGTTTAGTATAGTCGATTTGCAGTAGATTTATTTCCATCCGACTATCATACTTTGATACTCATCTTTTATATTCAGTTATTTATTCCCATTTATTTATTTATCTATTTGTGTTGTAGATGAGATATAGATTGCGTGTGACTTGCTGAGATAGTATATTACCACTGGTTGATTGGATATTCATGTACAGCGTACGTGTGTATACGGTTTCCATATATTGGAGTTCGTATAGATACGGCTGGTGTGTTACGTATTCCAAGTCCTATGTATTTTAGGACTAGGACGTGACAATATCTGTGTCTCCTTATGGAGTTGGATATTCGTGTGAGATTGATTATATAGTATTATTACCTGGACAGCGTTCTACTGCCGATGTTGTGGCGTAGGCTAGACGTACCCACGTACTCGTACCCCAAATTTTGGGTAGGGGTCGTGACAAGGGGCTGGGTCTAGATCAGCTGGTGAATCAGAATCAGATGAGTTGTCTTCATCAGAAATGAGAGAAATAGGCTAAATCCTACGGGCTTTGGTCAGGTAGGCTGGCTCAGATAGATAAGGTTCTTCCATAGGGATGTAGATGTGCTCAAAGATGAGTGAAAGATACATGGCATAAGGAAGTTGATGTGTGTGCTTACAACAGTCAATCATCTACCGAATCATAGTTTTAGGAAGGGTAAAGGGAGTGAATGTGTAGAAGTGATATAAAGCAGACATCTTCCTATAGGTCACATCATCTTTGGAGGTTTGCTTGTGAATGATAGCAGAGTATATGACACGGTAAAGTTTGTAAAAGTATTGGTTAAAATAACAAGCATGAAACTTTCCGTCAGGACAAGGATGTGGAGCACAAAGTATGTCCCTGAAAGAGTCAAGAGTGATGTCGTCTCTGAAATTGAGTTTGTCGATCTCAACTAGGACATCGCCTTCGTTAGAGATTTAAGAATTTTACCCAAAGTTGTATCATCAAATTCAATATCGATTCCACCCACTCTCGAAGAGATAGACCATTGATCATGAGATAGATTACAGTAAAATATGGGAATTATATTCAAATATATGGGTTTTCTAGTTTTGACTAAACGGTGAAGATGGAATTCTATAAGTTTAGGTTTTTGGGCATGAAAAGTAGTAAAGTTAATAGGCTTGCCCTTGCAAATATTTTTTTGCACAAAATTATTGAACCATTTATTAGAGGCATCAATAGAAGTAAAAATAAAATTATCATATTCTCTTGGATTTGGAATATTTGGAGAAAATAAGGAATATGTTGCATTATCACTGGAGAATTGAGAAGAGGAAGCTTCTTTTGCTTTTCTCTTCTTTTCCCCAAATTTAGGAGCCATAAAATTAAGGGTTTGAGAATGTGAAGATTGTACCTTGAAAAGATTGAAGGGAATGAAGGAGAATCTCACCAAGAGCCTTAGATCTCAAGTTGAGAGAGAATAAGCCTTGAGGAAGGGGATTACAAAACTAGGGTTTTGGAGGAAGGGTTTTGTAACGACCCGTTCATCCCGTTTCCCCTGCTCGGGGAGCGCGGCCAAGAAATACTTACGACCGTCCGAACGGGACAGATTGAATCAAGATCCTTTCCTCGTTATGGATTGGTTTCTTCGGAATCAGGTCCCATAATCAATGGATCGTGCCTCAAGGAAGGACTCGGCGGCAGAGTAGAGAGAGGCCTTTCCGTTGTGTTGGTTTTCCTTGCCCGTTTTCGATTGCCGCTTGGTTGCGTACTTGTTGGTTTTAGGACTTGCGTTTTCTTGAACGGTTTCAATGGATTTCATTGTTTTCGTTCTTAGGATTTTGCATTTCGTATCGAGCCTTGGAGACCGAAATAGGAGGTATTGATCATCCGTTGGTGCGTGCAGGTGATCGTGTAGACGACGCGCGAGCAGAGTCTTAGGGATCTCTACTCCTTCTTCCTATACAACCGACTGTGTAAGTGGCTCTATTTCGATAAGCACCTTCTTTCCAAGGGCTCCGTTCATAATAAAATTGACTCAGTTGTGCATTCAATCAAACGATACCACTTAAGTAATAAGTTGGATAACAAGATAAGATAAGAAGTAGGCTTGGAACACCCATTGCTTGTCATATAAAACCTTGCATAAATTCATTGATGCATGCATGGTCGTTGGATGTTTAATGGGTTGGTATTTATTGATAGTTCAAGTACTTTTCAATAAGTTCAAAGTGTTCTTCTATAAACTGCTGCATGTTATTTCATATAACTGTTGGTTGATTGTGATAGTACAGTAAAGCAGTTTCGTACATGATGTTCTTTAACATTGGCTAGGAAGTAAATCTATGAGGTAGAGTCATAGATATGGTCATGGGAATTCTTGTGCACAGGGGATCCAGGTTCCTGCGGACGGTTACCGGGGCACCGGGCCGTTCCGACCCGGGCGGAATCTACTTTCTTAGTACTGGGAGTGGGGAATTGTAGCGGGGCTAGCTACCCGCGCTGCAAGCGTCGCCGCCAGCCCAGACTAAACCCATGATGGCTGGTAGAACAACAAAGAAAGAATTTGTGTATATTTAAACTGTGCAGACTAACTATGTCTTCGTGACAGGGAAGGCCATGGTAAGTTGTACAGGTGGTTCAGACGGGACAGGTAAAGTCACCGAACGGTGGCATGTGAAGTTATGTTATTTTGTTCTTGCATACCTGCTAAATGAAATCTGAACTAGGCAAGAATAGAAACCCACCTAAGAACATAAATATTGCATGTTCATTTAAACTCGTCTAAAGAGCTTGGTAAAGTTGAGCAGCTAGCCTTCACCAGTACTTTTCGAAGTACTGACCCTCGTTGTAGCAGGTTCCCCGGCGCAAGGCAACGCGGCGAGGAGCTGAAGCTCTCTCCGGACTTTTGGGATTCTTGGCGGGTCGGGGCCAAGACTTTTGGAGGCTCAAGCTGGAAGCCTTCCCCTCTCTCTCCGTTGCGGAAATAACGCTAAAGCGATGGTGCTTCCCCGCACCCAAGGAGTTTTGTGTTTTGAAGCTATGTAAAGGGACATAATGTATGGATCGGCTATCTCATTTTGCGTCCAAGTTTGTAAGCCCGTGGGGCATTTTATACTTTTGAGTCAAGCAATGTAACCGGATGTTCATTATAAATAAAAAGAGAAACTTTTTTATGCCTCAACCTTGTGTTATCTTATTTGTATACTCTGTTGCATTGATCTAAAGAATATCCTTATGCCTAAGGCCTGGTGCACGCGCGCCCTACGCGTGCACGGCATCACGCCCGGGGGACGATTATCGATTAGCCGAAATCGGGGCATGACATATTGGTATCAGAGCATGCTTCAGATCCTTTGACCTCACAAAGAAAGTTTCTAAAGAAGACCTTGTTCCTTCCGAGTAGACCCTTGAATTCGCTTGGCCAAAATGAGATGCGTTCCATACAATAAGTCCGAATATTTTTAAAAAGTGCGTGGGAATTATACGATTGCTTGGACGGGATTGTAATGTGAGGGCTTTTGTCCCAACTCATAGAGGATGTTCTGAGAGGAGACTTGTGTTGTAATCGGCAAGTTATATGTCGATATGAAAATACCAAGCGAGTAGAGTGCGAGATAAGAATATCGTTCAGACAGTGGCCTATGCACATGGCCTTTTGGCCAAATTGTGTTAAGTATCATGCACCAAGACTCTTGGTGCTAGTGAGTTGCAGCGAGATTTGGGTATCGTTGGGATAAGAATAAAGTTGACTTGGAGGGAAATCGATAGAGACGTTATCGGATTACCGCTAAGGCGAGTAATGGAAATCGTGTAGGGAATTTCCAGAAATAGTTGGACGGTTATTCATAACGATAAGTTATGATTTGAAGCATAGTCTGTATAGAGGACTATAAATACAGGTGTGTACGAGTCTAAGATCGCTAAGGCGATAAATAGGGACTGTGTTGGAGTCATAGCAACGGTTTGGGCCAGAGAATCGATTCCCGCTCTGAGGAACGAATTGAGCATACGAGTTAAGGATGCGAACGCGAATCAGGAGTTATTAGGACGACTCAATTCCTGAGTAGTGTATGCGATAAGTCCCCTGTTCGATTATGCAACTTGTGGATATAATGAGTTGTAAAGATTCAGGGAGTATGACTCGAACCCTGAGTGGTGTAATTGTTGGCTTAGAAACGCTTGAACGAAGTCGTGGATTCAGAGAGTTAAGCGAGTCTAGCGACAAGCGACGAGATTGGGTAAAGCCTTAGTATAAATAAACAGTGCCTAGCAAGTAAACGAACTCGGAGAAAGCAGGCAATGTTTAGTTCGAACGAGTTACAATGAGTTGAATAAGGAATAAGGCTTACATCGAATAGAAGTTCAGGACAATTGGAATCGATATCATGATCGGAAAAGACTTAGAGGATCGTACGAGCGAGTTTGAGTTGAAGCAAGCAAATTACAAACTTGAGTCGAGATTGGATAATCTGAGATGCGATCGAAGTAAGTGCAATTAGAAATAATGGAGTGAACGAATGATAGCATGCATGGAAAAATTTGGATTTGAGTAGGATATCGCTCGATAGAATTCGGTTTGAGTATGAATGCGATGATTTCAAATTTTGGGAGATTTAGACCATAACAATGGTTGGAAAATAGCATGGATTGATGCAAGTTGGGAAAAATTGGGATTTTGATAGAATCGAGTTAAGCGGTAATAGATTTGGCTTGGAGTTTGGAAGAACGATCTTGAAATCAAGTTCAGAAGGATAACATTCGAAATCTGTCCAAGCGAGAACGATTATCCTGCGAGAGCGTCGACGTGGTGATTTCACGTACGGTAGGGATAAGCAAACTCAAGAGAACAGGTTCGGTGATTATTCCAAAACGAACTCGATGAATGGAAAGTATCAATGGGATAGACTTGGGTTTGGAAATTGATCTTAGTTGTTTGAGGAATACTAAGAGTAGACTAAGGGAATGAGTCTAAGGATTCTTCTGAGGAGTTAGTCTAGAAACATAAAGTAAGAGATGTTGGACATTTTCATGAACGGATATGTAGATCGTGCTGGACGACTTAGAGTTCATGATATACATCGATGGTTTATAATGGAATTGTGGCTTGATGATACAGGCGTAGAAAATGATGGATTGGTGAATTCTATCAAACAGGATAAAAGAGATAGTATGTGCGAATCGATAGGTTAACCCTGAAACGTGGGCGTATCGTGGGTTCGGTGGAACGAGCGTGTTGGTGTGATAGGATGATCTGTGCTCGATGTTTAGAAATCTGAGTGAAACGAGCTTGGGTAGAATACCCGTGTAAAGGAACAATGGTTTGACCTTAGGGTGTTTGGGGCGAGCGTTGTGCAACACGGTTGCGCGATGAGTCGCAAATTTGAGTTGTACCTATGACTGTGTGTGCTGGCCTAGGGACTAGGCAGACGACCCTATGCCTTGAGTTAAACTGGAGTGGCTGACTTCAGAGTATCGTTCGGGAAGAATGATAGAACTCGGGCAACAAGACCTAGAGTTAGAATTTGAAATTGGGAATGTACACGAGCAACGTTCGCGTTGAAACAAACGTAAGGCGAGATAGGACTCGGGTGAAAATTGATTTGGTTGGATAGGTTACGCGACGGTAAAGGATAAGACGATAGCTGGATCGAACAAAAGTTCGGTCAGGACGATCTGCGTTTCGAAAGATTTTCACGAGTAGCTTGTCAGACTTAGCTGTCACTAAGCTTGGTTGAAATACACATATTTGGGGGACGCCTTGAATATGGGTACGATCCAGACTTAGCGATATGCATAACTCGGATGCAGCTGCAAAGGAAAATGTTCGGATTCGCATGGATGAGTATGACAACTGAAGTAATTTAGCCTCAACCTAAATTTTCATAGAGGAAAGATTGTATCATTCCTCGTGCTACCGGGATAGTTCTGCGCTAAGGCGCAGTACGAGACTGAGTATGGGGATGCAATAATTGAACTAATAGATCATTCGGATAAAATGATTTAGCACTCGGGCGAACGGAACGAGTAAAAACGAATAGAAAGCTAAGTTCGATTGAGCCAAAAGTGCGAAGGACTTGAGCGTACCCCAGGTAAGCAAATTAGCTCTGCGCTAAGGCGCAATATAGACTGAGTCAGAAAACGTTGGTGATTGGGTACGAATTTATTTAGTGAGATTGGACGGACTCAGTGAGATTTGATGCAAAAACAAGATTGGAAGATTGTCGAGATTCGAGCTTTTGGGTTAGGCGTAACGACGGGTCTCGATAGGCAACGTCAAGTAATAAGCTCAATTACGTTGGGTTCCTATGGTGATAACCTAACTCGTAAGTGTCCATTGAGTTATAGAATACCATGTGCTTGGGTAATATAGCCCTGCGCTAGGTGCAGTAGATTTTGAGACGGAAGTGCAACGATCGAGTTGAGTATAACTCGATAGCATTGAACGATAGAGTCGTTCGATAAGAACTGGCCAACATTGGCGTAACGCATGGTGAGAAAATAGAGGATTGTATTATTGAGACAGTCCTTGAAGGATAAGACGAGATGTATAGGGAAGTTAGAAGTTATGCGATAGCACGAGTTGCGCTCAGGAAGTCTCGAGGACGGAACTTGTTCTGAGTGGTATATGGAGTAATAGCCCGCTCCGCTCAACCCGGAGGGCCGATTCAAACGGCACAAGTGTAGCTATTCAACCGCCTTGCTCAGCGAGATGGCTCGTTCGATGCAAAGGCTTTCATGTTGGGATCCTTAATGGAGTCAGACTTAGGCTATCAGAAGCGCGTCCGAAGTCTAGCTCGACCGATGCGATACATCGCTAAGGTGAGAGACCCCGGTGAACCTGTCTCTACTTAACTGCACACTAAGAAAATGAACGTTCCGTGCTAGTATACAGGCGATAACCTTTGCATGCTAATAAAAGAGATGAACGCACATAGCTAAAAGGGGATAACCCCGCCTTATATCGTATAGAGCATGGAAATTTTACTCGCTAGTTGCGAAGTCGACTTAGGTCAGTTGAATCTGCAAGCGGACTTGTCGTACGCGGCAGAGCCTGTCTAAATTTTGAATCGTAAAAAGAAGCAGTTACGGAACCAAACGTCTCGCTAGTGCGCGTACTGTGGCGAAACCACACGGTCGAGGAGTCGACCTGGGAACTTGAATCTGATATGAGGGGAAAATTCTCCTCATTATTCCTTAGTGGTAGGCTCTATTCTTAAGTTTCGGGACGAAACTTCCTATTAGATGGTTATGATGTAACGACCCGTTCATCCCGTTTCCCCTGCTCGGGGAGCGCGGCCAAGAAATACTTACGACCGTCCGAACGGGACAGATTGAATCAAGATCCTTTCCTCGTTATGGATTGGTTTCTTCGGAATCAGGTCCCATAATCAATGGATCGTGCCTCAAGGAAGGACTCGGCGGCAGAGTAGAGAGAGGCCTTTCCGTTGTGTTGGTTTTCCTTGCCCGTTTTCGATTGCCGCTTGGTTGCGTACTTGTTGGTTTTAGGACTTGCGTTTTCTTGAACGGTTTCAATGGATTTCATTGTTTTCGTTCTTAGGATTTCGCATTTCGTATCGAGCCTTGGAGACCGAAACAGGAGGTATTGATCATCCGTTGGTGCGTACAGGTGATCGTGTAGACGACGCGCGAACGGAGTCTTAGGGATCTCTACTCCTTCTTCCTATACAACCGACTGTGTGAGTGGCTCTATTTCGATAAGCACCTTCTTTCCAAGGGCTCCGTTCATAATAAAATTGACTCAGTTGTGCATTCAATCAAACGATACCACTTAAGTAATAAGTTGGATAACAAGATAAGATAAGAAGTAGGCTTGGAACACCCATTGCTTGTCATATAAAACCTTGCATAAATTCATTGATGCATGCATGGTCGTTGGATGTTTAATGGGTTGGTATTTATTGATAGTTCAAGTACTTTTCAATAAGTTCAAAGTGTTCTTCTATAAACTGTTGCATGTTATTTCATATAACTGTTGGTTGATTGTGATAGTACAGTAAAGCAGTTTCGTACATGATGTTCTTTAACATTGGCTAGGAAGTAAATCTATGAGGTAGAGTCATAGATATGGTCATGGGAATTCTTGTGCACAGGGGATCCAGGTTCCTGCGGACGGTTACCGGGGCACCGGGCCGTTCCGACCCGGGCGGAATCTACTTTCTTAGTACTGGGAGCGGGGAATTGTAGCGGGGCTAGCTACCCGCGCTGCAAGCGTCGTCGCCAGCCCAGACTAAACCCATGATGGCTGGTAGAACAACAAAGAAAGAATTTGTGTATATTTAAACTGTGCAGACTAACTATGTCTTCGTGACAGAGAAGGCCATGGTAAGTTGTACAGGTGGTTCAGACGGGACAGGTAAAGTCACCGAACGGTGGCATGTGAAGTTATGTTATTTTGTTCTTGCATACCTGCTAAATGAAATCTGAACTAGGCAAGAATAGAAACCCACCTAAGAACATAAATGTTGCATGTTCATTTAAACTCGTCTAAAGAGCTTGGTAAAGTTGAGCAGCTAGCCTTCACCAGTACTTTTCGAAGTACTGACCCTCGTTGTAGCAGGTTCCCCGGCGCAAGGCAACGCGGCGAGGAGCTGAAGCTCTCTCCGGACTTTTGGGATTCTTGGCGGGTCGGGGCCAAGACTTTTGGAGGCTCAAGCTGGAAGCCTTCCCCTCTCTCTCCGTTGCGGAAATAACGCTAAAGCGATGGTGCTTCCCCGCACCCAAGGAGTTTTGTGTTTTCAAGCTATGTAAAAGGACATAATGTATGGATCGGCTATCTCATTTTGCATCCAAGTTTGTAAGCCCGTGGGGCATTTTATACTTTTGAGTCAAGCAATGTAACCGGATGTTCATTATAAATAAAAAGAGAAACTTTTTTATGCCTCAACCTTGTGTTATCTTATTTGTATACTCTGTTGCATTGATCTAAAGAATATCCTTATGCCTAAGGCCTGGTGCACGCGCGCCCTACGCGTGCACGGCATCACGCCCGGGGGACGATTATCGATTAGCCGAAATCGGGGCGTGACAGGTTTGATTCTCGGTTTTGAAAAGAGGGGTTTGGGAGGATGAAGTAATGAGATAAAATTTGTGGCTGCTGCTGTTAAATAAAAACACTTGAACCGAATTCAGACCGAGTTCGGACCGAACTCTATCGGAGTTCTGATGGCTCGAGATTTTTGAAAATATATTTAAAGCTATAAAAAATATATATAAGTGATCTCATACAAGTATACAATATAGTAGGTCTATAAATAAGACATGCTATCTATTAGTCATTGCTATTTAGAAAAGTCATTAAACATAATTTATAGCGGTCAATTACTGAATGAGAATATCCATTTGGCTTTTTGCAATCACCAACTTTCTCCCTTACCATTATGTCTTGCCGCAAATTGTTTCACCTATATAATTAGAATAAGACTTTGGTATCCAGGATTTGGATCCGTATTTGTAAGCTTTAGGAATCCACTTATACATATTAATATCAACCAATTTTCTAGCCTTACACAGATGTGTAATGTGTCCTTTTAAACCACAATAATGACATGGGCATTTATGTTGGGCATAGAAGGGTGAGTATGTGAAGTGGTGTGATATGTCTTGCGTAGATATTTGTAATAGAATGCATTTTTATATGAAGTATATTGTGTTCTACATGCATGATAGTGTGGAGCATTTGGTTTGCTTGCTGGTGTCTTTTTGCGAGTGCTCTTTTGTTTGGCCATGTGTCTGGTGTTAGATTGAGTAGTAGGTTGTATGACATGCTTTCCCAATCTAATCTCTAACTTTTAAAAGGTGATATATAAATTATCATATTTAGTAGTAAGAGCATCTATCTTAAGTGAGACATTAGAGTACTTCTCATTTTCTTATTTTAAGTCCTCCATAAGTTTAGCATTTTCTTGATTGCTTTCATCATAGCAGTCAAGAGCTTCTTGTAGGCTAAGCTCAAGTTTGAAGATTTCAATAGATTCATCAAAGAGGGGTTTTCTCTAGCTTCCTTAAGTAAGCAAACAAGCTGATCATTCTTAAGCTGATAAAATTTGATATCTTTTCTAGCTTGCTTATAGTTATTTCTAAGCTTATTATAGTCTTCAAACAAATCATTAAAAGTATCAAATAATTTGTCATACGAAATATCTTTTGTTAATGAGTCATCATTTATCTCGCTTACCATTAAGCACAAGTCTATCGTATGTTGAAGGTTTTTGCCATTCTCGTAATGGATGATTGATTAATTGCTAGAATTTTACTTGGGCATAAGTTTGTAATATCTTCTTCCTTGCTGTCATCATTGTTGCATTAAATATCTGCATCTTTCTTTGTACTTGCAGCTTCTTTACTTTTGGTATAAGCTTGCAACATCATGAGGTTCTTCTTCATCTTCTTCTTTGTCTCCATAAGTTGCTTCCACCATTCTCCATATCTCATATGATATTTTATACTTGGAGATAAGTTTGAATTCGTCTTCTCCTAGAGTACAGTAAAGTATGTACATTGCCTTTGCATCATCGCTTACTGTTTTTTTTCATCTTTAGTATATTCACTATCTGCTTTGTCAAATTTTTTGTAACCATTAGTAACGTAAGTCCATAAGTTAACGCCAAGAGATTTTAGAAAAACACTCATATGTATTTTCCAAAATAGATAGTTAGTGCTGTTAAAAATATGTGGCTTATCAAGAAGTTGGCTTTCACCATTGATAGGAAATAGTGATCTTGTTGTTGCCATATGTTATACTCTTTGGATGTTAATCCGATAATCAAGAGAACTTTCAGTAGTTCTTATATAAGGAATATCAATTCTGATACAATTTAGAAACAAAAGATATCAGTAATATCTATATAAAGAGACCACCTGTTCTGATACCAATTGGAAGAGTAGTTGGGATCAGAAACTAAATAAGAGACTATATGCTCTAATACCAATTATGGATAATTTATATCAGCAATAGTTCCAATGTAAGAATACCTGCTCTGATTGTAGGAACAAATTGTATCAGTAACTAAATAAGAGACTACCTGCTCTGATTCCAATTGTAGGAGCAATTGGGATGAGCAAAAGTTCCTATATAAACGTAAATGTTCTAATATAAGAGTAACTGCTCTGATACCAATTGTGGGAGTAATTGGGATCAGAAACTAATAAGAGATTATATGTTCTTATACCAGTTATGGGAGCAAATGGTATTAGTAAAAGTTCTACTATAAGAGTACCTGCTCTGATACCAATTGTAGGACCGTGTATGAAAACTCTAGAGGGGGGTGAATAGAGTTTATGTATGCAGCGGAATAAAATTACTTGTTAAAATATAATTCTATGGCATGCAATGGTGATCAACTACTAGCAGTTAGAATATATCTTATTTGTAAGAATACTACTAGCAGTATTATGAATATATGCAGTAGAGTAAGAGAGAAAGTAAACGCAAACACCAAGATGTTTACTGGTTTTCCTCTGAGAGTACTAATCCAGTCCAGAGAACTCAAGCTCGTAGTTGTATCCACTATAATCACCAATATGAATCACAAGATTTGATCTGAAGGCTTGCCACTTCTTTATACCACGAGTTTTGATCTGAACTCTCTCAACTTCACAGCTTAGAGAGAGAGAGAGAGAGAGAGAGAGAGAGAGAGAGAGTAACAGATCGAACAAAGCTCTTTACAACTCAGAAGACTTCTAGACCGAGATCGTACTTGGCACTAGGAAGGCTACGGAGTTGCTCTTTAGATGAGAAGGTTAAAGCTTAGGGGATTTGCTCGCAATATGATAGAAGACTTAAGAATAGTTGAGTTGGTTGAGTGAGTAAGAATAATAATTCTAATTCTATTTATAGGTTGTAGGAAAAAAAATCGGTTAGAATTCAGTTAGGGTTTAATTAAAATTTCCAACCGTTGGGCCAAGAAATCAGGAGCTATTGAACTGGTTGATTTCATACCAAAAGGATAACCGAGTTCGGCCTGAGTTCGATCTCCTAGTATGGTAGATTTTGTAAATGAATGTGGCATGATTTGGTGGATATGTTCTTTGGATTATTTTAGTGGACTAATATCTTGTCATAAGTACTTGGGATTTGCCAGTGCGACTCAGCGTACATCAGTCCTAGACTCAAATAAATAAAGATTACATTTGAATATAAAACCAATAGCTGTTGCATAGTCTGACTTTGGTACGGATGGAGTTTATATGCTTTGCATCGAGTATCTGCTTCATCTGTATTTTGGATCTGATTCATTTAATGTTTGACGATTATCAGAATCAAGTTGACTGTGACCACTTTGTGTCAACAGTTGGTTCCCGGGAGTAGATCATATGGGGTGAATCTTGCTTTGAGCAACGGTGATCATCATTACCCCAGCAAGCCCTTCTTCGTGTCTTCTTCTACTTCTCTATACTTCTAGTCGCAAATGTTCTGTCCTAATTGCAACTTTGTTTGCAAGGAAGAAAATACTTTGGTTCTTGAGTTTTGTAATCCATAAGTTGTAATATGATATTATAGTTTTTCGTTGGAATCGAGGTATTCAGAATTAAAACTTGTTTGCGTGAACTTCTGCATTATAGACTACAACTTCAGGATCAACAGAGGGTAGACTTTAAGTTTGCTTGAATCTTTGTTCCTGACCTCCGTTCCTCCATCTTTTGACCTGTCTCGCGACTAACACCAACAATATGATCATTAAATATTGACTGACTTTCACTAAGTAGATTATGCTTTCACAAAACAAACCGAAGATCTTAAGAAGGTTGTTAAACTCAATGAAGAGATGTTGACTGACTTCCACTAACGATATGCACTTTAGCAACGTTAATTCAAGGTGAAGTTGAAGGAAAAAAGAAGTAGAAGTGAGGAGCAGTCTCAAAATGGGACTGGTTTGTCTCTTGTTTTTCCAGGCTCTAAGATAAGCTATTGTTGAGGGATATGAATAATTTGATGGTTACTCCATCCGCATGTTTAATTTTTCTTGAATCAGGTTAGAGGAAACTAAAGAATGAGATTGCCACGGCTGATCCTAAATTTGACACTTCTACCATTTGGGAAAAAAACCAAACTGATCATATTATTTAGGAACCAATTAGTTACAACATGTAAAACGTAAACACACATGAACTGGTCAGACCAGTTTTATTTTTCTCATTTTTGGAACGAATTATTACAAAAGTCACTCGTTATTTCACCCAAGAATAACCAAACCCTAGAGGAATTTGCATGAGGGTTGGTAATTAATGTGGGATGGATTACTTGAGAGGCCAGACAGTGAAGATGGTCTGTATCACGTTAAGGACCGTAATGAGAATCGCAGCGATGAAGGCGATGGCAGTCCAAGGAGAGCTGAAATGAGTATGCAACATATTGCCCATGTACACCCTGCATTTGCTATTGTAGTGCTGGGTGATCACCAGTGCAAGGCTGTAGTAGTCCTGGTCGTGGGGCGAGAGGTCCCTCCCGAGCTCGTTGAAGAGGTCCGCAACCTGTTGGTCGCTCCCGAACGCGTTGAGCAGTACCCTTCTCGACCTCAGCTCTTTCACATCTTCAGCATGATCGATGAACCGGTACATCAGCCAGACGTAGGAAGTGATCCCGTTGTCCGGCAGGCTGTCTGCGCACATCTCCAGAGCGATCAGGTTCAAGAACCTCGACCTCGTGAATTGGTCGACGACGAGACGGGGGACCGAAATGAAGCTGCGGACAAGCCCGTGCTTGAACTGGATGTCCCTCAGCTGCCTCGTTTTGCTGTTTCTGAAGATGATCCCTTCTTCTTTGAGGTTCGCTGCCGACGGAATCATGCTCACCTTCGTACTTCTTGGTATCGCCTTCGCCTTCTGATCCTCCGGGCCTAGAAGCCTCGAACGGAGTAGATCGAGGAGGTGGGATGATTTCTCGATGTCCTCCTTTACGTCGGGGCCCCTGCGCCACGAGTAATAAGGAGGGTTTCCGATGATCCTATCGATGAATTCTTCGAGGTCGACGTCGGGCATAAATATCATCATCGCCCTCAGCACGAAGAGCGGGAGCTGATTCTCGAGCAAGAAGATGTCCCTCATGATGGATCGGTGCAAGCGGTTGTACCATTTCATTTTGTGCAACCTGTTCGCGACGAACAGGTCGACGAACTGAAGAAGGAAACAGCCATCGTAGAACAACATGTCCACAAACTCGTCCTCGCTTATTAGGCCGGAGGGCATGTCTACGTACCATCCCCTTGCTTCGCTAGAGTGCTCGCGTACCTTATTTTTGAACGTATCGAGCGTGTGGATGGAGCGTTCGACTACGTATTTGGCTGCTTCCTTCTTGAGATGGTCGGTCAATTTAAGATGTTCCGTGCTGGAGTGGAATGGCCCGATCGCGACCACTTCAGGTTCGAACTCTTTTCTCATAATGTTCCTTAGGTGTTCGGGAACTCTATGTATTTCGGGTTTGGCTACGACGTCGATGTAGGAACACTCCCTCGATGGTACCGCACCCATGCCGGTGCCTTCACTTGCTTCGGTTATATCAACCGCGCGAACCACAGTAGGTAGTACTACTGCTGTGGTTTCTTCCTTGGCGTTCATGGCAGCATCGGTCATCTTGTAAACTTGGGTAGGAGTGAGTGAAATGCATGGTTAAGAACGTGGAGTTTATATATATGCATGGTTTCCAACTTTATCCGTACTTCCGACGGGAATTAATCTTTTTAAGTTTAGTATGTCTCAGGTTAAGCATCAAAACAGTTGGGACTTTCTTTTTTGTGCTTATTAAGCTAGCATATAGGCTTTTAGGGATGCCTGGTCCCTCACCTATTTGTGTAAAGAAAGATGCGGAGGGTATGTGATACGGAACAATTAGGATTGATAGGAGATTTATGTTCAACTAATCTAATTAATTAGGAGATTTAGCTAGTGAACAAATTCTTTTTAGTGATTAAACAGAATAGTGTGGAAGGAGATTTAGTTATCGTTATTGGTTTTGAAACTAACGTGCCTGACTTATCCGGAGAAGTGTGATTCTGCTGCTAGCCCTTCAAGAAAGGCACAAACTTCGCCTACGAGGGAGAGGCCTTTAACATACTCTTTCAGATATGGTGCACAACTCATTGTCCCGGAAAAAGATCGCACGCGCCACACAAGGACAACATACTTGATCCAAATTTTACTTGGGTTTCGAAGGAGCTGATAATGATTCCGCGTCCACTTTGATTGCTTGGTTTCAAGGAGTCGTTAGTTGAAAAAGATTGCTCGAACGTCCCTCCAAGCAAAGCAACAGATCCTTGGGAGATGTCACTGCCACATTTCTAGAATAGGAGTATTTTATCATTTTACATTATTCATATATTGTGCATATTATTTATTTATATATATTAATTATTATTTATTTGGTTAGTGGATTAGACTATCTAATAGACATGACATTAGTGAACCTAACTAGACTTGGCATGACAACTTGGACCAACTTATTAGACTAGTCACATTGGATCCTAATTAGCTAACCATTCTCATTAATTAAGGATTTGACTTAACTCTCATTAGGAAGAGAAGATTTTTCCACTAATTAATTTCTTCATGACAACCCAATAGGGGTATCCTAGATTGTGACTTTTACATTGAGTTTTGTGACTTCTACATAGGGCAACCTATAGAAAGAAGAACTAGATTGACATGATCCATATTGCGACTTCTACATTGAGTTTTGTGCTTAAATTAGGAAAAATTCGAGATTGGTGTACCAAGTGTGTGCCATTGAGTGAAATAGGTTAAATAAAACCTAATTTGATATTGTGGGGGTAGCTACTTGTCCAAAATTGGATACGAGTAGGGCGTATCGTGATACATTGTGATACGTCATGATACGGGTTGGTAAATTGGGGGTTTTCTGCTCATTGATGTATTTTTTTTCTAATATTCATTGTAATAGTTGTATATAGTCATATTTGATATGTATATGTCTTATTGGTAGAGTATTGGGGAGAATGACAAGTTGGTAATAGTGTATCATAACACTATAGCATGTATCTTACCTTGTGCTCATCTAGTGTTTGATGAATTGACCATGATTAGGGATATGTCTAATTAGATGTTATAATCATTACTAGTATATATATATATATATATATATATATATATATATATATATATATATGTGTGTGTGTGTGTGTGTGACACTGTGTTACAGTGTGAGGGTTCTGGTATAGGCATATCTGTGTACACAGAAAATGTATGTGTGTGCACTCGCGTGGTGTGTGGTGATAAGAGTTAAGTGTTGTGAAAGGGGTGTTAGAGTATTTCAGTCATGAGTGATGGGAAAGTTGACACTGATACCTTGTATTTGTGAAGTGTGGTTGATAGTGAGCTAGGGAGGGGGATCGGGTATGTTCAGAGATCAGTAAGATACAGAGGGGGATCGGGTTAATGTGGTTGCCACAATAGTATCAGTTTAAACTTGTGAGGGGGAGCTTGTGCTCGACCCCTGCACATTACATGAGTGTGTACCAGGTAAGGACATCATAGCAGAACAACAGTATAAGTGATGTGGTTAGAAAATCTATACACATGTGTGCACATATGTGTTGGCAGAGGATGTATGTGGGTGTTAGTGGATAGAAAGCAACAATAGGTATTGGTGTTGTTGTCTGTTGTTGATGTTGGTATTGTGTTGTTTGATGGTCTTATTATTGTTTTGACTGTTGGTGTTGTTCATATTGTCTATGGTGATGGTTAGTCGAGGGGGCTTGTGAGGTTCATTGGGTCATATGGAGAGGAGTGTAAGGGGGACACTTGGGACTGATACATTAAGCATCAGGGAAGCATTAGCAGCAGTCGGGCACATCAAGGTGGGTTGGGATATTTGTATTAACTAAGTATTAATGGTAAGGTAATAGTTGATATAGTACTAGCACTAGTAAGGGTATCGGAGATTTAGTTATCTATAGGATAAGGTATTATGGATGTGTCAATCACCATGGTGGGAGTTGATGTTTGGAGAATATCAAGATACGAGGTATGGGTAAGTTTAGGATATTGCTAGGATAATAGATACCAAGATATAGTTGATGTATTGAACTATATAGGTAGATATCATTATATTGTATCTCTATTAGTATGTGATACCTCGTATATATTATAGGTACATTTATATCTAATGATTATCCTAGTATCTATGATACTAAGGTTGGTGTGGTATACTAAGGTATAGCTAAGGTAATGTTAGTATATTAGATAACTGAGAGATTAACTTAGAATTAAGTAAATGTATTAACTTGATACCTATATGTATATATATATTTATGAGTTATATATATACTAGTAGTATCTAGTATAACTAATATTAGCTAAGTATTAGTAGTAATAACTAGTGTGAGCCTATTATTAACTAATATTGGCTAGTATACCTTGGTACAACCTAAAAAATACTATTGTAACAAGGTATTGACCTAGTTAACCGAGTTTGGACTTAGAAGTGACCTAGGAATATCACCCATAGCTAGATAATCATGTTTATCTTTTGAAATCACTGTTTAACACTTATATTCCATATTTTAGGATTCTTGGACTCTAGTTTGAGCTCTGTTCACTGTTTATTGCTCAGGACCACATGCGAGTACATTCTCTGACATTTTTTTGTTATTTTGATGATTACTATGACTCTAGTTATGTAGTATTATACTTGATTCTTGACACAATGGATTCACGGGCTAGTATCATACATACTTGTCATGAGAAATCATGATTGGATCCATCGTACTAGCCAGGGACGGGAAAGTATTAGTCGATTATGTGATCATACCCCACTTACTTCTGCATAGCTCACCCTCACCACACGAGGGTGTAGCATGTATGATCTTATTACTTGTGCATAGCTTCCCGTGTATGATTGGCCTGATCCCCTTACCTGTAGTGGCGCTGGGGGAGGTCGGGGGTGCTGGTGGTGGATTGGTGCGGGTGTGGGTGCTGGAGTTGCAGCGGCTGCCGACGTAAAGGCGGCGGCCAGGGAGGGTGGGTGTCGGCCGGGAGGGAGCTGGGGGAGGGGCGAGGCCGGTGGCGGTGGTCCGGTGGGCGGAGGGTGGCGGAGCTGGTGGTGGGGTGAGTTCGGGATGGGGGGCTGGGTTTGTTTATATAGGGTTTAGGTTAATGGCACTAGTGTAAATAGTTTAAAAGCTAGGGTTATTTAGGTAATTTAATTTAATAAATATCTTAGGATATTTAGGCTGATATTTTGGGTGGGACCCATTGCCACATGTACGGTTTAGGTTCACCGGCCAATAGGGGGGTGACACCTCACACTGAAATTTGTAGAAAAACCCCTGCAAATTTATAAATTGCATAAAGTCTTATTAATTGGAAAATTACGTAATTTCGCAATTTGTCTGGAAAAATACCATATTCCTAAAAATGCTAAAATTCACAGAACTTTAGAAAAAAGTTGTGGGAGGGTCCTGAGGGGGTGGGGGTGAGCCTGGGCAGGGGCTGGGCCTGGTTTCTGGGTGATACGGGTCACAGTATTAATTAATTAATAAATAGTGCGCACGGTGTTTTCTAATTATTTAGAGGCAGGTAGGGCCATAATTTCAGCACGGTGTCAATATACTAAATGTAGTATACTGAATGCAGAATAATAACGTATTTTTGTTTGGGCAAAACAGGTACCTATTGGGCCTCTAATTGCTATTGGAACTGGGATGGTTACATGCATAGAAAATAAATAGAAAATAAATACGGACGTTTGTAATGATATTTGTGTGTCTAAAACGAGGCTCATACCAGCGTATCTGTGAGTTGCACAAAGTGCAAAATAATAGGCTGGCATGTCTAGGTGAGGTATGTGAACTTTGTTTGGGGATAACAATCAGTGTAATGCTTTAATTAATTAGGTGATGGACAGGTGCACAAGTAAATAGGATATGTAAGCAAAATAAATAAATAAATAATCTGATAAATCCTAAATTGGTAAAATAATCCTAAATTAATATTAAAAGCTGAATTCTGGTCGAGGGAGTTTACAGATAAGTTGGAATCTTATATAGAAGTAAGCTTGTTTGTAGGCTATCCAAAAGGAATAAAAGGAGTTCCATTTCATAGTCCTAAGGATCAGAAGGTCATTGTTAGCATCAATACCTGATTCTTAAAGGAAGACTATGTGATGAACCATAAACCCTTACTTATAGATGTGCATAGCCGATCATATATGGTAGATCTTGATCTTGTCCCTAGCCGATCACATAATATCTAATATTTTAAGGCACTTAGTAGTTTTATATTCCTCTATTCCAGTTTATACATGCTGATACAGTCATTCTCTTGTTTACTTACAGTTCATTATTGTCTGTGATATGATTATCTGTATTGTCTAACATTATTTTCATATTCTATTTCCATTACTTAAAGTTTTATAGTCTTTTTCATTATAGTTAAAACTACTGTTAGTTTATATGCTTCACTCCAATCCTTACTAGATAACATTTTTTAGAGGATTTAGAGGACTTTTGTCCCACATAGTATGGAGCGGGAGTAGATAGGGGTTACATCCAGGAGCTTCAGGAAGATCCCGTTCCAGTATAGGATCCATTAGTAGTGACTTAGAGCCTAGCATTATATTGTATTTGGATTGTTCCATTTACATATATTCTGAGTTGTACTATGTTGAGATTTATGTTGTTATTCTGTTAGCTAAACTCTTAGAATTATTTCTATTATGTTGAGATGTTTATTTCTAGAATTATGTGTTGGAACATCTTTCATATCATTTTTATATCTTTATCGTGCCGTACTTCTTTTTTATAGATTATTATGATTGAGTATTTATATATCCATTAAATATTTATCTTGTCCTCCTTATGGAGTTAAGATTATCATTGATAGGTTATGATATTGATATTGTGAGATGTGATAGATAATATTGTGACCTAGACAACGTTCTACCGCCAAAGCCATGGCGTAGGATGGATGTACCCACGTACTCGTACCCTTACTCTGGGTGTGGGTCGTGACACATTTTTATGATGGCCTATGCAGGTCAAAGTCACAACTAGTGCGATATTATAATAGTACTCAGACTTAGAGTATAATTACAAGCCTGCTATAGGATATATGTTACAGAGTGAGAGTATACTTAATCACAACTAAAAAAAATTCCAATCTATTTATTTTGCTATCCTTATCATTCTGAATATTTGCTTCTTTGAATATTGCTTTCCTTATTTGATGATATCATATCTTATGCCTTATTGACTTCTTCTTACTTCAATCTATCTTCAGGATATTGTCGAAGACCAGATCACAAAGATTAGGACACGCAGCTTCGGAGAGGTCTGCCACCTTTTTACCTGCTACCCAGGCAGCTGGAGTTGCCCCTTCTGTTTTCCCTGTTCACATAGGAGTTTCGACAGCTTTTGTGGGTCCTCCTCCCCCACCTTTCCAGAGGGCTGTCCCAGTTGTTGCAGAGGACCTTCCTCCACCGCCATAGTTTACTTTTTCTAGAGGTGTGCCTGTTGACGGGGAACAGATATTTTCTTTGATTTAGGGCATTGTAGATGCCCAGAGGGTGTCAGCGGAGGCTCAATATGTTCAGGACGAGGAACAGAGGGTACAGAAAGAGGGGCACCAAGAACAGACTGAGCTAATCAGAGAGAGCATGGATAATGCTCACCAGATAGCCTTACAAGCAGTGGGGAGAGTTGCCCAGCAATATCCTGGCCTGCCGCAGAAGCAGAGGCCAGGCACAATTGTGGACTTTAAGAGGATGTCGCCTTGGGATTTCTGACAACTGGTTGAAGGATATAGAGAGGATCCTATGTTTGGCTCAGATTCTTGAAAGCTTACAGATCGAGATGGTCGATAGTCAGATGTTTGATATTGCACTCACTTGGTATCGCACGGAGCCCAGGCTTACCGCACAAGGACTTACTTATGAGGCTTTCAATAAGCTTTTCAAGGAAAAGTTCTTCCCCAACGTGGCCCTAAGAGTTTTGGAGAGTCAGTTTCATGACTTGGTCTAATGGAATATGTCGGTTGATGAGTACGCCACATAGTTTTATTATTTGAGCCATTTTACACCAACCATGATTCGGGACCTAGGTGATTGAACCCAGAAGTTCAGAAATGGGCTGATGAGAGAGATCAAGTCACGCACTTCTGGTCGATGCACCGCTACCTATGAGGATATTATGATAGATACTCAGATTGCTGTGGATGATCTGGACCTTAGGTCCAAAAGGGGTCATTATGTTTCTGGAGGTGCGAGTATCAGCGTGGGACCGGCCAAGCGTTCCTATTTTTAGCAGCAGTAGAGAATATTCCAGCACCATCATTAGCACCGCCAGGCACCAGTTCATAGACATGTTCAGAGCAGCAACAAAGATAGATACAATAGGCCATTCATTGTGTATTATGTGGAAATCCAGGACACACCAGGGAGGTCTGCCAGAAGAGGCTGGGAGTGTGCCTTTTCTGTGGGCCACCAGGCCCCTACTTGAGGGATTATCTAGCTCGTCCAGCTCAGAAAGGACCAGCTAGAGCACCGGTTCAGGGAGCACCAAGAAGGCCACCCGCAGTTCAGAAGTGGGGACCTCCACTTCCGCCACAACAGCAGAGATTCATCCAGCACCAACAGCAGCAGAGAGGTGCACCCTAGGGTGAGCATTCGCCATGACGGTCGAGAAGACCGAGCCGGAGGAAAATATGATTTCAGGTTCAGTCCTTCTTAATACCTTTCCAGCATTTGCTTTATTTTATTTTGGTGCTTCCCAAAGTTTTGTATTTGTATCTTTTGCTCTTAAACATCATTTAAAGGCTGAACCCTTGGCTAGGACTTGCAAGATCATGACAAGGGGTAGCATTATCCCGGTCAGTGATGTTTGCAAGGATCAAAGAGTTACATTGGAAGGCCGAAAGTTGAGTACGTGCTTACTCGTAATCCCACTCCCGAGCTACGATATTGTACTCGGAATGTATTGGTTGAGTACGCACCATGCTAGTATAGATTGTCGGGGAGGCAAAGTGTTGTTTTGACCGCCAAGGGAGCTAGAGTTTGATATTGCCAAAGGAGTATTGGAGCAGAGTGAGAGTATCATCTGTGCAGCCATGGTGGGAGAGAATGAGCTGCCACATCCATTAATAGTGGAGTTTATAGATGTTTTCACGGAGGAGTTGCCAGGATTGCCGCTAGACCGAGATATTAAGTTTTCTATAGACTTGGTGCCAGGCATAGAGCCTATATCATAGCATGTCTATAGGGTCAACAACAACAAACTGGCAGAGTCGAGGAAGTAGGTTGATGAGTTACAGGATAAGGGCTTCATCAGATCCAGTTCATCACCGTGGGGTGCTTCGGTATTGTTTGTACTGAAGAATGATGGGTCAGTACGCATATGTATCGACTACATAGCACTGAACAATTTTATTATCAGGAAAAATTTTTGCTGCCGAGGATAGATGATCTCTTCGATCAGTTGAGCGGAGGAAAGGTATTTTTGAAGATAGACTTAAGGTCAGGCTACTACTATATGATAGTAAAGAAGGAAGATATTCTAAAGACAACTTTTCAGACTCGGTATGGCCAATTTGAATTCATGGTAATGTCGTTTGCGTTGACCAATGCCCCGGCAATATTCATGAACCTGATAAACAAGATGTTCCACCAATACCTTGATAAGTTTGTGGTGGTGTTCATTAATGACATTCTTCTGTATTCGAAGACACCGGAGGAGCATAAAGAGCACCTGATGATAGTTTTGGAGACTCTTAGGAAGAAGGAGCTTTATGAAAATCTTTTAAAGTGTGAGTTCTTCCTTGACAAGGTTGAATTCCTTGGTCATGTGGTGACAGGTGATGGGATCTCATTTGACCGAAAGAAGATCGTGGCAGTGGATTCATGGGCTACTCCAAGTTCAGTGGCAAAAATCATAAGTTTTCTGGGGTTGACAAGGTATTACAGGAGATTCGTACAGGATTTATCCAGTATCGCAGAGCCGATGACTAGGCTGACCAGGAAGGATGTGGAGTTTTTTCAATAGAGGATTGTCAGGCCACATTTAATGAGCTAAAGAAGATATCGATGATAGCTCCAGTATTGAAGTTTCCATCAGGGACAAGTGGATTCATTATCTATAGTGATGCTTCAGGGAAGGATTTGGGTTGCGTTCTTCAGCATCATGGTAAGGTGATTGGCTATGCTTCCAGACAATTACGTCTTTATGAGAAAAAATACTCCACCAATGATTTAGAGTTGGCAGCGGTCATCTTTTCTCTAAAGATATAGAAACACTATCTATAAGGAGAGCATGTAGAGATCTTTACGAACCCCAAGATCTTGAAGTACGTATTTAGACAGAAAGAGTTGAACATGAGACAGAGGTGATAGTTGGAGATGATGAAGGACTTCAATATTTCATTGCAGTACCATCAATGAAAGGCGAATATAGTCGTTGATGCCTTGAGCAGGTACCTAATGGCTATGTACTTGACGACGGACAGATATTTGTTGGACTATCTTGAGAGCTTGGATATTGAGGTGCTAGTTTCTGGTATCGAGATGCAAATGTGGGGATTGCAGATACAATCTGAGCTGATGGACAGAATTAGGGCTATGCAGTATAATGATGGGAATATGAGTAGCATCAGAGCACAGGTTATGATAGGATTATCGTAGGATTTCACTATTGCTAATGAGGGATCATTGCGGCACAGTTCTAGGTTATGTGTGCTAAGTGGAGAGTTAGGCGAGGAGGTTCTGCAGGAGGCGCATCGCTCTCAGTACTCGATACATCCAGGTGCCAACAAGATGTATCAAGACCTGAGGGAGTACATATAGTGGTATGGTATGAAGCGGGAGGTGGCATTCTTCGTATCTAGGTGTTTAGTATGCCAGCAGGTAAAGGCAGATAGGTAGAGGCCAGGTGGATTGTTCAGCCTTTACCCATCCCAGAGTGGAAGTGGGAGCATGTTCCATGGATTTTGTTTTGGGACTTCCGTGTTCTCCAGGAGAGAAAGACGTGATTTGAGTCATCGTAGACAGGTTGACCAAATTAGCCCACTTTTTGCCATTTAAAGTGAGTATGTCTACGACAAAACTGGTAGAGATATTTGTGGGACGGATTGTCTGATTGCATGGAGTTCCTGTGAGCATCATCTTGGATCAGGATAGTCGTTTCACTTCCTACTTTTGGAGGAGTTTGCAAGCTAGCTTGGGCTCTCAACTCAAGTTTAGTATCGCATATCACCCCCAGACAGACGGATAGTCAGAAAGGACTATTCAGACTCTCGAGGATATGCTCCATACTTGTGTTTTGGATCTCGAAGGTTCTTAGGAGGATCATCTGCACCTAGTAGAGTTTGCTTACAACAATAGTTACCAGGCCAGCATTGAGATATCACCATTTGAGACTTTATATGGACGAAGATGTCGCACTCCTTTATCTTGGGATGATGTTGGTGAGAGAGCCATATTGGGCCCAGAGTTGGTTGTGGATGTAGCTGCAAAGGTAAAGTTCATTAGAGATAGATTTCGTATGGCGTGGGAGAGACAACGACATTGGGCCGACAACCACCGGAGACCTTTGGAGTTTGAGGTATATGTTTTTTTTGTGATTGCTTGTGATTGCTTTGTTTTAGATTGCGTATTAAGGCTGTATTTTATTATAGGTTGGTGATCTGGTGTTCTTGCAGATTTGTCCGATACGGGGCACGATTCACTTTGGTGTAGGCGAGAAGTTTAGTCCACGGTACATCGGATCTTTCAGTATTCTTGCGAGGGTCGGTGCAGTAGCCTACATAATAGACTTGCCGCCTGTACTATGGGGAGTACATGACGTGTTCTACATGTCACAGTTGAGACGGTACGTGGCAGATCCTGGTCACGTACTAGATCACTCGTAGATCGAGTTGGGTCCAACTCTCAGCTACCCATAGTAGAAAGTGGAGATTCTGGATCAGATGGAGAAGGTACTGAGAAACCAAATGATTTCCACAGTTTGCGTTGCGTGGAGGCATCACCCTCCGGGAGAGTCTACCTAAGAGAGGGAACCCGAGATGCACGAGCGATACCCTTATCTCTTCGAGCCTTGAGGTATTATTCTTCTTGTTTTGTTGTGTCCTTGTGCTTGTTCGTCATTTAATTTTGAGGATAAAATTATTTTAAGGGGAGTAGACTTATCACTACCACATTTCTAGAATAGGGATATTTTGTCATTTTATATTATTCATATATTGTGCATATTATTTATTTATATATATTAATTATTATTTATTTGGTTAGTGGATTAGACTACCTAATAGATATGATATTAGTGAACCTAACTAGACTTGGCATGACAACTTGGACCAACTTATTAGACTAGTCACATTAGATCCTAATTAGCTAACCATTCTCATTAATTAAGGATTTGACTTAACCTTCATTAATGTAACCTCCACTAATTTTATAGATTTTTTTTATATAATAATAGGAATAATAATGCGTATAATGACAACATACCAATAAATGATAATAAAATAAATAAAACAAAAATAAACTAATAATTGTTTTATATAAATAATAGTAATTATAATTAATAAGGATATTTTTATAAAATAAAAAGAAAGAAAAGAAAAGAAAAAAAAAATATATATATATATATATATATATATATATATATATATATATATAACAATTAATCAAGGAAAATATAACAATACCACATATACTATAACCAACAACAACAACAACAACAACAACAGCAGCAGCTAAAATTTTCACCCATGGTTCACTAACGACCAGACCTTCCTCTATATTCGACCCAATCCAGGTAACTCTCGGCAATATATATATATATATATATATATATATATATATATATATATATATAAATGTACATAAACAAATGAAAACCCTGACCAACGAGCAGTCACCCTAGACCTTCCCCCTCACCATCGTCGCTGTCGCTCGACTGTCGAACGCCGGAGCACTACCGTCGCTAACCGGTACACGCGCACGTCAAAACCGCGATAGAAACGAACCCCAGTACCCATCTTCCCCGCTGAATTTCTTCCTACATACGCGGCCAAATTTTAATCAAGTTGTTTAGATTCAATCACAACATGAGCACCTTCTAATATCTTTAAGTAGTTTTATTCGAACCAACCTATTTCTGATTTAAATTTATCTGAAACTTTTTGAAAAACCACTATTATAGATATATGTGAATTAACAGTTTTCGAAACCAACAAGCTGTTTTGGAAAGCGATTTTCTTCCAATTGAACTTAATTATGATCTTTTTTTTCTAATAGCTAGTCTATATAACCATGATCGCAACGACCTAATATTTATATAATTTGGATCATTAATTATGTGCTAAATTAAGATATAAAATCATAAAAAATTATTTTTCAAGAACTTAGAAACTTGTAATATAGAGTGCGTCCGACAAACTGGACCGCCATGTCACATACCAGTTGCACCAAAAGGTGCGTATGGTATATCCTGACGTACGGACTTTCGCGAAAGTTGATTTGGACGTATGTGTGTATCAAAATCAACCCGTATCCATAAAAAGTCCTCCCATATCGGCATTTTAAAATTTCCCTATTAGTTGGTGCATGCTTGTTGGAACACGACCAAACTTGCGCCTTTGGATTCATGGTATTATGCTGGTCCTTTGACCCAAGTTTTACGCAATTCCGAGACAGTTGACCGTGCCGCCTATCAGCGGGCCCCACGGTTGACTTGACGGACAAAATTGTGATCGGCTCACCGAAATAAAAAATTGGATATACCATTGAGTTCCTATCGTCGTTTAAGATTTGATTGACCTATAATCTATCTCATTTAGAGACTTTTATTCCTGATATGCAGTTCGATGCAAAGTGGGCCAGTTGTGGACCCCGCTTCCCCTGTATCCAAATTAGAAAAAAGGTAGAGTTTTTTGACTATCTTACTGATTCTGGAGATGGTGGTGATGTTTATTTCAGCATCCGGAGATATTCCTCCAGAGCCCCTACTTTTCGGTTCATTGTGCTTGACGTTTGGACGCCTATATTTCACAGCTTGCTCGCTTGGCAAGTATACCTTGCCATTATGTTGTTTATTTACATTCATTATTAGCATGCATATTTTTTTGTTCATTTAATTATTTTATTTTGCTATATATTGTGCGTCCAAGAATAACTTGGGTGCAACGACGGTTGCGTTGTCTTTTGTCACTTATTTAATATTTTGCATGATGACCTAGTGTTATGAGACCACCCCATGATGTTGAGGAATTACTATGTTTCATTTGTCGTGACACATTTGTTACATGAGTTTGAGTCTCATGTAAGACACAGACTTGTGTGATAGGCTGGCCACATGTACGTGTGGGACGTGCGACGGATAGAAAATAACTGCTGATAGAAATGCATGCTATGAGACTTGGCAGTTATTATAGGTATAACCGTGGCATGGATATGACATGGATAGGGCATTGGGTGGGGAGAAGAACAAGTAGGAATATGGGCTCCTTTATACTTTTTCTTTTGTAACATGTACGCTCCGTCGAATATGTGTGGTCAGATGACCCTTATATTATATTATTTACTGGCGGCCTCTAACGATCGAAAGACGTTACACTTTTTTGGCCACTGATTCTCCGAGAGAGTCACGCCAATCCCATTTTAGCCAGATAGTCCACAAGTTGGAAGTTGTTCTCAAAAGTGTATTTCACATAGACGGTTAGGCAACCCTTTGGATATTATTTTTAGTATATTATGGCATGTGCTTTTTGTATCTTGTTATGTCCTTCTTAGGACCTGGTCCACTTCCAAGTATAGACGAGCATGATTATTTACAGGACTATGAACCCGGCCCTGACGCATCATTCTCTGTTGAGGAGGTCTTACCTTCTGAGTACCAGTGATTACTTCATTACTGGTGGATCCTTAGCTGCTGTTTCTTTATTGAAATTTATTTCATATTGGGATTTTGAGCTCCTCTATCTTTTTAGTTTTTGATATAGTTGATGGTAGTCGTTTTGTCTACACCCGACTATTATTCTTTTGATACTTCATACTTGAGACATTTAGCTATTTATTTTGATATTCCTTTACTTATGCTTGTGGATAAGATATAGATGCCTGTGACTTGTTTTGACAATATAAGAACCACTTGTGAATTAATATTCATATTATAGCGTACGTATATGTTATTATTTTCTAACATATTGGAGTTTTTAGATACATACGGCTAGCATGCTACGTATTTCTAGTCCTACCTATTTTGGGACTGGGCGTGACAATTAGGAAGCGAAGCTTCCTCCACTAATTAATTTCTTCATGACAACCCAATAGGGGTATCCTTGACTTTTTATATTGCTTGGGCAAAGGGGAAGGGGGGCCGGCCCTAGTTTTAGGGAGGGAGATTCTCTCTCTCCTTTCATCTCTTATCCAAAATATTTTCTAATTGATGTTTTTCCCCAAATTGAATCATTCCTTCACCAAATTCTACCAAACCACACTCAATCCCTTCACTAATCATCATCTAAGGAGCACTAGGAGCTTAGATTTCCAAGAGCATTGAAGGAGAAGGAGTTTGGCTAGGATCTTGTGTCCAAATTGTGTCCTATTGAGTTTTCATGTGAAATCCATCTTCCAATAGGTAAAATTCTAAAATTCCTCTTTAATTAGGTTCTAATTGTTGTAATTGAGCATTAGGAACCCACCCATACATTAGAACTACCTATAGGAAGAAGAACTAGGTTGATATGACCCCTATTATGACATCTACATTGAGTTTTATGCTCAAATTAGAGAAAATCCAAAATTCGTGTACCAAGTATATGCCATTGAGTGTAATAGGTTAAATTAGATCTAATTTAATATTTTGGGGGTAGCTACATGTCTATAATTGAAAATGAGTAGCGTGTATCATGATACGTCATAATACGGGTTGGTAAATTGGGGTTTTGTGCTCGTTGATATATTTTCTCTCTAATATTCATTATAACTAATTACATTAGTTATATATAGTCATATTTGATATGTATATGTCTTATTGGTTGAGTATTAGAGAGAATGACAAGTTGGTGATAGTGTATCATAACACTATAATATGTATCTCGCCTTTTTCTCATCTAGTGTATAATGAATTGACCATGATTAGAGATATGTCTAATTAGATGTTACAATCATTACTATTATATATATATATATATATATATATATATATATATATATATATATATATATATGAGTATATAGGTGTTTTTGATACTGTGTTACACTGTGAGGATTCAGGTATAGGCATATCTGTATACACAGGGAATGTATGTTTGTGCACTCGCGTGGTGTGTAGTGATAAGAGTTAAGTGTTGTGAGAGGGGTGTTAGAGTGTTTCAGTCATGAGTGAAGGAGAAGTTGACACTGATACCTTATAACAATGAAGTGTGGTTGACAATGAGCTAGGGAGGGGGATCGGGTAGGTACAGAGATCAGTGAGCTACGAAGGAGGATCGAGTCTGTGCAGTTTCCACAACAGTATCAGTTGCGACTAGTGTGGGGTGACCTATTCTCGACCCCTGCACATTTCTTGAGTGTGTACCAGGTAAGGACATCCGAGCATAACAACAATATAAGTGATGTGGTTAGCAAATATGTACACATGTGTGCACATATGTGTTGAGTAAGGATGTATGTGGGTGTTAGGGGATTCACAACAATAGTAGGCGTTGGTATTGTTGTTTGTTGTTGATGTTAGTATTGTTTTGTCTGATGGTGTTGTTGTGTTGACTGTTGGTTTTGTTAATATTGTCTATGGTGTTGCTTAGTCGAGGGGGCTTGTGAGGTTCATTGGTTCAAATGGAGAGGAGTGTAAGGGGGACACTTGGGACTGGTACATTAAGCATCAGGGAAGCATTAGCAACAGTCAGGCACATCAAGGTGGGTTGGGATATTTGTATTAACTAAGTATTAAGTTCATAGGTAAGGTAATAGGTGATATATTACTAGCACTAGTAAGGGTAGCAGAGATATAGTTATCTATAGACTAAGGTATTATGGATGTGTCAATCACCAAGGTGGGAGTTGATATTTGGAGTATATCAAGATATGAGGTATGGATAATTTAAGATATTGCTAGGATACTAGATACCAAGATATAGTTGAGGTATTGAACTATATAGGTAGATATCATTATATTGCATCTCTATTAGTATGTGATACCTAGTAAATCTTATAGGTACATGTATATCTAATGATTATCCTAGCATCTATGATACCAATGTTGGTGTAGTATACTAAGGTAGAGATAAGGTATTGTTAGTATATTAGATAACTGAGGGATTAACTTAGAGTTAAGTAAATGTATTAACTTGATACCTATATGTATATATATATTTATGAGTTATATATATACTAGTAGTATCTAGTATAACTAATATTAGCTAATTATTAGTATTAATAACTAGTGTGAGCCTAGTATTAACTAATATTGGCTAGTATACCTTGGGACGACCTAGAAAACCTAGTGTAATAAGGTATTGACCTAGTTAACCTAGTTTGGACTTAGAAGTGACCTAGCAACATCACTTATCGCAGGATAATCTTGTTTATCTTTCCAAATCACTGTTTAACACTTATATTCTATAATTTAGGATTCTTGGACTCCAGTTTGAGTTCTGTTAACTGTTCATTACTCAGGACCACAAGCGAGTAAATTCTCTGATAGTTTTCATTATTTTGATGATTACTATGACTCTAGTTCTGTAGTGTTATACTTGATTCCTGACACAGTTGATTCACGGGTTAGTATCATACATACTTGTCATGAGGAGTCATGATTGGATCTATTGTACTAGCCGGGGACGGAAAAGTATTAGTTGATTATGTGATCATGCCCCACTTACTTGTGCATAGCTCACCCTCACCACGCGAGAGTGAAGCATGATCTTATTACTTGTGCATAGCTCCCCGTGTATGATTGGCATGATCCCCTTACACGTACTTATGTATAGTCAATCATACTTGATTGAACTGATCCCTTACTTATACTTGTGCATAGCCAATCATATATGGTAGAGCCTGATCTTGTCCCAAGTCGATTACATAATAACTAATATTTTAAGGCACTTAGTAGTTGTACATTCCTCTATTCCAGTTTATACCTGCTGATACAGTCATTCTCTTATTTAATTATAGTTTATTATTTCCTGTGATATGATTATCTGTATTGTCCAATATTATTTCTATTTTGTATTTCCATTACTTACAGTTTTATACTCTTTGTCATTATAATTGGAATTGCTGTTAGTTTATGTGCTTCGCTCCAATCCTTACTAGATAACATTTTTTAGAGGATTTCGATAACTTTTGCCCCATATACTATAGACTGAGAGTAGACGGGGGTCATATCCAGGAGCTTCAGGAGGATCTTGTTCCAGTAGAGGATCCATTAGTAGTGACTTAGAGCCTAGCATTATATTGTAATTGGATTGTTCCATTTAGAGATATTCTGAGTTGTACTATATTGAGACTTATGTTGGTATTGTGTTAGCTAGACTCTTAGAATTATTTCTATTGTGTTGAGATATTTATTTCTAGACTTATGTGTTGGAACATCTTTCATATCATTTTTATATATTTATCGTGACGTACTTCTTACTTATAGATTATTATGATTGAGTATTGATATATCCATTATATATTTATATTGTCCTCCTTATGGAGTTGAGATTATCATTGACAGGTTATGATATTGATATTGTGAGATGTGATAGATAGTATTGTGACCTAGACCGCCAATGCTGCGGCGTAGGCTGGACGTACCCATATATTTGTACCCTTACTCCGGGTGTGAGTCGTGACATGTAAAGACGTCAAAATTTTTTTAGTAGAACATGAGATAAGAAAATTCACTTAACTCATTGATTTCACACCTTAGTTTAATAGTAGATTTTATTCCCATTTATTATGTGCCTCTTATATACAATTCTTTGGCTCTTTTTATTGTCATTCACAACCAAAATAAGTTAATTTAACGACATTTTTAGTGACTCCAATACCAAACGTTGATGTATTATTTACTTTAGCGACTCCATAAAAATTTGTCACAAAATGTTGTTGATGGCGACAAATTACGACTACTAGCGACTACTGTTAGTTACTAAGTATACATACGTCGCTATGAGACACTATACATTGCTAATTCTTTAATATCAGAGATGTTTAGCGGTGTACTTCTTGTTACATTGATAATAAATTGATATCAGCATATTAAACTTTTTACTTCCCCCCTTTCTCTCTCTCTCCCTTGATCAAAATTTCCTCGCCCTCCAAAATTGATCTCCGACCCTATTTGGTGAGTGATCCTCCTCTCCGGCGCTACGACCACTACTACTCCTCCAGCTACAACTAATATAACTCCTCATTTCGGGCAGGTACTCCTCCTCTCATTCCCTTCCTTCTCTACCCGACCGCTTAAACACCACCAGTATATCTGCCCAATGCCACCACCACCATCTTGTCACCCAAAATTTCAAACCTTAGCACCACCATCACCACCATAGCAGACCAATGACCTCACCACCACCACCACCATCTCCTCACCCAAAATTCCAAACCCTAGCACTACCACCACAACCATCTTCTTTCTCTTTGAATTTTATGTTTTAATTTGAATAATAGCTTATTTAGGGATAATCAGATAATTAGGGTTCTATTTCCAAATATTAGTATTCAAATTTCAATATCATATTGATAATCTAGTATGATACAGACACAAAAATATGATACGAATTGGATAATTCATCTATAAGGGTGTTAATATATAGCAGCATTTGCATTAGCAGAATCAATTACGGAAACATTAGCAGCAATATTTGCAGTATCAACAATTACAACCGCAACATTTGGGGATAGCAGTGTACTGCAGTGGTTTGGGTCACTCAATATCAGTACTTGGTGTATAGTTTGTGGACATGTGTGTACCTATGAGTGTGTATCAGTGGTGTGAGTTCCTATAGCAGGTATTTAATCTGCTATAGTGTGTATCCTATGTTGTGTAGGTTTGTATGTATCAAGTAAATGTCTAGAGAGTGTACCAGGGAGTATCAGATACAATGTTTTACGTATATGTCTGTGTACAGTTAAGATTAGTGATTATGAATGTGAGTTAATGTCATAGTTAGGTAGCAAGAAATTTGAGTATATGTTTTAGTCAAGATATTGTGTTTGGGTGTGGGTAGTACCTTGTGTGTGTAAGTGTGTCAAGTGTATGAGAGTCCACGTGTTCCTTATGTGTGTGTGTGTGTGTGTGTGCATGTGTTTGTGTCAAGTGTATGAGAGTGTCCAAGTGAGAGATGTGTTGTAGAAGCATGGAAAATCTGCTCTATGTGCCCTAGAGACCTTGCTCCATGTAACATAATGATGCGCCTCAGTAGTCTAACTCCTTGTGCCTCATGGATTCTTACCAATGCGCCAAATGTCTAAGTGGAGTCTCATGCTTCCGCCATTCCATGCGCCCTCCTATATCTAGGTGTCTCATATGCCCGTAGTGCCATGCGCCCCTATATATTCTAATTGTCTCATGTGCCCGCAGTGCCATGCACCCACCTACATCTAGGTGTCTCATATGCCAGCATTACCATGCGCCCCTATGTATCTAAGTGTGTCATGCGCCTGTAGTGCCATGTGCTATTATGATCCTGCCAACTCTCATGCACCATGAAATTCATGTACATGCGCCTACGTGATGCCTTGTTGAAGGCTATAAATAGTAGATATTTTCCTACATACAAAGCATCGAGAGATCCATACACCCATACGTAAAAGAAAGAGGAAGCAAAGCTAGCCGCCTCTACAAGAGAAGGAGACAGAGCACAGTCGAAGCCTCGTCGACCCCCCTTGGTCCCGGATCATCAACGGAGTAAATAAGCCAGTTCAGTGCTCGATCTCCACCATCACACTTATCCTAGATCTTTTGTACTTAGATTCTCTTGTATAGGGTTTCTTTTGTACTCTCTGTCAATTTACAATAAATAAGAATTTTACAACTTCATCAAAAACATAATTTTTTTTATGATATCGACAAAAATGGTTACTCTGCTGGGGAAAAGCTTCTCCTCCAACGAGAAGTTGGTGACACAATATGACGTGACCAAGATAGGTTTGACTCAGAGGATATTGGTCGTCTGCTTTGACTAACAGGTATTTGAAGACACACTGGATAAGCCAAACTCTACCATGAGGCCCGTACGACCTCGCAGTACTCACAAAATTTAGGATATTAGTGCCGTTGCGCCAATCTCGAAGTTGGTACTTGATACATTGTCAACCCATGTTGCAGTCGCACCCACGGTTTATCTATACTCCGCCAATAAGTCAAGTTCCTTACCAAGGCCCGTACAGCCTCTAAAAGTTCGTAGGGTATGGGTTGCCAAAGCTGCTATGCTAGACCCAACCTCCGATCCAAAAATGCCGCCAACCTTAGCCGCAGGTGCACACAAGGTGAACGCGCATCATGCCTCTGTATCCATAGCTGCACCCAAGAAGAACTTTTCCAAGTCCCATGAAACGCGCATGCAGCGACGTCTAGGCCGTGAAGCATGTGTCGATCAAAGGCACATAGAGTCTCCTCTTGGCAAGGCAGCTAGTAATAAGGACTCGTATAGTTCTACTCTGGATTCCCTTTACTATGTGCCCAAGTACGCTGGTCTAAGGAAGTCCAAAACACCCCAAGCCATATGCGTTAAAGGGGCTGCACCAAGAAGCATGTGCTGTTGTTGGTAATATGCCCTGCCAATAGAAAACTCTATAGAGAAGACCCAGGCGCATAAGTGCCAGAAGTTGGTCGAACCTTGGAGCTTTCTAAAACTCATTTAGATGCCACAGTCGCACAAAAACCAAGTCGAGTGAAGAATATCGGGAGGACAGACCAATGCGCCCAATCTGGTTATATGCATAGAGGGAGCCTATCTCATATCAAGTCTTCAATTAACGATCTGTTTGTAGTTTCTACGGAAGAACCGGATTGGGGAGAAAAATCTTCGCCTTCACTTTTATGTGCAAGGGTTACCCGAGCACGTGAAGTGGGGGTGGAAAAGAAACTTCCATCGTCTAATTTTTGCAACGTGATTAGTCATAAGTAGGAAGAGAGAAGCAAAACTCGCAAATGATGTGTCCCCTCAAAGACACGTATATTCTAGTATCATCATTAACTGTAGCTGCACTCAAGCCCCGATTCCATCTAAAAGATAGTCAGTGTTTGAGCGATTGCAATCAACAATTCCAACCCAACGACATCCCCGGAGGCCACCACATAAAGAGAAGGAATTGCTTGTTACCTTATGTTGCTCAATATGGAGATCCTCTCCCTTAAAGAAGATCTCGAAGAAAGGCTCGCCAAACGTAAGAGTGCCGGTTACCACTCCACGGAGCCGTCCGCGAGGTAGCAGACTGGTACCGACTGTAGGGTTATTTCAAGGCACGCGCTCGTGAATGAAGGCTGGAGATTTCCATACCTCCCCGAGCGAAGCTAAAGTTGAAGCTGGGGATGGCAATCGTCCAATGTTTTACTACAACCCAGGCTTCCAAAAAGAAGGTGAATCCTTGCAAATGAGTAAAAACTTAGTAGGGGGTAGTCATACCCGTTGAAATGAACCTTTAGTCGAGATTGGGGGTAGCAACCCTCCGAGTTCTAAAGATGATGCAGTAATGACCATTTTTTTAGGACAGCGAGACTCAAGCATCTGGGACAGAAAGTGAGGCTTTTACCTCCATGACCACCTCATCTTGCATAATACTAGTACACATTGCGGGAGATGAATACGGTGTGGAGTCCAGTAATCAATAACGCCTAGAGACGTTCGAAGCCATGATGCAAGCTCTGAGCACTTTAATGCAGACTCTGACTCACACAGTACTGGAACTCAAAAAAAGTATCTCCCCAACGCAGCCGCAAGCGCCGGGACGAACGAACGAGGAACCTGTTATGCTTGACCCGGTTCCTCATATTGTAAGAAGTCACACAACGCCTTGATCCTCTGCTCCCCTTCTGATAGAGGATATTCAGGAAGCGTTAAGGGACATGCGTGCCTGTGTAGATGCTCGGGACATCCAAGATAGGCTCCAGAAGCTTGGGATCCTGCAACCCTAACCTCCTGAGTGGGATAATATGGTATACCCTCCCAAATATAAACTACTATCACTGAATCTATTCTATGGGAAGACATTTCCCTGCCAGTATATGAGATACTTTCAGTCTATAATAGGACATCTACCTCGGGATGATGCCCTACTTACCAACGTGCTCGTTGGAGCATTATCCGAGGTCGCCTTTGAGTGGTTCTGCAGTCTCCCAGATATGTGCATTTCCTCCTTCGAGGACCTGAGGACCATATTCTTTGCCCAATTTTATGAAGAGGAATAAATATGACTATGTCCTCTCTCATGGACATCACCCAGGGAAGTCGAGAGCTCGCACAAAACTATATTGAGCGTTTCTGACAGGCAGCACTAAAATTGCCTCCTGGTATTCCTGAGTCCTTATTAATGGACACGTGTCGAAAGAATCTCCTGCCTGTTGTATGACTCTGGACGGCATCTGGCCTATTCACCGACTGGGCATCATTCATTATAAGCTTCACGGCTGCTGAAAAGAGCTCGAAAGACACCCGCTCGTTGGGATTCCAAACTCCAGTACCGAAGATAAGGGAAAGAGTTATTTCGTCGCAGACAATAATCGTGACAATAAACTTAGCCAAAGATTCCAACCTCACATGTTCCTAACCTAACACAGCCGCAAGCAGTACATGAAACTTATTCTTTTTAATGACGACGATGTCATGGAACTCTTTAATGTTTTGATGAAAGGTAACAAGCTAAAGCTATCCGACATTAAACGTCCAAATAAAATGGGTAAGGTGGACAATCCTAAGTATTGTCACTACCGCCGATATGTCCATCAACCCATACGGGACTGCTATATGTTAAAAAGGTAGATACATCGATTTATCAACTCTAAAGTTCTCTCTTTGGACTATAAAGACAAGAGCTTCACGACAAATATGGTGTCTCTCCAGTTTGGCACTTCCGATGATAGAAGCCTAAGATGGTGTCGTTCCCATACCAAGGACAACCATGGAGGTCATTATTTCCCCCCAGCCCGAGTAGAAGATTTGCTTCGCATTGTGACCCCATAGTCATGTGGATTAATATAGGCCTTGTCCCGGATATAACACAACCAACAGCACCGTCAGTCTTTAATGCCAAAGGAAAGAAGACCAAGTCCTGTTACGTGGTCTCCCTAACAACAAATGAAGCTTTAGCTGGAGCAACCAGGTCGGGACAAACCTATCAGAGCGATTACAATGCTCCCGGTGGCTCTACACCTCTAGCGGATTATCTTTCGACCTTTGATCCGGGTCTGTCCCAGATTTTGGCGGCAGAAAAGCAAAAGCAGAAGGAAACTCGTTATGATAAACCTTTGCAGAAGTATTTAATACAAAGGCTGGAGAAGCCCTACATCTTTGATGTACTAGAACAGTTGGCCAATACTCCCACGAAGATATCACTCTTCGAGCTCCTGCATCTTTCCAAAAAGACCCGTGATGCTCTGAGTGAGGCATTGCTAAACGCCGACTCCTACTTGGCTCAAGTCAAGCCACCGACAAAAAATCCCTCTGCATGTCCTCAATGAAATAGTGTGATAGAGACAATTCCTAACATAATATTCTTTCAACAGGATATATTGTTAAAAACTAATAAGCACGATCATCCCCTGTATTACATAGGATACATCGGAGCTATTAAAGTGGATCGGATGCATATCGACCCTGGGTCATCCCTCAGCATAATCCTACGGAGCTTATTACAAACTCTGGGCATCCCGATGCATCGGCTGGCAGCCACTAATACCACCATCAGCGGCTTCAACGCTAGAAGAAGCTACCCTCTTGGCAAAATTTTCCTAAAGTACAAAATAGACTACCTCCGTACAGAAGTCACTTGTTACATCATCGACGTAGAAGTATCCTACAATATCCTGCTTGGGACACCATGGATACATGAATATATGATTGTTTCATCTACTCTCCATCAATGCTTGAAGTACGTCAACGAAGATGGCATCATCAAAACATAATTCGTTGATTTGGATCCTTTCAAGGAAATTAAGGTGTACTACTCGAACTCGGTCTTGTACAAACAGATCTACTCAGACAAATGTGCCAACGACACCAACGATGAAGCCGACACTGTTATAGCTTCAGACACTCCTCTGAGGATTGGTCTGAAAGGACATCCAGTCCTGCAGCTACTCCTCTGGTGGTCAAGCTTCATAAGAATGCACCTGAATCCCTAGTGGTCAAGCCTTGGAGGTTGAGAAACATTCCAAACAAGAAACTCGCTGTCGTGAGAACACCAAAGCAGCTGGTAGTCAAACTCCACGGGAAAGCTCTAGCACCGCCAGAGTCACTGGCAGCCACTAAAGATGAATTGGAAGAATATATTAGGCATCCACTGACGCATCATCATTCGACGATATGATCCCTTTGGAAGAAGTCCCTTATTTCCTTAGTAAGAGATTGCCTCCAAATTAAAATATCATTCCCACAGGGGAATGTAAATGTTGACATTTTCCCTCTCCAATTATTTTTTCTTTCTTCTTATATTCATCTGTAGCATACAGATAAATCTGTTACCTGTACTCGGGAGTCCCGAGTGCGCAATGGATAATTGATCCATTAAACTCCTCCAAAGGAAAATGGTTCATGTCTATATTACCTCTGAACTAACTTTCCAAACATTAGTGATAAGGTTTACTATGTCAATATTACCTCTGAGTAAGCCTTACCATAAGACTTTGATTTATTACCGTACTCTCCCTAGTAAAGTTACCATATCCGTATTACCACTGAGTAAAATTTACCACGGAATTGTAAGTTCACGTCCATATTACCTCTGAACTATATTCCCAAATATTAGTGATAAGGTTTACCATGTCCATATTTCCTCTGTGTAAGCCTTACCATGAGAATATGGTTTAGTACCGTACTCTCCTTAATAAAGTTACCAAGTCCATATTACCTCTGAGTAAACTTTACCGCAAAATTGTAAGTTCACGTCCATATTATCTCTGAACTATATTCTGAAACATTAGTGACAAGGTTTACATGTCTATATTACCTCTGAGTAAGCCATACCAAGAGACTATAGTTTATTACCGTACTCTTCCTAACAAAGTTTACTATGTCCATATTACTTCTGAGTAAACTTTATCCCAGAATTATGAGTTCACATCTATATTACCTCCGAACTACATTTTTTACCTCAAATCTTCCCATCTCCAACCTGGGAAACCACCTAAACTAATCATCCGTACTCCATCACAAGTATGCTAGCGGTGATTAGTCCACCAAAATCTATCACCTCTGATAGAATTCATGCCAAACTTATTATTTGAGTCCAGGCATACCACAAATAACATGTCCACTCATATATCCCGAGAAAGATATTACAAGATTGTATTAAATCAGCAAAATAGAAGTTTCTGCTTCTAAAAATGAGGGAGCCACATCAAAGGGCATGTTAAGGCCCCAGAAAAGAAAAAATTATAAGAAAAAGAAAGAAAAACTATGGATCTTGGGGTACGTCGGCATCAACACACAGCTCATCAATCCGACGCCTCAGCCAATCTGCCTTAACAAGGATATCATCTCTGGCTCGACGTTCAGCCTCTTGTCGGAGTACAGCCACATCTTAAAAAATGGCTAGCCTCTCATGCTCGGCTTCTAAATCATATCTATAAATCCTCACGTGTGCAACATACCAAGCATTGGCATCAACTTGTTCAGCAAGAGTGAGTTCTTTCCCCGTCGCACGACGAGAATTAGACTCTAGTTTAGCCTCCTCTACTTAAAGTTTCTCGATCTGTGCCCGCACGTCCGTCAGACGCTTGGCCAGTACTTCCTTTCTACAAGCATGAGTCTCTCTGGCAGCGACGAACTCCAACTCTTTGGCACTTGCTTCTTGTAAAACCCCTATCCTAGAAAATCGTATATGGCTTTTTAATTATTAATTATTAATTTAATTGTAGTAATTAGTGGCTAATGAGGAGAAATAGAATTTTATAAATTTTTATTTTAGGTGTTCGTGCACTTAGAGGATTTATGGGACCATTAAAATTTTTTTGGAATTTATTTCATGTAGGAGACCCCTTGAGCAGTTGCTAGCTTAATAGTGTGCATTATTATAATATAGAATTTTTCTTATGGGTATATATATATATATATATATATATATATATATATATATATATATATATATATAATTGGAAAAAGTATTTTAAAAAAAGGAAAAGAAAAGAAAAGAAAATAATAATATTAATAAATAACAATCCAATTCTATAAGCAAACTAACAAAAATCATTACTATTACATAAGCAGCAAACCAACCATTTCCTTGCAAAAGCACAACACCTTTCTTATTCCCTAGCAAATTCCTATTGCTACCCGCCCAATAGGAATTCCCACAAACCGCCCCTTGCAATGTACAACAGCAACCCGCCCCTTTGTTTGTGAGCCAAGACCCCCGTGTCCTTTTAACCAAACTCCTCTCTCCCTATATATATATATATATATATATATATATATATATATATATATATATATATATATATATATATATATATATTATTTTATTTCTCTAAACCCTAAACCTAATCATCCAGACTCTCCCTCTTCCTATCTAGACCTAGAGAGCGCCGCTACCGCAGCAGGAGAACCCCGTCAGGCCGTCCAAACAAATCCCGACGACCGCGACCCCGCGTACTGCAGATTCCCACAGCGAGGTACCTGTGTTCCGGAGTTGTTTTCCGTCGACTCGCTCAACCAAACGCCACTCCGTCTTCACCGGTATGCTCACCCCTTAACCCTCTTCCATATCTGTGTGTTAGTAGACCTCGAACAACACGTAACCCTAGGCGAAAACAGACCGAATTCTGGGATCGCAGAAAAATGCGATGACCACCCAGGTTTCAGAGTTCGTATCTCCCACCACAGATATCCAAATTCGATAATTCTTTTTGTTATACGTAGACCACTTGACCTAGTTTAATTTCTGTTAAATAACCCTAGATTATTAACTGCTGTAGACAGAATTAAATTCATTGGAAAACCCCGCAAACCCACTTTTTCCAGATTTCCAAAAGTTGTGAAACGGAGCGCGTCCCGCCAAACGGGACCGCCCCATCGTGTAACAAGTATACCAAACAGTGCGTGCAGCATAACCGGACAAGTAAAAATTTGCAGAAACCGATTCGGACGTATGTGCGTGCCGAAATCAGCCCGTATCCGCGGACACACCCAATATCGCAACTTTTGTGGAAGTCGCGCACATTTTGTGCACGCTCGTCAGATTGCGACGAAACTTGTGCCTCTGGACTCGTGGTAATGCTCTGGTCCTATGACCAAATTTTCACGCAATTTTGAGACGGTTGACCAAGTCATCAAATGGCGGGCCCCACAGTTGATTTTTTGGACGAAATTGTGTTCGGCTCATCGGAATCCATATTTAGACATACCGTTGGGTTCGTATTGACATCTAGAGTTGTTTGGCCTATAATTTATCCCATTTAGAGACTGTTACCCTTGGCATGCTTTTCGGTGCAAAGTGGGTCCCACGTGGACCCCACTTTTATTCGAAATTACTGTTTTGCCCCTGTGTCCAAATTGGACGAAAGAGGAGTATTTTTTAGCTATTTTGCTCATTCCGGAAATGTTGGTGATGTCTATTTCAGCATCCAGAGATGTTTGTTCGGAGGCTATTAGTTCCAGATCACGTGTCCTTGACATTGGACGCTTATACTTTACAGATTTCTTGCCAGGCAAGTATACCTTGCCATTGTACTGTATTTATATTCCATATGAGGCATGCATGTTTATTTTTGCTTATTTTAGTTCATTTATTTTAACTGCTATATAAATTGTGCGTCCAAGGAAACTTGGGTGCAACGACGGTGTCGTCGTACTATATTTTATTTATGTATATGCATTGGACCTACTTTATGAGACTACCCCATCTTCATGAGGCATTTATGTTTCATTGTCCATGACACTATTCTTACACGAGTGTGAGTCACATGTAGGACACGGACTTGCGTACTCGGCTGGCCACTGGTACGTATAGGTCGTGCGATGGATAGGGATAACTCCCAATAGAAACTTTCCATGCTAGTAGACCTGGCGGTTATTAGAGGTTTATCGTGTCATGGACATGACATGCTTAGAGCACTACATATCGCATTTGAGCTCCTTTGCACTTTCCTCCTGTGCGCCCGGATTCTCCGTCGGAGATACGGGTGGTGATGACCACTATATATTATATTATTATCAGGCGGGCCTCCGGCGTTCGAAAGACGACGTACCTTTATAGGCCCCTGGATCTCTAAAAGAGAACCATGCCAAATCCCAGTTTTCAGCTAGATAGCTTACTTCTGGGGAAAGGTATTCTTAACTGCATTCATTTAGACGGTTAGGCGACCCATTAGATGTTTATATTTCAGTACTTTATTGGCATATATTTTTTTGTATCTTGTTACGTTCCTTTGAGGACCTGGTCCCTTTTCAGATATAGATGAGCAGGAGTACCCGCAGGAGTATGGACCTGGACCTGACGCTACCTATCAGTCTGAGGAGATCTTACCTTCGAATTATATGTGATCCATTGCAGCTATTTAGAGATTCTAGTTGTAATTCTTTTCGAGACATTTATTCTTATATTAGAGTTTATTCTCTTCTCTCTTTAGTAGTTTTGGTTATAGTCAATTTGTAATGGATTTGTTTCCATCCGACTATCACACTTTGAGATTTCTTATTTGAGACTACTTATTTGATATTCAGTTATTGATTTCCATTTATCTATTATTTCTGCTGTGGATGAGATATAGATTTGCGTGTGACTTGTTGTGATAGTATATTACTACTGTGGATTGGATATTCATGTACAGCGTACGTGTGTATATGGTTTCCATATATTGGAGTTCGTATACATACGGCTGGCGTGTTACATATTCCTAGTCCTACGTATTTTGGGACTGGGGCATGACATGTTTTTAGTGATGGCCCATGCAGGTCGAGAATATATTGTCTCGGTTACGTAACTGTACCGAACAAGCCTGCGTATAGGAATATAGTATAAGGATCTCATCCACGCTTGACTGAAAATCATCCTTCCTATTTAATACTTGCATCCTGTTTGATTCCTGTACTTCTTCTAATCGTTTCGTACATCACCTACAGAGAGATGGACATGCAAAATGGATGTATTGCCGCCGATGGCAACATAACTTCTGGAGTCAATGGTCAGACTCAAGGAGGGACCCCAACGATTCCTAGGCTTCCGGGGCCAGATGGACAGACTCACACTCCAACTCCATCTGATCTTCCCGTTTCACCTATTGGGAACCTTCCAGCTTTCCCAGTACCGCAAGATGGCCAAGCACAGATGTCCCAATTCTTTCAGATGATGATACAGGAACAGAGGCAGTAGGCAGCCGAGCAGAGGCAAGAATTTTTAGCAGCACTGGAGAGGATGGCTGCACAGGCTACTGTACCAGCCCAAGCACTAGCTCCAGTACCTCGAGCTAGGATTGGATCAGGAAAGGACTTTATTCAGATGGGTCCGAGGCCGTATAAGGGCACTGAGAGCCCAGAGGAGACTACCAACTGGATCACTCACACGCAGAAGCTTTTGGAGGCATCGCAGTTACCTACGGACCTATGGATGACGGGTGTACGGACGCTTCTAGATGGTAATGCTCATCACTGGTGAAAATCCATGGAGCACCAGTTGGGTACTTACCAGACTTGGGAGCAGTTCTTGGAGTGCTTTGAGGGAAAGTACTTCCCGGACACCGTCAGAGATACATTGTACGATCAGGTTCTTCACTTGGAGCAGGGGAACCGAACAGTGGACGAGTATGATGCCTAGTTTAGTCGACTCAGCAAATATGACGCTGCTTTGGTACCAGATGACTTGGCTAAGGCTAAGAGATTTCATCGAGGACTGACCCAGGAGCTACAACATTATACAAGCTCGCAGTCCCGAGTCTCTTATGCTGAACTACTGACAGAGGACAGATTACAAGAAACCATTAGCAGAGGAAAGGGAGGTCATCTGAGGATACAACAATGATCAACAAGGATATAGCAGGGACCGGCAAGGACACAATAGGGAGGACCTATCAGACGTCCCTTGGCACAGCAGCATCAGCAACACCGAACAGCACCGTACCAGAATCAGGAGAAGCCCTACTATAATTATTGTGGGAGGAACGGACATGTTTCGAGAGATTGTCGGACCCGCTTGGGTCAGTGTATGAGATGTGGCTCCGGACAGCACCTGGCAAGAGACTGTCCAAAACAGCAGAAATTGACACTACCACCGCCAGCACAGAGACTAGCGCTTCCAGCACCGAAGCCAACTCAGCAGATGACTGGACCGGAAGCACCTCGACCCCCGGCAGCAGGAGGATTTCAGAGAGGACCATCGCTACCTACCCAGGAGGAGCAGTATATGAGGGCCAGACATGGACAGCCGCAGAGGAACGGGTGAGCTTTTGAATTGGAGGTAGATGACATGGATCATGAGGTGGATGTCATAGCAGGTATTACTCTTGCTTTTACTTTTCCTGCTGTAATATTGTTTGATACAGGAGCCACCCACTCATTCATATCATCTAGTTTTATTGCCAAACACAACATTGCTTCTACACCTTTATCTAGTTGTGTTAGAATTCTAACCGGAGGAGGAGTTGTACCAGTTAGCCGAGTTTATAGATCAGGTCCTATAGTGATACGTGGCAGAGAGATGAACGCCCAACTCTTAGTCCTTTCCATGCCATCTTTTGATATTGTGCTTGGAATGGACTGGCTAAGCAAGTACCACGCTTTCTTCGACTGCTTTGGAGGAAGCATTCTTTTTAAGGTACCAGGCCAGCCTGAACTTGAGTTTGCAAGAGGATCCACTGAAGCCATGGATGGTATTCAGCTAGCAATGGACGATGTTGTTTATTACCCCATTATTTCAGAATTTCTAGACGTCTTTCCAGAGGATTTTCCAGGACTACCCCCAGACAGAGACGTAGAGTTTTCGATTGAACTAGCACCCGGAGCAGCACCTATAGCATCGCATGTTTATAGACTGGCGAAGAAGGAAATGGATGAGCTGAAGGCACAGTTAAAAGAGCTAGAGGAGAAAGGTTTTATCCGACCAAGTGCATCACCCTGGGGAGCACCAGTGTTGTTTGTACCCAAGAAGGATGGGTCAGTGCGTATGTGCATTGACTACAGAGCCTTGAATGCAGTGACAGTGAAGAACAAATATCCATTGCCATGCATTGATGACCTATTTGATCAACTCAGTGGAGCTAAGGTATTCTCGAAGATAGATTTGAGATCGGGATATCACCAGGTGAAGGTTCGGAAGCAGGACATTCCGAATACCACATTCAGAACAAGATATGGGCACTACGAGTTTTTGGTCATGCCATTTGGATTGACCAATGCTCCAGCGATCTTTATGGACTTGATGAATCGAGTCTTCCACCAGTACTTGGACCAGTTCGTGGTCGTCTTCATAGATGATATACTTGTCTATTCGAAGAGCCACGAGGAGCATGAGAAGCATCTGCGGATTGTTCTAGAGACCTTAAGGAGAGAGCAGTTATATGTAAAGCTCAGCAAATGTGAGTTCTCTTAGAAAGAGTTTCATTTCTTGGGCATGTTATTACAGGAGATGGTATTTTTGTTGATCCAGAGAAGATCTCAGCAGTTGAGACATGGCTTGTTCCTAAATCAGCAACAGAGGTAAGGAGTTTCCTTGGACTTGCGGAATATTACTGACGGTTCGTGGAACACTTCTCAAGGATAGCGGAACCTATGACTCGTTTGACTTGTAAGGATCAAGAATTTATATGGACCGACGAGTGTCAAGCCGCCTTTGAAGAGTTGAAGAAGCGACTGACTACAACACCAGTATTGACTATTCTGTAAGGATCAGGAGGTTATGTGATCTACAGTGACGCATCAGGGAAAGGCTTGGGATGCGTATTAATGCAGCATGGCAAGGTGATTGTATATGCATCTAGGCAGTTATGAGTACATGAGAAGACTTATCCGACTCATGACTTGGAACTTGCAGCCATTGTATTTGCTCTGAAGCTATGGAGATATTACTTATATGGGGAACGAGTGGAGATCTAGACAAACCACAAAAGCCTCAAGTACGTCTTCACGCAGAAGAAGTTAAATATGAGGCAACGTCGATGGCTCGAGTTGATAAAAGATTTTGAGATAGAGCTACATTATCATCCAGGCAACGCTAACGTGGTAGCAAACGCATTAAGCCAGAAACCAGCAGCTTACTTCTTGACATCAAAGAGGAAACTATTGGAGGACTTACAAGAGCTTGCCATTGAAGTGATATTACCCGGAGCAGATGGGACACTAGCCAACTTGCAAGTATAATCATCATTCGTAGAGAGGATTAAGGCAGCTTTGCCTATAGACACTAGATTCTGGAGACTGAAGGAAAGGACAAAGGCCGGAGAGCAGACAGGATTGCGCATTCATGAGGATGGGACTTTACGATGTGGTAATCGTCTTTATGTTCCAAATGGAGAGATTCGACAGGAGCTGATGACAGAGGCTCATAGTTCAATTTATTCTAATCATCCTGGAGGCACCAAGATGTATCACGACTTACGATAGCACTTTTGGTGGCATGGAATGAAGAGAGAGATAGCTCGCTTTGTAGCAAAATGTCTGGTATGTCAACAAATGAAGGTGGAGCACCAGAGGACAGCAGGATTATTGCAACCACTTCTGATTCCAGAGTGGAAGTGGGAGAACATCACTATGGACTTCGTCACGGGTTTTCCCAAGAGTCCAAGTGGAAGAGATGCAGTATGGATAATAGTGGACCGACTCACCAAGTCAACACATTTTATACCTTTTAGAGTTGGCCAGTCTACTAAAGCTTTAGCTAACTTATATATGAGGCAGATCGTGAGATTGTATGGCAGACCAGTCAACATTGTATCGGACAGAGATTTTTACTTTATACCGTACTTTTGGAGGAGCATGCAAGAGAGTTTTGGAACTCGTCTGAAGTTCAGTACATCTTACCACCCGCAGACAGATGGGCAGTCGGAGCGTACTATTCAGACATTGGAGGATATGTTGAGGACTTGCATGTTAGACTTCAGAGAATCATGGGAGGACCACCTACATCTTGTGGAGTTTTCTTACAACAATAGCTATCAAGCGTATATTCAGATGGCTCCGTTTGAAGCATTGTATGGAAGAAAATGTAGGTCTCTTGTGTGTTGGAGTGACATGGGAGAACATCAAATTTTGGGACCCGAGTTGGTGGTCAACACTGTAGAGACAGTTAAGAAGATTCAAGGGCACTTGCGAGCAGCGTAAGACAGGCAGAAGCAGTGGGCAGACCTTCATCGTCGTCCCTTGGAGTTCAAAGAGGGCGATCACGTCTTTTTGAGGATATCACCGACCAGAGGCACCATTCGATTCGGAGGTATATTGGACCATTTGGCGTGCTCGAGAGAGTTGGAGAAGTGGCATATCGACTTGTGCTACCACCTTCACTTGAGGGAGTACATGACATATTCCATGTGTCGTAGCTCAGGCGATATGTGGCAGACAGCAGTCATGTTCTCGACCATTCGGAGATTACCATTGGGCCGAGCTTGTCATACCAAGAGCAACCCGTGGGAATCCTTGATCGTCGAGAGAAAGTATTGAGGAACCAGTCTATTCCCTTTGTTCGCGTAGCTTGGAGGCATGGCGCGCCAGGAGAATCAACTTGGGAGCGCGAGGACGACATGCGCAAGCGTTTTCCAAACCTATTCGCAGACCAAGGTATGAATTTACATTGTTAATTTATATCTTAAACCATCATTGCTTTCTACCGTAGCTTAATTTTAATTTCGAGGACGAAATTTTTATTAGGTATAATGTAAAACCTCTATCCTAGAAAACCGTATATAGATTTTTAATTATTAATTTAATTGTAGTAATTAGTGGCTAATGAGAAAAAATAGATTTTTATAAATTTTTATTTTAGGTGTTCGTGCACTTAGAGGATTTATGGGACCATTAGGAATTTTTTGGAATTTATTTCATGTAGGAGACCCCTTGAGGAGTTGCTAGCTTAATAGTGTGCATTATTATAATCTAGAATTTTTTCTATGGGTATATATATATATATATATATATATATATATATATATATATATATATATATATATATATATATATATAATTGGAAAAGTATTAAAAAAAGGAAAAGAAAAGAAAAGAATAATATTAATAAATAATAATACAATTCTATAAGCAAACTAACAAAAACCATTACTATTACATAAGCAGCAAACCAACCATTTTCTTGCAAAAGCACAGCACCTTTCTTATTCCCTAGCAAATTCCTATTGCTACCCGCCCAATAGGAATTCCCACAAGCCGCCCCTTGCAATGTATAGCAGCAACCCGCCCTTTATTTGTGAGCCAAGACCCCCGCGGCCTTTTAACCAAACTCCTCTCTCCCTATTCAAATATATATATATATATTATTTTATTTTTCTAAACCCTAAACCAAATCATATAGACTCTATCTCTTTCCATCTAGACCTAGAGAGCGCCGCCACCGCAGCCGGAGAAACCCGTCAGGCCGTCCAAACAAATCCCGACGACTGTGACCCCGCGCACTGCAGATTCCCACAGCGAGGTACCTGTGTTCCAGAGTTGTTTTCCGTCGACTCGCTCAACCAAATGCTATCCTGTCTTCACCGGTATGCCCATCCCTTAACCCTCATCCATATCTGTGTGTTAGTAGACCTCGAACAACAAGTAACCCTAGGAGAAAACAGCGCCAAAGTTGGCGTAAACAGAACGAATTCTGGGATCGAAGAAAACTGCGTTGACCACCCATGTTTCAGAGTTTGTATCTGCCACCACAGATATCCGAATTCGATAATTCTTTTTGTTATATGTAGACCACTTGACCTAGTTTAATTTCTATTAAATAACCCTAGATTATTAACTGCTATAGGCAGAATTAAATTCATTGGAAAACCCCACGAACCCACTTTTTTTAGATTTTTAAAAGTTGTGAAACGGAGCGCGCCCCGCCAAACGGGATCGCCCCGTCATGTGACAAGTGTACTGAACGGTGCGCGCAGCATAACCAGACACGTAAAAATTTGCGAAAACTGATTCAGACGTGTGTGCACGCCGGAATCAGCCCGTATCCGCGGACACACCCCATATCACAACTTTTGTGGAAGTCGTGCGCATTTAGTGCACGCTCGTCAGATTACGACGAAACTTACGCCATTGGACTCGTGGTAACGCGCTGGTCCTGTGACCCAATTTTCACGCAATTCTGAGATGGTTGACCAAGTCGCCAAATAGCGGGCCCCACAGTTGACTTTTTGGACGAAATTGTGTTCGGCTCATCGGAATCCATATTTGGACATACCGTTGGGTTCGTATTGACAATTAAAGTAGTTTGACCTATAATTTGTCCCATTTAGAGACTGTTACCCTTCGCACGTTTTTCGGTGCAAAGTGGGCCCCACGTGGACCCCACTTTTATCCGAAATTACCGTTTTGCCCCTGTGTCCAAATTGGACGAAAAGGAAGTGCTTTTTAGCTATTTTGTTCATTCTGGAAACGTTGGTGATATCTATTTCAGCATCCGGAGACGTTTGTTCGGAGGCCATTAGTTCCAGATCCCATGTCCTTGACATTGGACGCTTACACTTTACAGATTTCTTGCCAGGAAAGTATACCTTGCCATTGTACTGTATTTACATTCCATATGATGTATGCATGTTTATTTCTGCTTATTTTAGTTCATTTATTTTAACTGCTATATAAATTGTGCGTCCAAGAAAACTTGGGTGCAACAACGGTATCGTCGTACTATGTTTTATTTATGTATATGCATTGGACCTACTTTATGAGACTACCCCATCTTCATGAGAAATTTATGTTTCATTGGCCATAACACTATTCTTACACGAGTGTGAGTCACATGTAGGACACGGACTTGCGTACTCGGCTGGCCACTGGTACGTATAGGTCGTGCGACGGATAGGGATAACTGCCAATAGAAACTTTGCATGCTAGTAGACCTAGTGGTTATTAGAGGTTTATAGCGTCATGTATATGACATGCTTAGAGCATTGGGTGGGGAGAACAACAAGTACCGCATTTGAGCTCCTTTGCACTTTTCTCCTGTGCGCCCGGATTCTCCGCCAGAGATACGGGTGGTGATGACCACTATATATTATATTATTATCAGGCGAGCCTCCTGGGTTCAAAAGACGACGTGCCTTTGTAGGCCCCTAGATCTCCAAAAGAGAACCATGCCAAATCCCAGTTTTCAGCCAGATAGCTCACTTGTGGGGAAAGGTGTTCTTAACTGCATTCACTTAGACGGTTAGGCAACCCATTGGATGTTTATATTTCAGTACTTTATTGGCATGTATTTTTTGTATCTTGTTACGTCCCTCTGAGGACCTGGTCCCTTTTCAGATATAGATGAGCAGGAGTACCCGCAGGAGTATGGACCTGGACCTGACGCTACCTATCAGTCTGAGGAGATCTTACCTTCGGATTATACGTGATCCATTGCATCTATTTAGAGATTCTAGTTGCTGTTCTTTTCGAGACATTTATTCTTATATTAGAGTTTATTCTCTTCTCTCTTTAGTAGTTTTGGTTATAGTCGATTTGCAGTGGATTTATTTCCATCCGACTATCACACTTTGAGATTTCTTATTTGAGACTACTTATTTGATATTCAGTTATTGATTTCCATTTATCTATTATTTATGCTGTGGATGAGATATAGATTTGCGTGTGACTTGTTGTGACAGTATATTACCACTGTGGATTGGATATTCATGTACAGCGTACGTGTATATATGGTTTCCATATATTGGAGTTCGTATACATACGGCTGGCGTGTTACGTATTCCTAGTCCTACGTATTTTGGGACTGGGGTGTGACACTTCCACCTCTTCACGATCGAGAATCTTCTTTCGAAAGGGGTAATTGGACATCTCCCTAGCTATGGCGGCAATCAGGTGATCCTTCTCTTCAACAACAAGAGTTTCGAGACCATTATCGTCAAGTGACTTCAAATCACTATGACGAGTCTCAAGCTCCTCTACTTGTGCTTCCAGTACTCCTATCCTAGCATCATACACAGGGTAAGTTCAGATCAGTTCTACCAGTGATAGCGTCGAATCTTTGGCCTGGGTGAAGGATTGGCCCCTCTCTAAGATGCCAAACACCCCCCGTCTTAGAATGCGAAAAAAGACTCCACATGGAGGAACGCATAGTCATCCGCATCAGCCAAAGATAGCAGGGTCATTAGAGGCTGTGCCGATGAAAAGCCTATAGAATAAGGTGCCGTGACTGGCATATGAACAACTGTCAGGATAAAAAAACAATAATTAGCAGTCAAAGCATTTACGGAGCAAAAAAATGATATACTTACTCCCCACTCACCCGAAGAAGCTAGAGGCAGTTCTACCCACCTGTTGGTCCCTTCACGATGCCAAAAGGCTTTCTGACAGCTATCTCTTCAGCTCCTGGTAGATCAATTTTAGGTTTATATTCTTTCTGCAATCGATGTTTTGACAAACGTCCCTGTTCCCGTGATCTGACTTACAACAGAAAATACAATGGAAGACATGCCTTCAGTACCAACCTTCCGAGGGGCTGCCCACGAGCCAGGATAAGTCACAATTAGGGTCTTCCCCTCCAAGGCTAGATGTTCCCCTAATGGATGCTAAATTAGACTCATGTGTAGGATCGAATAAGCAACTCTAGAAGGGGTGAATAAATTTTGTATATATATGCAGCGGAATAAAGAATATCACCCAAAAAAATCAACATAGTTAGCTAACAATATAAAAGTAAACTAGCAGTAAGTAAAGAGAGAGAGGGAGAGCAGCAGTCATAAACACAATAATTTATACTGGTTTCCCTTTGAGAGGACTAGTCCAGTCCCGAGAACTCTAGCTCATAGTTGAAATCCACTATCCACTGAAACATAAATTTTGATTAAAATAATTGCAACTTCTTACAGATACAAGATTTTGATCCGAATGGCTCGAATACTTCTCAAAGTGTTAAACTTCTTGACATGCTTCTTTTTACAACTCTTACAAACTTCTAACCGAGCATGCACTGCACTAAAGGATTATGAGTTATAAAATAACTTGGGATGGGAAAATTGTAAAGCTCTTTAGAATAAAGAAATAGAGAAGAGAAGATAGAATAGATTGAGATGATAAGAATGTTGAAATCCTTCTCTATTTATAGTATTTTTGTAAACCGAGTTCGGGACAAATTCGGATGCCAAACGTTCAAATTTTTGAACGTTGGAGCTGAATCTGTAGGAAGAACTGGTTACACAGAAATGCTAAGTCAGGGAACCAAGTTTGGACCAAACTCACACCGAACTCGCATTGAGTTTGTCCCGAGTTATATCCGAGTTCGCTTCACTTGAAATAGTCAGAATTAGAGTGGATTTGGGTTGGTTTAGGCTGACTTGGGTTTGTAAAAAATCAGTTGGGCTATTTTCAAAACATGAAACATTTTTGTTCAAATAATTTGGATCTTTTTAGAAAATATTTTAGATAGCCTAAAATGCCAAGTGTGACTCGGTGTACATTTTCCTATACTCAAAGTAAATAGAAAAATTATATTGACTCGATAATGAAGGCAAGACGTAACCCATACTCTGAAGCAGTTGAAGTAGCAGCAGTAAGTCTTTGTATCGTCAGTTCTTGTAAGTTATATCAAGTCCAAGTTTATATGATTATCGAAATAAGGTTTGACTATGTCAATGGGCCAACAATCTCCCCCATTTTCATAATTGACAAACTCTGACTAATATACCAGAGAATGAAACTCAAAATATGAAAGAATGGTACTACTTCAATTAATTTACTTCTTCTTTTATTTATGATATCTGTACCTACTACTCCCCCATTGTTATTTGATCAAAAATGGGAAAGCTCCCCTACAATTTTTGCATAGATGTCAAGACAAAAAGGCAACAAGAGTGAAGTAACATAAAAATATAAAGTAGAACTGATACGAGCATTTTAGATAAGAAATTAGTTAAGATTTATGTCATAATCACAGAAGTCTAAGACGTAGAGACATGAAACAATTTTAATCAAAACTGAAGTCATAAACTACTACATCAGTCTAAAAGTGCAATATAAAAGAAATATGCATAAGCATAATAATCTAAAACAATCCAAGAGCTTAATTACACTAAAAAGTTAGCATAATGATCTGTATCACTCATCATCTCCAATCGTCGGGTCTCCAGTCTCAGCAAAATGGTTGGGATCATAGAAATCAGTAGCTGGATCAAAGAAAGGCTGGACATATGGGTCAACAACTCGATATCTATCTCGTGAAGGATCACGAACAATAGGATATGGTCTGCCAGGGATTTGAGAGAAGGAGTACAACATATCCGTCAAGGAGTTGGACATCACCTGAAAATAAAGAGTGGTCCGGTAGTCGGTCTGCCTATAACGGTCATCCTCGAGAGAACGATGCTCTAATGCAAGTTTGTGACGCTCATCCTGAACTTTGATGTGATCTCGTATCATAGTCCGAAGCTCGTCCAAGGAGGCATGGGGCTCTAGAGCAGCAGGTTTAGGGTGAGGTATGGCAGTAGCTTGTGAAGGAGGTGGAGGAGGTATAACTATAGGAATAGGGTCAGAACATCAAGCAGCAAAAAGGTAGGCTGGCTCGACAAGATAGGTGCAATCCTCAAGTGATATCTGAAAGTGTGAAATTATAATAGGCAAGTACATAGCGTACACAAGGTTACGATTGTTCTTGCGAGATTGGATCATCATTTGAATAATAGTCTTGGGAAAGCTGAATTTGACTCCAAAGTGAATATGATAAAAAGCACAAAGTTCAAGAAAGCACAAATTTCAAGAATGGTGATCTCATCAGTTGAGGTTTGTTTAGGCAGGATGGTTGAAAAGATAATATGATATAGGTCATAAAACCATCTATTCAAATATTTAGTCATGAGTTGACTCTGAAGACGGGTATTGGGTAAACAGATGTAGTCCTTAAAAGAGTTTAGAGTGGTGCCATTAGTGAATTTGTAAGATTTAAGAGGTACTAAGGGTTCTCCTTCATTTGGAATATGAAAATTTTTCCCTAAGTAATCAGCATCAAACTCAATATCTAATCTTGCAACACGAGATTTAATGGAATCATCAACTGAGGACATATTGCAGTAAAACATGCGAATAACATTGATAACAATAGGAAATCTAGTAGTAACTAAGTTCTCTAATCCTAACGGATAAAATGTTTCCAGATAGGTAGGAAACACAGTGAAGTTGATAGGACTACCAGGATAGACGGTGAGGTCAACAAAATTGTTAAACCATTCAACAGATTGGTCTAATATTGCAAAAAATAATCCATTAAAATTGCTGTCGTCTAGCATAGCTTGGGTAAACAGTGATTGAGAAACCTCATCCTGAGTATAAGATGAAGCTTCTCCAAAGTTTTCTCTTCCTCTTAAACAATTTGGGAGCCATAAGAAAATAATAAAATGAGAAGAAAATATGAGTTATACCATCAAATAAATTAGGAACAAAGGTAGAGAAAGATAAAAGGAAGCAAAATCCAGATTTCTAGATCCTGAAAACGCACGTGGAAGGAGATTCAATAGGGTTAGGCTTTAGGAAAACTAGGTTTTTAGAGGGTTTCGGTCGCTACGAGGTTCTGGAGCCGATTAGGAAGAAGATGGAGAGTATATGTAAAAGAGGGTGGGGACCACAACTTAAAAATGAATCGAGGTCATCCAAAATTAGGCCGAGTTTGTGTCGAGTTCGGTACGAACTCTGTCCAAACTCTGGTGGACTTCTGATATTTCAATCAAATTTAAATTATGGTTCAATTTCTCTTATATATAAGACAACTTTGTATGTCAATAAATTAATACTTTATAAATCTCAATAAAATGATTAATAGTATTTTAATAACTCTTTTTCCTGTTATGTATATATCATCTCAGATTAGCTGTAGGGGTCGTATCCCAGCTAGCGGTGGTCCAAAGGACGCTTAAGTACCATGTCACTTAGGCTATTTACGCCTTTTTGACATAATGGCCCTTTCGGCTTTTCTTTAAAACAATTTTTACATATAGGATCAAGAAAAAAACTCTTAATTATATATCATTGATATCCAAAATTCCTAATTCACAACGTATAAAGTTGATTCTATCTTCTGCTAAAGGTTTAGTGAATATATCAGCTAGTTGGTTCTCTATTTCAACATACTCAATGCAAATATCACTGTGTGCTTGACGATCTCTTAATAAGTGGTGTCTAATCTCAATATGTTTAGTACGTGAGTGATATATAGGGTTCTTAGTGAGATTGATTGCGCAAGTGTTATCACAGTAAATAAGAATCTTAATGTAGTAAAATTTATAGTCTTCAAGGGTTTGCTTCATCCACAAAATTTGAGCACAACAACGTCCTACGATAATATACTCAGCCTCAGTAGTTGACAATGCTACCAAATTTTGTTTTTTGCTAAACCATAAAACTAAAGCTTTTTCTAGGAAATGACATGTGCCGCTGGTGCTCTTTTGATCAACTTTGCATTCGGCAAAATTAACATCTGAATAACCTATAAGGTTAAATGACATAATTTTAGGATACCATAAGCCAATAGTCGTAGTGCCTTTAAGGTATCGAAAGATGCGCTTAACTGTGCACAAATGTGATTCCTTCGGATTATCTTAGAATCTTGCACATAAGAAAATACTAAACATTATATCATGACGACTAGCAGTTGAATAAAGTAGACTACCAATCATACCTCGTTACTTACGTGTGTTGACTGGTTTGCCATGTTCATCAATGTCAAGCTTGGTAGAAGTTGCCATAGGAGTCCCAATTGGTTTTGCATTTTCTATTTCAAACTTCTTGAATAAGTTGTTAGTGTACTTAGCTTTGTTGATGAATGTCCTTTGTGAATTTTGTTTGATTTGATATCATAGGAAGAGGTTCAATTCTCCTATCATACTCATCTCGAATTTATTCTTCATACACACTTAGCAAATTCTTTGCATAAAATCTTATTAGTTGAACCAAAAATGATGTCATCAATATAAATTTGTACTAATAAGAGATTATTATTTAGAGATTTAATAAATAGTGTCGTATCAACATTTTCTTTTGAAAAACCATTTTTAAGTAAAAAAAAGTGCTGAGTCGTTCATACCAAGCACGAGGTTCTTGTTTGAGTCTATAGAGAGCTTTTCGTAACTTGAAAACGTGATCAGAGAATCTAAAATCTTCAAAACAAGGTAGTTGTGCAACATAAACCTCTTCTTTAATAAATCTATTTAGAAAAGCACTTTTTACATCCATTTGAAATAGTTTAAAATCATGAAAACAACAAAAGCGCATAACATGCAAATGGATTCTAATCTTATAATTGGGGCATAAGTCTTGTCATAGTCAATACATTTTTCTTGGTTATAACCTTGAACTAGGAGTCGAGCCTTATTCCAAGTGACTAAACCATTCTCATTAAGTTTATTTTGGAACATCCATCTAGTACCAATGAACGGGTGATTATTAGGTTTGGGAATAAGTTCCCAAACTTGATTCCGTTCAAATTGGTTCAATTCCTCTTGCATAGCAGAGATCCAAAATTTATCATTAAAAGCTTCTTCTACATTTTTAGGTTCTACTTGTTAAAAGAATGTTACACTAGCAGCTAAATCTCGAGTAGAAGAGCGAGACTTACACCTTTCGTTAAATCACCTATTACTAGATTTTTTGGATGATCAGTCATGAATCTCATCTTCTTTGGCAGATTTTCTAGGTAGCTGGTACTGGGTGCTATTTTTGCTGGTGCTTTGCAAATGATTATTTCTTCATCATCACTATCATGTGCTCTTGACAATTTAGCTCATCAAAAGTAACGTTAATAAATTATTCAATAACCATAGAACGTTTATTAAAAACTCTATATCCCTTACTTTTAGCAGCATATCCTACAAAGATACCCTCATCTTCTTTAGCATCAAACTTACCTAAGTTATCTTTGGTATTAAGAATAAAGCATTTACAACCAAATACTTTAAAATAATTAACATATAGATTTCTATCAAACCATAATTCATAGGGAGTCTTTTTTGATTTAGGTCGAATCAGAACCCTGTTCAAAACATAACACGCTGTATTTGTAGCTTCAGTCAAAAAATATTTAGGAATGTTAAACTAATTAAGCATAACTCTAGCCATCTCACTTAGAGTTCTATTTATATGTTCCACGACACCATTTTATTGAGGAGTCGTAGGGCAGAAAAATTCATGCAAAAAACTATTTGAATCACAAAAGTTTTGAAAATCAGCATTTTCAAATTTGCCACCATGATCACTTCATATTCGAGTAATCATGAAGCCTTTTTTATTTTGTACCTTTTTGCAAATTCAGAAAATTTATCATTTTATTAGCAAGAAAGTAAACTCATGTGAATCTAGAGAAATTATCTACAATTACAAAGGCATATAATTTACCGCCAAGACTAGCAATTCTACTGGGTCTAAATAAATCTATATATATAAGCTATAAAAGTCGAGAAGTACTTATAGATTTAATTGATTTAAAGGAGGATTTAGTAGCTTTATTATTTTCACATTCACTACATACCATATCCTTCTTGAAAATAATATCTGATAAGCCTCTCACCAGCTTCTTAGTAGAAAATCTTGCAATTGTCTCCATATTGGCGTGTCCTAGGTGCATGTGTCATAACCAGCTTTCATCCTTGTTAGTATATAGGCATCTACCTGCGTGGTTAGTATCTTCTGATAGATAAAATACATAGATATTGTCTTCCCTTATTCCGTCAAATACTGTTTTACTAGTTGATCCATCAATTATAGAATATTTGTCTTATGGAAAATTGATAATGTAACCATGATTAGCTAAGTGACTAATGCTAAGTAGGTTATGTTTCAATTTAGTAAAAAGATAAATATCTTTAATTACTGGGAAGGGAGGCATACCAATATCACCGTTACCTATAATATACCCTTTCAAGTTATTGCCGAAGAAAATATATCCTTCTTTCTTCATCGACAGTGTTGCAAATAGAGATGCGTCACCGATCATGTGCTATGAGCAACCGCTGTCAAGGATCAAATTTCTTTTAGAGTGTGAAGGGTGGTCCACCTACAAAATAATTTACAGATGTAACCTTTTGTACCCATTTCATGAAGGGTCCTGGAGTGTTAGTCTTTAGTACCCATTTATATAAATTCATATCAACCATTTTTCTAAGTTTGCATAATAAAGAGAAATGTCCATTAGCACCATAGTAATGACATTTAGCAATGGCATAATAATTTGATCTACTACAGGTATAATGGGCATGATGTGTGGTTTTATGAAATGTGTGTGTATACTTGTAATAAAAAGCATGATTTGAAGGTTTGACCTTCTTGTGTTGTATCTTATGAGTATTCTTGGCTTTTGAGTGACTCGTATTAGATTGGGAAGCAATCTGTACTGGCTATTTTCCTAATATAATTTCTAACTTTTTTGAAGTGTCATATAGTTCAGTAATCTAATATGATAAGAGCACAACTATTTTTCTTATTCTCTATTATAAACTCTTCCATGAGTTTGGCATAGTCCTTATCTTTTTGTTCAATACTCAGTAAAGCTTCATACAAGTTTAATCTAATAGTAGATAATTTATTTGTGTCACTAGTAGATTGTCTCTCTAATATCATCTAATAGTGTAGACAATTTATTAATCTCCAGCTTGTGTGCTTTGAGTTCCTTCTTAGTGTCCTTCTATTTATCCAAAAGTGTCTTATGGTCATTAAGAAGATCACTAAAAGCATCACCTAATTCATTAAAAGTAAAGTCATCACCCAATTCTATTATCAAAAGCCATCAGACAAACATTGGCAGTGTCATATGATTGTTCATCTTCTGAATCGTTGGCTTCGCTTTCGTGCCAAATACTTATGGTATAACTTTTTTTAACATCCATGTTGCTAGCTTCTTCTTCATGCCTATACTCATAAGTGGCTTCTAGAAGTTTCCAAATCTCATAAGAGGTTGCATAAGAAGAAATACGATTGAATTTATTATTGTCTAGAGCAAAGTAAAGAGCATTCATTGCTATTGCATCAAGTCTGGCTAGCCTCTTTTCTTCTTTCGTGTAATCATAATAAGGTTTGTTAACAACCTTGGAAGTAATAGGAGAAACAATAGTGGATTTTCTGTAGCCTTCAATAATATTGGTCCATACATCAAAACCAAGAGATTTTAGATAAAGCTCATCCATGTCTTCCAATAAGTGAATTTGTTTCTATCAAACTATGGGAGTCTATCTATGGACTTGTCTTCTCGTGTGAAGATAGATTTTATGTTAGCCATATATATTATAGAGTGTATCAAGGGTTCAAATCCCTCTCTCTCCTTTTGCTTGTTAAATAAATTTCTTTCTTTATTCGTTTGGCCTGAACTCTTATCTTTCATAAAGGAGAATGGCTCGGCTATTCCACCTAGCCGAGCCCAAAGCCTAGTCTGACTCATCGAAGATGCACATAATCGTCTTTTTTTACTTTTCACTCTTAGCTGTGAAGAAGAAAGCAAGGAGTCGCTTCCAAGAGCTAGGAAGCTGAGACAATTAGACTAAGAATAATTAATATAACCTGATATAACCTGATATAACCTACTCCGATATCAATTGTAGGATCAAATAAGCAACTCTAGAGGGGGGGTGAATAGAGTTCGTATATATATGCAGCGGAATAAAGAATATAATCCAATAAAAATTAATACAGTTAGCGAACTATATAAAAGTTAACTGGCAGTAAGTAAAGAGAGAGAGAGAGAAAGAGAGAGAGAGCAGAAGTCGCAAACACAATGATTTATACTGGTTTTCCTCTGAGTGGACTAGTCCAGTCCAATGCACTCTAGCCCTGAGTTGAAATCCACTATCCAATGAAACACAAGTTTTGATCTGAAGGCTTGCAATTTCTTAGAGACATGAGCTTTTGATCCAAAGGGCTCAAATACTTTTTAAAGTGTTGAACTTCTTGACAAGCTCCTTTTTATAACTCTTGCAAACTTTTAATCGAGCACGCACTAGCACTAAAGGATTATGAGCTATAAAATAGCTTGGGATAGGAAAATTGTAAAGCTATTTAGAATAAAGTAGTAGAGAAGAGAAGATATAATAGATTGAGATGATAAGAATGTTGAAATTCTTCTCTATTTATAACATTTTTGTAAACCGAGTTCTTCAGATTTTTGAACGTTGGAGCCGAGTCTCCAGGAAGAACTGGTTGCACGGAAATACTATGTCAGGGAACCGAGTTTGAACCGAACTTGCACCGAATACGCACCGAATTCTTCCCGAGTTCTATCCGAGTTTGTTTCACCTGAAATAGTCAAAATTAGAGTGGGTTTGGGTTGGTTTAGGCTAACTTGGGTTTGTAAGAAATCGGTTGGGCTATTTTTAACACAAGAAATATTTTGTTTCAATAATCTGGGTATTTTTAAAAAATGTTTTGGATAGCCTAAAATGCCAAGTGCGACTTGATGTACATTTTTTTATACTCAAAGTAAATAGAAAAATTATATTAACTCGATAATGAAGGCAAAATGTAACCCATACTATGAAGCAGTTGAAGAAGCAGCAGTAAATCTTTGTATCATCAGTTCTTGTAAGTTATATTAAGTCCAAGTTTAGATGATTATTGAAATAAGGTTTGTCCTGTTGGACCGTGTATGGCAACTCTAGAGGGGGTGAATAGAGTTTATGTATGCAGCAGAATAAAATCACCTGTTAAAAATAATTCTATGGCATACAATGGTGATCAAATACTTGTAGTTAGAATATATCTAATGTGTAAGTGAAACTACTAGTAGTGTATATGAGTATAAGAGAGTTATTACTACTAGCAATGAATGTAGAAGTGCAAGACATATATATATATATATATATATATATATATATATATATATATATATATATATATATATATATATATATATATATATATATATATATATATATATATATATGCAGTAGAGTGAGAGAGAGCAAACGCAAACACCAAGATGTATATTGGTTTTCCTCTGAGAGGACTAGTCCAGTCCCGAGAACTCAAGCTCGAAGTTTTATCCACTATAATCACCAATAATGAATCACAAGCTTTGATCCGAAGGCTTGCTACAACCCCGAGATTTGATCTAAAGTCTTGCAACTTCACATACCACGAGTTTTGATTCGAAGACTTGCAACTTCACACAGAATAGTGGCTTGATGGACCAAGCTCTTTACAACTCTGTAGACTTCTAGACCGAGACCGCACTTGGAACTAAGAAGGCTAGGGAGTTACTCTTGGAGATGGAAAAGTTAAGGCTAAGATATTTGCTCACAATAGGATAGAAGGATTAAGAGAAGATGAGTAAGTAGGAGTATGGAAATCTAATCCTATTTATAGTGTATTAGCAAACGAAATTCGGCCAAACTTCACATGGGGTTTAATTTAAATTTTTTAACGTTGGGCCAGGAAATCAGGGACATCACAACTTTACTGATTTTTATACCAAAGTGGTAATTGAGTTCGGTCCGAGTTCGGTATAAATTCGGCTCGAGTTCGGTTGCTAAGTATGGTAGGCTTTGTGAATGAATGTGGCCTGATTTGGTGGATATGTTCGATAGTTTATTTGAGTGCACTAGGTATCTGGGTATAGGTACTTTGATTTGCCAGTGCGACTCAGCTTACATCGATCCTAGACTCAATAAATAAAAGATTACATTTTCTAAAATAGTAAAAGACTCGACTCAAAAGATCTGGAGGCTGGTGCACAAGTCTGTCTTTTGAAGTTGATCTCAGTTGCTTTGCTCTACATCTTGTATTTACTTATTTGTATTCTGTCTGATATTTTTGTCGATTATCAGAATCAGGTTGACTGTGACCACTTTGTGTCAACAATCTTTCCCATTATAATAATTGATAAACTATGCCAAAATATAAATTTGATATATCATTGATGAGTATTTGATGCAAGCTTGTTGAGATAAAATAGCTCCCTCGTAAGAAGAGTTTGCTCCCCCATAAGAAGATCCTTCTTTCGAACGGGTACTAAGTCGAAACACCTGTAACCTGTTGTTTCTTTTCAGCGTGCATGAGTCTAACAGAAAATTATCATAGTCTAATCAGGTATAATCATTTATCAAAGAATATCACAGTCTAATCTTGTATATATCACCAAATATTAAAAATTATCATAATCTAATCATAAATTATATTTTGTCATTTCTCTCCCTTTGTCATTATATCATACAAGGGAAATAACAGCTCCCCCGAAGACAATGACAAGGATGAAGAATTCAAATAAAGCATAGTCAAAATCAAGAGTCATAGATCACATATCATCAAATATAGATCGTATATTTTAGAAATTAGAAGCTTTAGATCACATACTAGAAACATGTATTGTAAAATTCATAGATGTCGTAGCATAGTCTAAGTATAAGTCATAAAAGTTATAGTACACTAAGATAAAGTCCACATAACTAAATAAACTGAAATATAAATAAAGCGTTTCCTAGGCAATCACAGATCATCATCGGCAGTAGGATCATCAGCAGGCGGGTGATTATCAATGTAAGCTCTAGTCGGATCAAAGTACTATTGTACAAAAGAATCATCGAACTAATAGCCTGGACGAGAGGGATCATGAGATACTGGATGTGGAGTGATCGGATGATGAGCCAGGTGGTAGTAGAGATCCACAATGGAGTTGGCTAAGGTATGTGCCTGGATAGTGGAGCAGTAATCCAGATCGCGGATACTGGTGATAATCTTCACAGTCTGCTCTTGGGGCTGAGCAGCCATCATCTCAGTCTGCAGTCAAAACTGCTCGCAAAACATCTCATGGATGGAATCCAAGGTAGCCAGTAGTGCTGAGGAGGATGGTGCAGAAAGGGATGGTGCAGTATGATCTGGGGATGGAGGAGTAGGGATAGCTGGATAGGCAGGAGCATCAGAATCAGAGTCCTTAGAGGAGGGAAAAGTAGGATGAGTCCTGCGAGCTTTAGTCAAGTAAGTTTGCTTAGACAAAAAGGTGGGTTATTTCATAGGAATATGGAAGTACTCAAAGATGATAGGAAGGTACATAGCAAAAGGAAGTTGGCGAGAGGGCTAGTAACAACTTACCATCTCCTGGATCATGGTTTTGGGAAGACTAAAGGAATTAGAGGACCAGAAGTGCTATAAAGCTGACATCTCCCCTATAAGTAAACTTATTATTTGAGGTTTGCTTGGGAAGGATAGCAGGGTAAATAATGTGGTAAAGCTCATAATAGTATTGACAAAGGTATTTAGGAAGAAACTTCTCGTCAGGACAATGATAGGAAGCACACAAGATATCTTTAAAGGAATCAATAGTCATATTGTCAGCAAAGTCAATTTGATCAATTGGAACTAGGGATCCACCCTCGTTTCAGATTTCGAGAATTTAACCCAAGTTTACATCATCAAACTCAATGTCAATTCCGCCAACTCTTGGTGAAATTGTCCCTTGGTCATGGGATAGATTACAATAAAATATATGAATGGCATTCAAGTAGATTGGTCTCCTTCCATTAACTAGGCGATCAAGACGAAATTCAAAAAGTTTATGTTTTTGTTCATGGAATACTGTTAAATTGATAGAATTTTCTTTAGAAATATTCCTTTAAAAAAATCATCAAACCATGAATTAGAGTTTTTAAGAGATGTATATATAAGATCATCATATTCTCCAGAAGGGGGCAAAGATGGAGAAAACAAAGAGTGTTGTGTGTCCTCTTGAGAAGAAGAACATGCTTCTCCATTTTTCTTCCTCTTTTTGAAGAGTTTTGAAGCCTTAGATTAAGATTGATAGAGAGAGAGATATATACCTCAAATGTATGAGAGAATGTGATGGAGACCCTTGAGAGAGTTCTAAATTAAAAAACTTGAAAGAAAAGAGCCCTTGGAGAGGAAGATTTGAAATCTAGGGTTAGGGTTTCTGTTGGAGCTGTAAGAACCCGGTGTCGAGAGGGAAGGTTGAAGGAGAAGAGGGTATAAAAAAAACCCCGAGAGTTGTTGTTTCTGTCTGGATGACTGAACAGAATTCAGATCGAATTTGGACCGAACTCTGTCCGAGTTCTATTTTGCTTAGGAAAAGTTTGATATGCCATAAATACATAATGATATCTCATAAGTACATGAATAAAACTAGTCACAGTTAACAATAGCTGTGAATATTCATATCAGAAAAGTTGATCATAATTATTAGCAAAATTAAACATATTTTTATACATATTCTATATGATTTATCACAGTTTAATGCATACCAAATCATTAAAAAATAGCTGTAACCATAATCATTTGTAGAATAAATAATGAAACGTTTGTGAATAGCTCTTTTTACATCATTTTCTTATTGAGGTAATTTAATTATCATTAATTAGTTGTAGGGGTCGGTTCCCACCTAGCGGTGATCCGTACTCTTAAGTACCATGTTGCTTAGGGTTGTTACATCTTTGTAGACAGAAGGACCCTTTCGGCTATTAACCAATGATATTTTTAGACCTTTAGAGCATGACCTAATAGAGTCATTGACAAATGTCTCTTCTTACATAGTAAAAATGCTTTGGCATGAAATTAATGCAAACTTTATTAACTAGGAGCAAAAAAGTGTAACATATTCATACTACCATAGTCAATGTAACTTTATAAGATTAGCGTTACCGAAATAACTTTAATAGTCATGTTTTATGTAGGTGCAATTGTATGAGGATGTCCCCGGTAGCCTTTTGCAATCACCAACTTTCTTTTTGATATCACGTCTTGCCTCAAAGTGTTCCATCTATATGATTTGAACAAGACTTTGGTATCTAGAATTTGGATCCACAATGATTAGTTTTTGGAACCTAAATAAACATATTCATATTCACTAATCTTCAAGCTTTACACAATTGTGAGGTGTGTCCTTTCAAACCACAGTAGTGACATGTAATAAAGCTAGTTGAGTTATTAATAGGTGTGTGAACATAATGTGTGACATGAGTATTTTTCGTTGGTCTAGTATAGATAAAGGCGTGATTGTGTGTTTTACCAATCATCTTGTTACTCCTTTTTGAGTATCTAGTATTGATGACCTTTTGTTTGGTCAAGTGTTGTACGTGTTTAGATTGGGCTATAGGTTGCAAGACCTATTTACCCAGTCTAATCTCTAACTTTTTAGAGCTAGCCAGTAATTCATCATACTTAGTAGAGAGATCAGTAATCTTAAGTGGGGCATTAGAGTACTTCTCCTTTTCTTGCTTTAGGTCCTCTTTAAGTTTAGCATTTTTTTGATTTGTTTCATCAAAGTTGTGAAGAGATTCTTGTAAGCTAAGCTGAAGTTTGGATATTTCAATCGATTCATAAGAAGTGGAGATTTCTCTAGCTTCCTTAAGTAAGCAAATATGTTGATCATTCTTAAGCTGATAAGATTTGATATCTTTTCGAGCTTGCTTATAGTTATTTCTAAGCTTATTAAAATCTTCAAATAAATCATTAAAAGCTTCAGACAAGTCATCAAACAAAATATCTTTTGCTAGTGAATCATCATTTATCTCGCTTACCATTAAGCACAAGTCTGTCATATGTTAAAAGTTTTTGTCATTCTCGTACTGAATGCTTGTATCAGTTCCATGACTTACAGTATGGCATAAGTTTGAAGTTTTTTTATTTCCATTATTGTTGCTTGGAGTATCAACATCTTTCTCTATACTTGATGCTTGCTTAGTAGGACTCAAGCTTGTTGTGTCTTGAGGTCCTTCTTCATCATCTTCATCGTCGCTCTCATATATTTTTTTCCAGCATTTTCCATATTTTATGTGATGTTTTGCACTATGAAATGCGTTTGAATTCATATTCGCCTAGAGCACAGTAGAGCATGTACATTGCTTTTGCATCATTGCTTGCTGCTTTTTTTTCATCTTCAGAATATTCATCATCTTCTGTGTCAACTCTTTTCTAACCATTAGTAACATAAGTCCATAAGTGAAAGCCAAAAGATTTTAGAAATGCACTCATGTGTATTTTTTAGAATAAATAGTTAGTGCTGTCAAAAACATGTGGCTTATCAAGGAGTTGGCTTTCACCATTGATGGGAAAGAGTGATCATATTGTTGCCATGTGTTATACTCTTTGGACGTTAATCCGATAATCAAAAGAACTTGCTTTGATACCAATTGTAGGACCGGGTATGGCAACTCTAGAGGGGGTGAATAAAGTTTATGTATGCAGCGAAATTAAATCACCTGTTAAAAATATTTCTATGGCATTCAATGGTGATCAACTACTTAGAATATATCTAATGTGTAAGTGATACTACTAGAAGTGTGTATGAATATAAGAGAGTTACTACTACTAGCAATGAATATAGAAGTGCAAGACATATATATATATATATATATATATATATATATATATATATATATATATATATATATATATATGCAGTAGAGTGAGAGAGAGCAAACACAAACACTAAGATGTATACTGATTTTACTCTGAGAGGACTAGTCCAGTCCCGAGAACTCAAGCTCGGAGTTTTATCCACTATAATCACCAATAGTGAATCACAAGCTTTGATCCTAAGGCTTGCTACTTCATTAAAACCACGAGATTTAATCTAAAATCTCGCAACTTCACACACCACAAGTTTTGATCCGAAGGCTCGTAACTTCACACAGAACATGGGCTTTATGAACCAACCTCTTTACAACTCTGTAGACTTCTAGACCAAGACCGTACTTGGCACTAGGAAGGCTAGGGAGTTGCTCTTGGAGATGGAAAAGTTAAGGCTCAGATGATTGTTCACAATAGGATAGAAGGATTAAGAGAAGATGAGTGAGTAGAAATATGGAAATCCAATCCTATTTATAGTATATTAGCAAACGAAATTCGGCCAAAATTTGTATGGGGTTTAATTCAAATTTTTGAACGTTGGGCCAAGAAAACAAGAATATCACAACTATACTAATTTTTATACCAAAGTGGTAACCGAGTTTGGTCCGAGTTTGGCATGAATTTGGAACGAGTACGGTTGCTTAGTATGGTAGGGTTTGTGAATGAATATGGCCTGATTTGGTGGATATGTTCGATGGTTTATTTCAGTGGACTGGGCATCTAGGTATAGGTACTTTGATTTGCTAGTGTGACTCATCTTACATCGATCTCAGACTCAATAAATAAAAGATTACATTTGATGAAATAGTATAAGACTCGACTGAAAAGATCTGGAGGCTGGTGCACAAGTCAGTCTTTTGAAGTTGATCTTCGTTGCTTTCCTCTGTATCTTGTATCTGCTTCTTTTTATTCGGTCTAATATTTTTGTCGATTATCAAAATCAGGTTGACCGTGACCACTTTGTGTCAACATGACCATGACCAATAGGCTAACATCCTGCAAGATAGCATGAGAATCCTCCTCTACCTCCATGGCGTCATCGTCCCCTCTACTCGAGGACCCTACTTGAGGAGTGCCCACAAAATTTGCCATAAATTTAGCCACCTTCCGGAGAAAGATAGAAAAACAAGTCAAAAAAGGGTCTTCTATTAGATTAGTCAGAGGGTCCACACCCAAAGGATCCGGTTGTCTTAAATGGTCTCCCCCAACATCATAATGAGCCATCAGGTTGTAGAAGTCTTCAGTTACAAAGTCCAACAGAGGGGTCTCGCCACTCGGAGTATCCTCTTCCAATGGACTGTCCCAATCACTGAAATATTTGGCTAGGGGCATGTCAGGGATAGGTTCCTGGAGAGTAGGGTCGTCAATAATAAGATCCTTTGTTAAAGACGCCTCAAAAGGATCAACTATCACTTCCTCCTCTTCAACTATGTAAGGAGGATCCTGGCTCAACCCCAGATCAACGTCCACGACAGTCGTCTCTTGCACAAACTCAAAAGAGAGGTCAGTCACGCATACTAGTCAAATAAAATAAAAAGAAAATACAGAATACAATACTAATACCAAAGACTGTCTCCCAGCTCCCTTACGAAGTCAAGGGGCAAGTTGTACAAGACCCATCACCTTGGAAACAACAACCTTCTTTATTCTCATTGAGAACGAAGCCTCTGTCAAAATCGGAACCGGTCGCTTCGAAGAGACTGCAGCTGATTTTGTCGGTTGGCTCCTGCTTCGGGTTCTGACTTTGTGGCCTCCAGAATGGTGGAAATGCCTCCTAATAGCTCACGAGACATCCAGCTTGGTCCCGACAATAAATCTCCGCTCCTGATCATAGCCCGGGGACAAATTGTTCGCAGAATAGTAGAATCTAATAACTGTGTACAAGATACGAGTCATAGGCCGCTGTAAGAGTGCGGTAATGTGTGCTCCGGTGCAGCTAGCATTGTAATACTGTAATCCCCGGGCACCATCAAGTAAACTTTCCACATAACCCAAGCTAGAGTTTAGGATACACAACAACAGTTGAATGTAGCCTAATTGACGAGCGAAGCGGCTCGGGAGGTATGTTCCGATACACCAGGTTTGAAGACCGAAATGACAACAACTAGTAGAAGGCTTGCCTAGACAAACCAGAAGACCCGATATCGACATCCTCGAGATCATAATTCTCCGTAAAGCCCACATTTATGTGAAGGAACCACAAAGAAGATATAACAATCCCAAAAGCCTAACGCCCTACGACAAGCAGGTATTCCCGAATGTACCCAATCCTCTCTGCGATAACAACGGAGAAAAGTGTCATCTTCCTCGGTGCCCTCCTGTGTACCGGGGTGCATTACAGTAGGATGGTATAAGATCAACCAACCTATCAAATAGTGATAAGGAAGCTCTACTCGGGGAAGTCACCCTTGTTTCCCCCTTCCGGTGTTAGCTTTTCTACGAACTCTTGTATGCCGCGATAGATGTTACAGACCATTGCAGGGAGGAGTGCAAGCTTATGACTGATGACGTATTTTACGGTCGAAAAAATCAAATTCCTGCTAACTCGTTCCAAAGATCACGAGCTGCCAGGGAAGACATAGTTACGCAGCCATATCGTCAAATAGCCGGCAAGCGCCGCTTTCGGCGACAAGTTTAACAAGTCATAAATGAAAAAACAGAAAGTTTTAGAACTTGGCTTCCCTTCACTGTCAACTATGGGGTTCTTCTCATTTTTGGAGGCAAGTAAATCCTCAATATCTTTCTGAGAAGAAGTTTGGCAAGCAGAGAGATATCCGCTCGCTTCTCCAGCTTTAAGCTTCTGGAAGAGGTACCGCTTCCAGATGGTAGCATGGGGAGAAGCCCTCGTCTTGTCCTGGCAATGACCTACTTGATGATAGCACAATAATTCTTTGTAAATGGCCATCATTTCAAGGGGACTCACCCAAAAGTCGTAAGCTTCTCGTTACAAGGAGTGTACTCCTCGTATGGCTCAGTGGCCCATGGGAGCCAAAAGACCTCGTGCATCTCATAGATGGCCAGGCCCATTTCCCCTCCAAGCATGAAGAATGTCCCTGAATCATAATTATACATCTCTATCAAGGTGAAGAACATGTCACGGTTCACTTCCACCACATACTGAGTGGCCCTCAAATCATAGTACAACCCAAGATTCTTCAGATCCACCTCATTGGTGGTAAGAATCCATGAGTTTAGGTCTATCCACTCGTGGTCAATATGAGTCTTGTTGGTCCCTCGAATAGAAACAGGCGGGTAGGAAAAATGGTGCTCCAAAAGCTAATTGGCAAAAGTTTAGGTCCAAAGACCTGAAGCTCTGTGGCCAATTCACTGACCAAGCTGTCAGGACGTAACACTCGTAAGGAGTAGAAAGGCCCATCCCTCGCAAATACTAAAGTATCCCTTTGAGAAGTACTCATCAAAAGATTAAAGTGACCGGATAGCATGTCGCCCTGGGAAGGAGTAAGCTCATAGTTCATGTTCCTTTTGGTAGCAAGACATGTGAAAACCGAAAGTGGAAATTGGCACTTGATCTTGAGGATATACATCTTCCCGTCACGGGCCTCGAACTACCACTCCTCTTGAACTTCAGTTAGGTATCCTTGCGGGCAATCAAGCCATCCCTAAATAAAAATTAGGGTTTTAGGAAGTATTCTTCAGAACCTGCAGCCACGGGAATCTTTCCAGGGTCCATCATGAGATGAAGAAAGGTATAACCCTGCTCAATAATGAGGTCCATCCTTACTATAGGTTGACCTGCCGAAATAAGATTCTTGGCCGGATTGACCACTTCCTTGACAAAGTCCAAGCCAAGCATACTCAAAGCTCGGCTAAAGAGAATTTCACCCATTGAAGGCACTATCATTGAGACTGCAGAAGCAAACCAAACATGACGTCAGAATCCAGATACATAAACTAAAGTTGGCACAAATTAATTAGATATGCCCACGTCTGCCACTCGACGCATCATGAGCAAAACACCAACGCATTATCTACCACGCATCATGAAGGAATGGCACATTAGAGTCAAAACTGGGCGTTCCTCGCGAGTGCGAGTAAGGGATACATATGGTATTTTGACACATGCTTCATGACAGGCATCCAAAGACAGCCATATCCATGCACGAAAAGTAGTGAGCTAATGACGCATCTACAAGAGGAAGCTAAAAAGCTAAGTCTATGTGCAAAAGTAGTGACAAGTCCGCGCATGCTTCCAATAGGATGGGACCCATCCATGCTACATACCCTAAAAAGAAGAGGAAAACACAAAAGAGGGTTCAAATAAAAGAAACGAGCGCGAAGGTTCACATATGCCAATTTCTCTATGATCGGTTCGGCTATAGGCTCCGACGACGAGGCCTTCCCTTTGCCCTTTCCTTTACCTTTAGGATTCATAGAGATAGGACAAGGTCGATAGGAGCAAGAAGGAGTCAAAAAAAAAGAAAATCGTAAAACAAAAAGAGGAATCCCTCTCTCTCAAGGCAGTAGAGTATATATAGGAGGGTGGTACTCACGGCGACAGCCGACGCTTCAAAAAATGAGCCCCATCTTAAAGATGAAGAACTGCTAACTAAGTGACAGTCAGATACGCCTAGGACCGATGCACCTAACTGCTAGTAAGACCAAACTCTCCAATGTTCCTAGAAGTCCATAATGCTTAGCCAGGCTACTCTATGCACCCAATAACCAGATGCGCCAAACAACGCAATGTGCTAAAGAAAAAATACTCCACGAATGAGAAAAATATAAGGAGGCTTGTACACGTGTGCCAACGTAGTTCCTGTACTTATATCCTCTATGCTTTTGTTCAAAGTATTCTGAACTTTAAACTTACAAAGTTTCAGTTCATAAACTTTGAAGGCGAGCTTGTAGAAGTATTGAAAATCTGTTCCATGTGCCCTAGAGACCTTGCTCCATACGCCATAATGATGCGCCTCAGAAGTCTAACTCCTTGTGCCTCAAGAATTCTGGCTAATGTACCAACAGTCTAGGTGGAGTCTCATGCGCCTGTAGTGCCATCTGCCCTCCTACATCTTGGTGTCTCATGTGCCCGCAGTACCATACTCCCTCCTACACCTAGGTGTCATATGTGCTTGCAGTGCCATGCGCCCCTATGTATCTAAGTATCTCATATGCCCACAGTACCAAGCGCCTACCTACATCTAGGTATCTCTTGTGCCCGCAAAGCCATGTGCCCCTATATATCTAAGTGTGTCATGCGTCCATAGTGCCATGCGTCATTATGATACTGCAAACTCTCATGCGCCATACAATTCACATACATGCACCTACGTGATACCTTATTGAAGACTATAAATAGTGGGTATTTTTTATACATACAAAGCATCAAGAGATCCATACACCCACACGTAAAAATAGGAAGCAGAGTTAGCCACCTCAACAAGAGAAGGAGACAGAGCATCGCCGAAGCCTCGTCGACCCCCCTTGGTCCCGGATCATCATTGGAGTAAAGAAATCGTTGCTGTGCTCGATCTCCACCGACAAACTTACCCCAGATCTTTTGTACTTAGATTCTCTTGTATAGGTTTTCTCTTGTACTCTATTTCAATTTGAAATAAATAAGAATTGTACACCTTCATCGAAAACACAACAATAAATTTTTTGCAATGTCAACATGTGTATGTGTATATGTTTGAGTGAGGGATGAGTAACCTAGTGAGGGATAATAATCTATATAAATAGATACATATATAAGGGTATATAAATATACAGTTATAGAAGTAGGTATTAATATATGTTGAGTGTCGAGTGAGTGGCCTAGAGTGTATGTTGGTACCAATATACCAAGTGTTAAGTATAGTTAGTTTCATGTGTATTTGAAACTGTATCATAGTGTCAAGATATAAGAGAGTATCAATATGATATTGCGTACTGTCACTACCACATTTTAGGAAAAAGGGTATTTTAGTAATTTCCTATTTAAATAAATATTGTGCATGGTAAATAATTTTTGTTGTATTATTTAATTGTTGTTGGATGTTATTTAATTATTTTGGACTTATTTTAGTGGACCCAACTAGTGTAGTTTGGACCCATGGACCAACATGAATTAAATAGTTAGATTTGGCCCATTTAGAAAGCCCATAGTTAAGGAGATGGATTAAATTAATTAAGTGATTAGACTAGAAGCTTCCTTCCTTAATTATTTCTTCATGAGAGGCCCCAAGGGGTACATTGGACATTTTACAATTGCTTGGGAGAGGGGCAAGGCCGGCCTATTAAAAGAGGGAGAAAATTTCTCTCTCCTCTCATTCTCATTCCAAATCTAGATGTAGAATTTCCCACTCCCAAATTCCCTCCATTCTTATTCCAATTTCCTACCAAATTCATTCCAAATTCTTCCCAATTCACCATTAGAGAAGGAGGAAGCAAGGATCTAGAAGAAGGAAGCAAGGATCTACAAAGAGGAGCAAGGATCTACAATTTGGAAGCAATTTCTTCTCAATTGGAGGTTTCATTGGGAATCCATCTCCCAATAGGTATAATTCAGATTTTCTCATTTAAATAGCTTCTAAATCTGAGATTTAATCATGTAAAATCAACCTATATGTATGTACTACCCATAGGACTTTGTTTTGTGTTCATAGGAGACCCATGGAGAAAGTTATGGTGCTTTTGTGTTAATTTTGTTGGAATTCCGAATTTATATTTTGTTGTGTGTATCAATTGATCCTATAGATCAATTGGACATGAGCTTATGTGTTTGGGGCTAGTGTCATGTCCATAATTTGGTACATGTGGTTCGTATCCCAACTATTTGGTGATACGTGTCATTTTGGGGGTTTTCCCTCCGACACGGGACTTTGAACATGTCGTATTTTGACACGAACACATAGATCTACTTTTGACACTTTGATTTATTCATAAATATTATTTGTGATTTGTTTGTATCCTTTGGGGTATAATTGGTTGTGTGTTGGACTCGTGTCACATGCGTATCCTAGATCTAGTGGGATACGGTGTGATACTCTCCAATTGTGTAGATTTTTGAATAGATCTAATTATGTATGGTTTAAATTCTTCAATTATAATTAGTAAATATATATAGATATTATATATTTATTTTGTGTATTTATTATAGTAATTATTATAGCATAGATCTATATATTTTTGTGTGTGCTAATATGATGTACAAATATAATATGTAGCTTTCTTGCATGTAATTATATATGTACTTATGTTAATAGTATAAATTATACATAAATGTTTTATAAAATATATTTATGTGTTTAATTGTGTAATTATATTATTTATAATTATTATGTAATTATTTGTATATTAATGTATATATTTTAGGTGTGCTTCTAGCCATGTAAAATATGAACATTAATATGTGCATGTGTTGTAACTATTGATATTTAATTATAAGTTTATATGTGCATATATATATAAGTATATAATTATTTATTTATATATATGTATTGTGATTATTATTGTATATATATATTTATATATATATATATATTTTTATATTTTTATTTGTTTTGGTGACAGTGGTTTCTATGACAGTGAAATTGTCATTATTTGGTCTGAACAGCAGCCGCTGTACAGTGGTCAGCATTAATGACAGATCTGTCATTAATGCTGCGACAGTTTTGAGCGGCAACCTTTCAGCGACGTTTTTTTTTGTGACAGTTTGAAACTGTCAGCAAACTGTGACAGCAGCGGTTTTGTATATGGAGTTTATGCGACAAATTTTCAGTGACAGTCAAGACTGTCACTATTAAACCTGTTTTTATTTTATCTTGTTTTGTTCACTGTTTTCAGTGACGCTTTGACAGTTTTAAATTATATTTTATATATTATTATTGTATATATATATATATGTGTATATATATGTGTTTTGTATAATATTTGTAATAATATATTATGTTATTTGTATACATATTGGTTTGTATATATATTATTTTAGGGTATATATTATTTGTATTAGTAGTATACTTTGTGTGAGTGTGATTTGGGATCAAATTTTTATTCCTAAATTATTGTATTTTATTTCTATATTATTTTATTTTATTTCTATATTATTTTATATAGTTTTCTTGTGAGGTTAACCTTGGTTTGACCATGTTTGACTTTAGTTGACTTTAGAGTTGACCATAGTTGACTTTTGACTTAGAATTTATTTATTGACCTAGGAGTTGACTAGTTTGACTTCTCTTTCCGGGACCTTGTATTAATGTGGTATTCCATATCTAGGTCTTCGAGGCACCGAGTCAGACATCTGTGAGACTGTTCTTTGGATTTCAGGCGAGTACATTCTCTGATAGTTTCTCATTTATGATATCCTCTATGTTCGTTGTATCTAGTGTAGATTTACATGTTTCTCTTGACACTATGGTTACACGGATTGGTATATCCGGATCTCGTCATGAGATATTATTCCTTGGTATATGGTGTATATGGTGCAAGTATTGTTTCATTGGTTATCTTGTACATGTACAGACACTGATTCTCGGGGAGACTAGCTATCTTCTTGGGGAATCTAGTGCCATAGCATACCGTGGTTGGATCTATTATACCAGTTGGGGGTAGAGAGTATTAGTATAGATATGTGATCAAATCCCTATTGAATAAGTATTGGTAAGCAAATAGTGTTGATCATGCACCGCACGTATGATTAGCCAGGCCGCATTGTATCTTGCCCAAGCCGATCACATGTTAAGCTAGTACTCACACACTTAGTCATTAGTATTATTATTTCATTGGCATATTGTTCATTATTGTATTTCTTTCCAGTATTTCCTTATTGTCTATATATCTCTTGTATCTATTTTTGTGCATCTTGTTTATCCACAGCTATTTACTGTTACATAGTTTTTATCATTAATTGAGAACTGCTGTTAGGGTTGTACTCTGCTCCTTTTCTGACTGGATATATTTTTCCAGATGACATTGAGGAGTACCCTACCTATTATGGACCCCAGGATATTGTGGGTTTAGATTCGGAGACCCTGGCTCAAGAGGGACTTATCCCAACTGAGACAGTTGACCCTGGAGTGTAGCTTGTAGTATGATAGTATTCTTTTGTACTGGATTTGTCTCCAGCTTATTTTTGTTACTCTTCAGACTCATTGATGTATTATTTTAAACTCATGAGTTATATGGTGACTATTCTATTCTTTATCTGATTCGTGCTCATTTCTATCTTAGTTCTGTGATTGAGTATTCTATCATTATTGGTGGTTCATTACATTAGATAGACTATCTAGACAGCGTTCTACCGCTGATTCTGCGGCGTAGGCTGGCATTATTTCCGACTAGTACCCTTACACCGGGTGCGGATCGTGACACATTTTTGGTGGTGGCCCATGCAGGTCTAGCTTCACAAGTATGTGATGTCGTGGTAGTGCGACAACCTAGTTGTACTACTGCAAGCCTGCAATAGGATATAGGATATAGGCTGAGATACTCAATCACATCTAGGAAAATTCTTTTGATTCAACTATTCTCCTTTGATATTGATACTTGATCCCTTAAACTGTCCTTTCCTTGATGTCTTACATCTTGTGCCATATTGATTCTTTCTTTCGCTTTGTCTCAGGATGCCGCCTAAGACTAGATCACAGCAGGGGAGAGCAGCTTCTGAGAGGTCTACGACATCCCGAGGGCCTGCACCAGTCACTTCTCCGGTGATTGGAGTGTCAGCTGCTTTTGGAGGTCCACCACCTACTCAAAGGACTGTATCAGCTGTATCTGAGGGGCTTCCACCTCCACCTCCTGTGCCAGCAGAGGCGTCACAGATGTTTACACTGTTTCGTGAGATGCTCGAGGCACAGAGGGCTCAGTCAGAGGCACATCAGAGGCAGACCGACGTTCTACGGCAGGGCATCGAGAGTGCTCATCAGCTTGCTCGTGCTGTAGTTGAGAGAGGAGTTCCGATCCAGCAGTAGGTTGTTCCTCAAGTTGCTCAGCTTCGGCCAGGCAACATTCAGGACTTCAAGAAACTGGAGCCTAGGGTTTTCAAAGGGACGGAGGGCATCGTGTATGCTGATGATTGGCTCGAGGACATTGAGCGTCTTATGAGGGTGTCCCGTCTTTCTGAAGATCTGAAGGTTGAGGCGGTAGGACTTCAACTGTTCGACGTCGCTCGCACTTGGTTCAGGAATGAGCCGGTTCTAGTTGACGCAGGACAATCTTGGGAGGTATTCAAGGACCTTTTCAAGAAGAAGTTTTTCGCTCGGATAGACAGGCTTGACTTGGGGAGACAATTTGAGAGTCTCATTCAAGGGAGCATGTCTGTGGAGGAATACGCTGCGGAGTTCGGTAGGTTGAGCCGATTTGCAGAGTACTTGGTGAGAGAACCGGAGGTTCGAGCTATTCGTTTCCGTGAGGGTCTAAACTAGGAGGTGAAGATTCTCATTCCGTCTTTTTATGAGATATACTCGGAGATACTTGCGGAGGCACGCAAGGTTGAGCTGGATCTGGGTTTGAAGACCAAGAGAGACCGTAATTCTTTTCTGGGGGCCAACGGCAGTGCAGTATCTGCCAAACGTCCTCATTTCCAGTCCAGACCTTTCCAGCAGCCACAGCAGAACCAGACTCCAGCTAGAGTGCCTTTTCACCAGGCACCTCAACAGCAGAGGAAGTTACAGCAGGCCCCATGCAACTTCTGCAAGAAGCCCGGCCACATCTGGGAAGTTTGTAGGAGGAGGCTAGGAGTTTGTTTGTATTGTGGTACGGAAGGGCATCAATCGAGGGAGTGTCCTCATCGTGCAGTTCAAGGAGCAGCTCCAGCTTCGAGGACACAGACGAGACCACCTGCAGCACAGCCGAGGGGACCGCTTCCGACACAGCAGCAGCATTTTGTCCAGCATCAACAGCAGGGAGGTGCTCGGCAGGGACGAGCGTTTGCTATGACCGTCGAAGAGGAGGAACCCACCGGAGATGTTATCGCAGGTTTTATTCTTCTTGATTCCATTCCAGCTTTAGCTTTGTTTGATAGTGGTGCTTTCCATAGTTTTGTATCTGTTTCTTTTGCTCTGAAGCATAGTTTGGTAGCTGAGTCTTTGCTTAGGACTTGCAAGATCATGACCGGGGGAGGCATTATCCTGGTTAATAATATTTGCAAGGATCGAAGAGTTACCCTGGGAGGCCGAGAGTTGAGTGCGTGTCTACTTGTAATGCCACTTCCAAGCTATGACATTGTACTTGGGATGGATTGGTTGAGTAGACACCGTGCTAGCATAGACTGTAGAGGAGGTAGAGTTTTGTTCGGTCCGCCAGGAGAGCCAGAGTTCGAGTTTACTAGAGGAGCTGCGGAGCAGGACGAAGGCATTATTTGTGGAGCTATGGTAGAAGACAAGGAGTTGCCACATACGTTGATAGCAGAATTCTTGGATGTGTTTCCTGAGGAATTGCCAGGATTGCCACCAGATCGAGATATTGAATTTTCTATAGACTTGGTGCCAGGTGCAGAACCAATTTCGCAACATGTCTATAGAGTAAACAACAGCGAGCTGGTCGAGTTGAAGAAGCAGGTGGACGAATTGCAGGATAAGGGGTTTATCAGATCGAGTTCTTCACCATGGGGAGCCCCGGTATTGTTTGTACCGAAGAAGGATGGATCGGTGCGCATGTGCATTGATTACAGGGCTTTGAATAATCTCACTATCAAGAATAAGTATCCTTTGCCACGGATTGATGATCTGTTTGATCAGTTGAGTGGTGCGAAGGTGTTTTCTAAGATAGATTTGAGATCAGGCTACCATCAAGTGAAGGTGAAGCCGGAGGACATACCGAAGACTGCTTTTAGAACTCGGTATGGTCAGTTCGAGTTTATGGTGATGCCATTTGGTTTGACTAATGCACCGGCTGTATTTATGAACTTGATGAACAAGGTGTTCCACCAGTACCTTGACAAGTTCGTGGTGGTGTTCATCGACGACATACTCATATACTCGAGGATACCGGAGGAGCATGAGGAGCATTTGAGGATTGTGTTGGATGTGCTGAGGAAGGAAAAGTTGTATGGAAAGTTGTCCAAATGTGAGTTTTTCTTGGACAAAGCAGAATTCTTGGGGCATGTTGTGACTGGTAATGGTATTTCAGTGGATCCGAAGAAGATTTCAGCAGTGGAATCTTGGAAGACTCCGAGTTCAGTAGCAGAGATCAGGAGTTTCTTGGGATTGGCAGGCTATTACAGGAAGTTTGTGCAAGATTTTTCGAGGATTGCCGAGCCGATGACCAGACTCACAAGGAAGGATGTGGAGTTTGTTTGGACGGAGGATTGTCAGGTTGCTTTTGAGGAGTTGAAGAAGAGGTTGACGTCTGCTCCTATTTTGACGTTGCCATCAGGGTCCGGAGGTTTCACTATTTATAGTGATGCATCGGGGAAGGGTTTAGGTTGTGTTCTTCAGCAGCATGGGAAAGTGATTGCCTATGCATCCAGGCAATTGCGTCCTCATGAAAAGAACTATCCTACCCATGATTTGGAGTTGGCAGCTGTCATATTCGCCCTGAAGTTGTGGAAACATTATTTGTACGGAGAGCGTATGGAGATCTTTACAGACCACAAAAGCTTGAAGTACGTTTTCACGCAGAAGGAGTTGAACATGAGGCAGCGTCGGTGGTTGGAATTGATGAAGGATTTTGATATCTCTTTGCAATATCATCCTGGGAAAGCCAATGTAGTTGCCGATGCTTTGAGCAGGTATCCGGTAGCTATGTTCTTGACGCAGGATCGATATCTGTTGGAGGACTTGGAGAGCTTGGGCATTGAGGTGATTGTTCCTGGGTGTGCTATGCAGATGTGGGGATTGCAGATACACTCAGATTTGATGGACAGGATCAAGGCAGCATAGTATGATGATGTATCTTTGAGGAGTATCAGAGCTCAGGTGAGAGCAGGATTGGAGGATGATTTCACTATTGCAGAGGATGGATCCTTGAGGCATGGAGTTAGATTGTGTGTGCCTAGTGGGAAGTTGCGCGAGGAGGTATTGCAGGAAGCGCATCGCTCTCAGTATTCCATACATTCAGGTGCTAACAAGATGTATCGGGATATGAGAGAGAGTGTGTGGTGGTATGGCATGAAGAGGGAAGTGGCACAGTTTGTATCCAGATGCTTAGTGTGCCAGCAGGTGAAAGCCGAGAGGCAGAGGCCAGGAGGGTTACTTCAGCCATTACCCATTCCAGAGTGGAAGTGGAAACACATTACTATGGATTTTGTGTCCGGACTTCCACGATCTCCAGGAGGGAAAGACGCGATTTGGGTCATTGTTGATAGATTGACCAAGTCGGCCCACTTTTTGCCTTTCAAAGTGGGTTTGTCTACGGAGAAGCTGGCAGAGATATATGTGAGGAAGATCGTTAGGATACACAGAGTTCCCGTCAGCATAGTCTCAGATAGAGATAGTCGTTTCACTTCTCATTTCTGGAGGAGTTTGCAAGAGAGTTTGGGCACTCAGCTCAAGTTCAGTACTGCATATCATCCCCAGACAGATGGGCAGTCAGAGAGGACTATCCAGACTCTCGAGGATATATTGCGCACTTGTGTACTAGATTTCGGGGGTTCTTGGGAGGACCATCTCCATTTGGTAGAGTTTGCTTACAACAACAGTTACCAGGCCAGTATAGAGATGTCACCTTTTGAAGCTCTATATGGTCGGAGGTGTCGTACTCCTTTGTCTTGGGACGATGTTGGAGAGAGAATTTTACTTGGGCCAGAGATGGTTGTGGATGCAGCGGAGAAGGTTCATTTGATCAGAGACAGACTTCGAGTGGCGTAGGACAGACAGCGGCATTGGGCCGATAGCCATCGGAGACCTTTGGAGTTTGAGGTATAGTTTAGATTTTGTTTGTGCTTGTTCTTGTTTGTTATAGATTAATTTCTTAAGATGGTGTTTTGTTCTAGGTGGGTGGTTTGGTGTTTCTGAGGATTTCTCCGACACGAGGCACGATTTGCTTCGGTGGAGGCGGAAAGCTTAGTCCGCGATTCATCAGACCTTTCACTATTCTAGAGAGGGTCGGTGCAGTTGCTTATAGACTAGACTTGCCACCTGCATTGGAGGGAGTGCACAACGTATTTCATGTGTCACAGTTGAGACGATACGTGGCAGATCCTAGTCATGTATTGGATCACTCGGAGATAGAGGTGGGCCCTACTCTTAGCTATCCAGAGCAGCCAGTTGAGATTCTGGATCGGAGAGAGAAGGTGCTGAGGAACCAGACTATTCCTTTGGTGCACGTCGCATGGAGGCATCACTCTCCGGAGGAGTCTACCTGGGAGAGAGAGGATGACAAGCGAGAGCATTATCCATATTTGTTTGTACCTTGAGGTATGTTATTTCTAGTTATGTTCTGTTCATTGTTATGTTATGTTCATTAGTTAGTTGTGATTCTTTAGTTCTGTTCTGTGTTTTTTTGGGGGTAGTTTTCGTCTTTGAATTTCGAGGACGAAATTATTTCAAGGAGGGTAGACTTGTCACTACCACATTTTAGGAAAAAGGGTATTTTAGTAATTTCCTATTTAAATAAATATTGTGCATGGTAAATAATTTTTGTTGTATAATTTAATTGTTGTTGGATGTTATTTAATTATTTTGGACTTATTTTAGTGGACCCAACTAGTGTAGTTTGGACCCATGGACCAACATGAATTAAATAGTTAGATTTGGCCCATTTAGAAAGTCCATAGTTAAGGAGATGGATTAAATTAATTAAGTGATTAGACTAGAAGCTTCCTTCCTTAATTATTTCTTTATGAGAGGCCCCAAGGGGTACATTGGACATTTTACAATTGCTTGGGAGAGGGGCAAGGCCTGCCTATTAAAAGAGGGGGAAAATTTCTCTCTCCTCTCATTCTCATTCCAAATCTAGATCTAGAATTTCCCACTCCCAAATTCCCTCCATTCCCATTCCAATTCCCTACCAAATTCATTCCAAATTCTTCCCAATTCACCATTAGAGAAGGAGGAAGCAAGGATCTAGAAGAAGGAAGCAAGGATCTACAAAGAGGAGCAAGGATCTACAATTTGGAAGCAAGTTCTTCTCAATTGGAGGTTTCATTGGGAATCCATCTCCCAATAGGTATAATTCAGATTTTTCCATTTAAATAGCTTCTAAATCTGAGATTTAATCATGTAAAATCAACCTATATGTATGTACTACCCATAGGACTTTGTTTTGTGTTCATAGGAGACCCATGGAGAAAGTTATGGTACTTTTTGTGTTAATTTTGTTGGAATTCCGAATTTATATTTTGTTGTGTGTATCAATTGATCCTATAGATCAATTGGACATGAGCTTATGTGTTTGGAGCTAGTGTCGTGACCATAATTTGGTACATGTGGTTCGTATCCCAACTATTTGGTGATACGTGTCATTTTGGGGGTTTTCCCTCCGACACGGGGCTTTGAACATGTCGTATTTTGACACGGACACATAGATCTACTTTTGACACTTTGATTTATTCATAAATATTATTTATGATTTGTTTGTATCCTTCGGGGTGCAATTGGTTGTGTGTTGGACTCGTGTCACATGCGTATCCTAGATCTAGTGGGATACGGTGTGATACTCTCCAATTGTGTAGATTTTTGAATAGATCTAATTATGTATGGTTTAAATTCTTTAATTATAATTAGTAAATATATATAGATATTATATATTTATTTTGTGTATTTATTATAGTAATTATTATAGCATAGATCTATATATTTTTGTGTGTGCTAATATGATGTACAAATATAATATGTAGCTTTCTTGCATGTAATTATATATGTACTTATGTTAATAGTATAAATTATACATAAATGTTTTATAAAATATATTTATGTGTTTAATTGTGTAATTATATTATTTATAATTATTATGTAATTATTTGTATATTAATGTATATATTTTAGGTGTGCTTCTAGCCATGTAAAATATGAACATTAATATGTGCATGTGTTGTAACTATTGATATTTAATTATAAGTTTATATGTGCATATATATATAAGTATATAATTATTTATTTATATATATGTATTGTGATTATTATTGCATATATATATTTATATATATATATATATATTTATATTTTTATTTGTTTTGGTGACAGTGGTTTCTATGACAGTGAAACTGTCATTATTTGGTCTGAACAGCAGCCGCTGTACAGTGGTCAGCATTAATGACAGATCTGTCATTAATGCTGCGGCAGTTTTGAGCGGCAACCTTTCAGCGACATTTTTTTTTGTGACAGTTTGAAACTGTCAGCAAACTGTGACAGCAGCGGTTTTGTATATGGAGTTTCTGCGACGAATTTTCAGTGACAGTCAAGACTGTCACTATTAAACCTGTTTTTATTTTATCTTATTTTGTTCACTGTTTTCAGTGACGCTTTGACAGTTTTAAATTATATTTTATATATTATTATTGTATATATATATATATATATATATATATATATATATATGTATATATATGTGTTTTGTATAATATTTGTAATAATATATTATGTTATTTGTATACATATTGGTTTGTATATATATTATTTTAGGGTATATATTATTTGTATTAGTAGTATACTTTGTGTGAGTATGATTTGGGATCTAATTTTTATTCCTAAATTGTTGTATTTTATTTCTATATTATTTTATATAGTTTTCTTGTGAGGTTGACCTTGGTTTGACCATGTTTGACTTTAGTTGACTTTAGAGTTGACCATAGTTGACTTTTTACTTAGAATTTATTTATTGACCTAGGAGTTGACTAGTTTGACTTGTTCTCTTTCCGGGACCTTGTATTAATGTGGTATTCCATATCTAGGTCTTCTAGGCACCGAGTCAGACATCTGTGAGACTGTTCTTTGAATTTCAGGCGAGTACATTCTCTGATAGTTTCTCATTTATGATATCCTCTATGTTCGTTATATCTAGTGTAGATTTACATGTTTCTCTCGACACTATGGTTACATGGATTGGTATATCCGGATCTCGTCATGAGATGTTATTCCTTGGTATATGGTGTATATGGTGCAAGTATTGTTTCATTGGTTATCTTGTACATGTACAGACACCGATTCTCGGGGAGACTAGCTATCTTCTTGGGGAATCTAGTGCCATAGCATACCGTGGTTGGATCTATTATACCAGTTGGGGGTGGGGAGTATTAGTATAGATATGTGATCAAATCCCTATTGAATAAAGTATGGGTAAGCGAATAGTGTTGATCATGCACCGCACGTATGATTAGCCAGGCCGCATTGTATCTTGCCCAAGCCGATCACATGTTAAGCTAGTACTCACACACTTAGTCATTAGTATTATTGTTTCATTGGCATATTGTTCATTATTGTATTTCTTTCCAGTATTTCCTTATTGTCTATATATCTCTTGTATCTATTTTTATGCATCTTATTTATCCACAGCTATTTACTGTTACATAGTTTTTATCATTAATTCAGAACTGTTTTTAGGGTTGTACTCTGCTCCTTTCCTGACTGGATATATTTTTTCAGATGACACTGAGGAGTACCCTACCTATTATGGACCCCAGGATGTTGTGGGTTTAGATTCGGAGACCCTGGCTCAAGAGGGACTTATCCCAACTGAGACAGTTGACCCTGGAGTGTAGCTTGTAGTATGATAGTATTCTTTTGTACTGGATTTGTCTCCAGCTTATTTTTGTTACTCTTCAGACTCATTGATGTATTATTTTAAACTCATGAGTTGTATGGTGACTATTCTATTCTTTATCTGATTCGTGCTCATTTCTATCTTAGTTCTGTGATTGAGTATTCTATCATTATTGGTGGTTCATTACATTAGATAGACTATCTAGACAGCGTTTTACCGCCGATTCTGTGGCGTAGGCTGGGCGTTATTTTCGACTAGTACCCTTACACCGGGTGCGGGTCGTGATACGTACCATGGTATGTGATATCCACATGATACACAAATATCTAGTGTGTTATCAATACCTGTGTATATTGGACACTTTGAGATCAAGTGTTCCTTGTGGGCTCACAAGGAACACATGATTACAAATATATTATTATTTATTTATGTACAAGTTGGTGTTCTAGGAAGATGAAAAGCAATATCAAACTCATGAATCATGATATGGATATTTAGGTAATCATAAGTGTCAATTTCTACCTATGATATAGGTTTTTTGATCTCCTATGTCAAGTGTCCATGTAAGACCGATCTCAAGTGTCCATGTCAGCCATTCTCGGAAAAATAAATTTACATCTGTAAGCCTTTTTTAGGCTTCTAGAGTTCTACCAATTTTTGAAAAATTATAAAAAAATAAAGAACAGAGTAAAAAATCGTAAAAAACAAAGAACGAAAAATCCTAGAAAAGAAAATTTATAATACTTAGCCTTTCTAGTATTTTTTAAAATTTGGTAGACCTCTAAAAGCCTTTAAAGGCTTGCAGAAGTAAATTTTCTTTTCAAGGAATGGCTCACAATGAACACGTGATGACAACTATTTAATATGGATTAAAATCGGAGCTGTCCACAGGTCTACTAGTTCTTGGATAGTCACAAATTATAAAACAGATACTCATGAATCATGACATAAATACTCATGTATCACAACTCAGATACTCACGCATAAATAAGAGTTATTACTTTGATGAACATGTGTATCCAACTTTGCATCCATTTGGATAATATAATTGAATAATGTGTATCCATTTTTGTAGAATTATCTTCAAATGTATACAAATTACAACCTGCAACATCGTTAGTGGATTTATAATCATCATCTTTATGACATATACGGTGTGCGGGATGAATTCAAACAAGGGGTGAAACAGTTCCTGCAGTTCGCCAAGGCGTTCCCTCAGCAAATGGACGGCACCAAAATTAATTATCCGTGTGTGAGATAGCAACATGAAATATCATCCAGAAGTGGATGTGACATATCATTTGTACTCTAGGGGTTCCACGTCGAATTACTATCAGTGGACCTCACACGTAGAATTTATGTCTTTAGCATCGGAGTCGGAGTCTTATGTGGAGCCGTATATAGATGTCCACGATCACGCTGATTACGAAGATGGTGGGTGAACATAGTTTTCGATATTGTGGGGCCTAGTTTTGATCCAAAAAATCATGATACAGCTGAGGAGGCACCGAATGCCGATTTTGCAAAGTTTATGGAGTTATTGGAGAATGCAAGGACTCCATTATATCCTAGTTATGAGGATCATTCACCGTTGGAGGTGGTTATAAGCCTATTGAGCACCAAGTCCAATTTTAATATGTCATAAGAATGCTACAACCGACTGATGGAGTTGATTATAGAGATCTTGTCGGCGGGCACTAAGTTACCTAAAGACTTCTACCGATCTAAGAGGATGGTGAGATCACTCTGGATGAGATACTAGAAAATCGATACATGTCGCAACAGGTGCATGTTATACTATAAATATGGCAAGGATGAAGACGTGTATAGATTTTGTGATTTTGCTCGCTGAAGGTAACTAATACGTGAAGGCCTGCCAGTTGAAGAAAGCCGAATGATTTGATGTACTACTTGCGTTTGACGTCGTGGTTGTAGAGGTTGTTTATGGTTAAGAAGACTGCCAAAAATATGAGTTGGCAGAGACGGAAACAAATTGAAGGAGTGTTGGATTACCTATATGATGGAGAAGCATGGAAGTACTTCGATGGAGAGTATCCTAATTTTTCTTTGTATCATGGTAATGTAAGATTGGGGCTTGTACTTGGGCGAATACAATACGTCTTTCCACTCGAGGGGTATGGTTGTCGAATTTTGAGCTTGTGCATTATATCTCGATTGCCCATTGAGTCAAGTCGGGCTCGATGTTCTCATATTTCGTGCATTGCTTCCTGAGCTTCATCTACTGCGGGAGGAGTAGACGATCCTAACATAGTGTGATTTTTATCAGAGAGAGAAACGGTTGCGTTCGAGTCTCCGTTGGTCACATGGTTCTGGCTTGCTTGTGTAGATATTATGGGCAGTTGTGAGACCATATTTGCCTTGATCTCTATATTGAGTTACTCATAGTGTGCATCATTGTCTCTAGGGTGTCGGGACATTGACGGTCACTGGTGCCTTCAAAGTCCTCCCTAACAATATATACTATTCTGACATGGGGAGAGACAGACGGGACGGTGGATCTATCACTTTTTGCCTTGGACTCTCGTATTGAATAGTCCTCAGGGAAAGCTGGCAATGTTGTATCTTCTACTAATTCGGAGGGAACGCTACCCCCAGCATCAGAAGCTGCTATGCTTTGACGAGGGTGATTACCCCCAGGAATCTCAACATCTATTCCTTAAGAATCACTTTCTTCTTGGAACGATGGGTTGTTGTAGAGTTCTGAAGGATTGCTACCCCCAGCTTGCAGAGTTACCTTAGGTTTAGAGGAAGTACACCACCAGTAGATGCCAATTTTGACTTTGAGCGAGTACCCAGGAATACTCCTTCCGTAGGCAAAGCCGTTTGCCCTCTCCTTCTTAATATGTTGGCCGAGAGTTAAGGGTTAGAGGTGCTGGACTTCCAGCCTCCCCTCATAGAAGGAGACTTCCAAGTGGAGCACCATGAGGTGAAGGACAACTCCTCTTCTAGTATTTGCACCTGCTTTTTGGGACATTACCGGATGGGTGCTCTTGGTTACAGTTATTGAAATGCCAACTGCCTATTTACAAGTACTGCTACATTAGTACAATAGCAGTTGAAGATGATGTGGGCACAGTGGTGCCCAGGAGGGGATATCTCACATGCCATGGTTGCCTCCCTTACTTTATGCTTGTGATTGATCACATCATGCCGGTCAGGCGAGGAATGATTCACCTTTGCACCCTCCTTATGAGCATGGGTAGACCGAGCACACGGGTATGTAGGTGATATTTTTGCTCTCTGACCTGGGATTCGTATAAGAACCTTTCCCATGTCACTAGTAGAATACTTTTGAGACTGACCCTGTCCCCGTGCCACTACGGGCTGGGTGCATGGGTCGGTCTTGTATAGCTTTTGGTTAGGGGCACGCATTACAGTTAGCAGTCCATGCTGACGATCAGTCGGATGAGCAACTACCTGAGCCTGGCGAGGTCGTACTACTCTAAACTTCCTCATCCTCTTATGTATTGGTACGTACTATGAGGAGTCCAAATTTGAACCTTCATTGGGGTGGCGCATGGAGTTAGCACCACATGAGAGTCTATCGAATACAAAACCTTTGATGCCATCAGGAGCGCATGCAGCAACCTGTCCGCGGCTATAGTTGGGTACTACATAATCCTTCTTTTATGGCCTTTGATGTGGGCGAATGGACCGTGCTTAGCCCCCAAACTTATAGCATCTTAGTATTCTTCTCTTCCAGAGTTCAAGTGCTGAGCGGCCTTCTCTTCAGACACGGCTGATGCATGGACAAAGATGGCCTGGGTAGACGAATGACTTGTGTCTTTAGAAACCGGGAGAGAGACAGGGAGCACATGCTCCGCAGTTGGACGAGGCACAGCGGCCTTTGCTATCCATGTCCCACAGGTCTCCTTAGGCTTTTCTAGCCTGGGCGAAGGACTCACTCTGCCATCTGTGAGCATTTCTTCAAAATCCTGCTGGTCGAAGCATACAACCATCATCTTCTTGGTCGAACCCAGCTTTGTCGCATCGGATTGCATCACAATCTTCTCGTCATAGGAGGAGGAATTCCCCAACAGAGTCACCATCTTTTTTCCATTGATGAAAGCTTGAACAAGCTTTGTTGTTTAATAAACAAAAGAGCACAGAGAAATCCTAGACAAAAAAATCTAATTATAATTTTTTTTTTATGCTGGGGAATGTGACGATGGTGATCGAGTACTACAGCGAGTCCTTTACTCCGTTGACGTCCCGATGAGGGAATGAGAAATGCATTCATATGTTCTCTCTCGTGTTCCTGTCTGTGTGTATGTCTATCCTCCCATCCTTCTTGTATAGGTATGCAACTTTACTATTTATAGCCATCATACTGACGGGCTATATGCGCTCCATATGGGATTCTGTTTGGGGCCGTATGTGACTCCTTCAACAGAATATGGTTGCAACTGTGGACGCATACCACGGGCGGACTGCCATGTTGCCTCGGTTGGGATATACGATTGGTAAGATCGTGGGGTTAGTTTCAAACCGTTGTGTGTGTGACCTGGTCAATTGGACACGTGGTCAGCACTGATTGTATGAAGATATTTTTGGTTGTAACAAAAAGATCTTGTAAATTTATCGATGTATTGGAATAGCAGGTAAAACAAGAATTATGAACTAAAACAAGAATATAGACAAATTAATAAGAATAGCAGGTAAAGTAATAGTTAAACAGTTCTTGAGTAATTGAACAAGGACATATGGAATTAGCACTCCGGTTACCATTTTCGGATCAACTGCTAATTTAAATCAGGACAGGACTAGACTAGACTAGACTAGAAATTAAGCAATCATGGCAAATCATGCCCTACAACTTGCTATCATTAGATAACTAGGGTTATCATAGTCCTATTTACTAATGCATACAGTTTGAGATCCCTTACAACCATATGCCCTACAGACTATCCGGGTTATCCAGACGAACGGGTACATAATATAGATTTATCAAGTATAATTATTTTTTGTCTTTTCTGGTAGTGCAACACTCGTTGGTGTGCTGAAAGTATGCCCCTCGCGACAAAAATCTCCAAATCTATCAGGTGTCACTGGGATACTGGGATTTCATGTAGCCAAGAAATCTCTCTAGATGCTTTCTAGATGATTATTCTAGTTATTAGCCTGGACAATTATAAAAAATTCTTGACAGTGGTGCTCAGGAATCTTTCTTAGACATGATGCAAGACGGGACAGTAGCTTGACGAGCACAATCAAAATCAACCACGGAGATACATGACATGCAATACAGGTGCTACTAATAGCCTTGATCAGGACAGATACAAGAATTCTCATTTCATGGGTGCGATACGTCGAGCCACTATTAGAAGTATCAGGATCAGGAGTATTAGGGTTATCAGTTCTATGTCAAGATTCAGGAATTCATTTATAGTATACAATTATGTAGCTCATGTTAGAAAATCAAGATATATATCATGTCAGTTCAGGAAATAACCAAGATTAACTAAAAGAAAATAAGAGAAATATCAAGTACTAAGCATTACTAACAAAAGATTAATGACATACATGCTCATAATAAACAATTTAGGGTTGGCGCATAATCTGGCAAAAAAAATACATCATTCGCGCATAATGGGCCAAAACCACTATTGGCTCACAAATGACCAATAACAATATTGGCGCACAAATCACTAGTCCAGAAAGTTCTAGCGCACTTTGATACAAAAGTGCTTCAAGCAAATATGGTGCACAAATCATTCTAAAACACACTTCTAGGACCTTGGCGCACAACGATAGAAGTACGCGAACCAGGTGCTTGGCGCACAAATCTATCATTAGCGCACAAATTAAAGTACCCAAGCTATGAAAGTTGGCGCACTTTCATCAAGTATGCCAGCAGCGAGGGTTAGCACAAAAAGAGCATGGAAAGGTCTACTAAAAGACAAAATAGAAGTATCAATACATGGCATAGCAGTCGAGACAACCCTGCAATCTAGAACATAATTCTCGAGAAGGGCTACAAAGTGTGTCGTCTTTGGAGAATGCCACATAGTACGCCAACACAGCAAAGTGCATTATTCTCTAGAAGAAACAAAGTGCGCCAGTAAGAAAAGTTTCTCCAAAGTACGCCAACTCTGCAATATCTGCAAAGTACGCAAACTTGGCTATTTAAGCAGTGGCATATATTCTTGATGACTTGCGGACCCATTCAAAAGTACGCCAAGTAGGATTGGCATACTTTTGGAGGAATTGTCATTGTATAAAACATACGTAGGAGTAGAGAAGTGCATCCAGAGTACTCAACATATCTTGGCGCACTTTCTAAGGAATTTGTGAAACACACACAAGTGCGCTCACTGGAACTTTATTCTATGCGACAAGGGTTCCCTGCTTACTTTTTGTATGCATTCTCAGGCTAACTTTGCATTCTCTGACTTGCTATTCTTGGGCTCCATGAGAAATCCAATTCAAGAAAATTAAATTATCGATGAGACAAGTTTTAAGTGTTACCCAAAAATAAAATGATTAAAATAAGTTATACTAAGAAGCAAAGCAAGATCCATGGTTGTTCCTTTGGTTGGTAAGATATACTTGCCTACGGTCAAGCTCTAGCCTAATACCAATACTACCAAGGTCACCCTTGGCCAAGGCTAAGCTCGGCTTCTACTCTAAGCTGGGGGAGAAATGAAGAAGGAAGGATAAATAAAAGAAAAAGAAAATTGGAGGAAAGAGAATGGGATTACTTATATAGGAAGATTTAGGATTTTAGGATATTTGATCATAATCTATGCCCCCTCAACCGGTTTTATCACAGTCACCCACCAAGAAAACCAAGGGACCAACGGTCTGAAGCATATAACTAAGGAAAACTTACAAAAATAACCTAAATAATGCATGAATGGCATAAAACATGATGTAAGCAATTAAACAATAAATGAGCTATATATGTATAATACGCATATTTCGGGTACGTATACTAGAACAGTGAGACATGTCTCACAAATCTCTCCTCCTTAGAAAATTGTGCCCTCAATTTTTCAATAAGCCACGGGGTCTAGCAAAAAACCTCTGAGGACATGCAATCAAGGTAAGTAAGGGCATACGGGAATCAAGCACAATCCTAAAACAAGACAAGCATGCATAAGACAAGATCAGGATATAATATATACGAACAAGTATACCTCATAAGTCAAAGAAATACGGGTATCGAGTACGGATATCATTCTCTCGCTCCCTAGTTGACTCGCTCGGTGAGTGATGCCTCCAAGCAACCCGGACTAATCGAATGGTCCGGTTCTTGTTAATCTTCTCTCTCCAATCCAAAATAAATATAGGCCTTTCCTTATACGAAATGTCGGTACCAATGATCAACTTCGAATGACCCAGGATATGGCTTGAATTTGGTATATACCGTCATAACTGAGATACATGGAAAATATTATGTATCTCGCAAAGCAACGGCGGAAGAGCAAGGCGATAAGAAACATATACCACTCGCGCGAGGATATCAAACTGATAATATATCTTGGACTAAGCTTTCCCCGCACACCAAATTTGATGACTCCTCAGGTAAGCAAAATTTGAAGGAATACATGATCGCCGACAAAGAACTCAAGAGGTCGTCGATGCGAATTGGTCCAATAATGCTTACGATCTTGAGCCACCTAAAGATGCTTTCAGACTTGTTTGTTTACCTCAACTATCTGGGTTATTCTCTCAGGACCAAGCAATTATCTCTCACCAATATCATCTCAAGCTAACGGTGATCTGCACTTCTTGCCATACAGTGTCTCGAAGGGTGCCATCTGGATACTTGCCTGAAAACTGTTGTTGTAGAAGAATTCCACCAAGTGTAAATGGTCTTCCCATGATCTACTAAAGTCAAGGGTGCAAGATCGAAGCATATCTTCTAGAGTCTGGATCGTAAGTTCTGACTGACCATCTGTCTGGGGATGATAAGTTGTACTGAACTTCAAACGGGTACCCAAACTCTGTTGTAAACTCTGCCAAAAGTGATATATGAATCTGGAATCTCTATATGATATGATACTAACTGATAATCCATAAAGTCTGACAATATAATTCATGTATATCCAAGCCAACGGCTCTGTAGATTGCCTACTCTGAAGGAAAGGAAGTGAGCAACATTTGTTTATCAATCCACTATTACCCAAATTGTGTCTCTGCCAGCTGGGGATCTAGGAAGAATGGTCACAAAATCCATGGTAATATGGTCCAACTTCCTTTCTGGAATTGGTATAGGTTGAAGAAGTCATGCTGACCTCTGATGCTCAGTCTAGACTTGCTGACAAACCAAACATCGGGAGACAAACCGTGCTATCTCTCTCTTCATAACATTCAATTAAAAATGCTGACGAATATCTCTGTACATCTTCATTCCTCTTGGGTTAACGAAATACTGAGAACTGTGGACATCTGACATAATCTTTTGACGAATATCTTTACTTGGTACACAAAGACGACTACCAAGTCGGAGATTCCCATCACTATGAATTCTCAGTTCTGTTCTACGCCCTACCTCACATTCTGCCCTAAGTCGCTGAAGATTGACATCCGTTGAGTATACTGCTCTGATCCTTCCCACTATACTGGACTGAACTTGCAGACTGGCCATCAATACTGTGTTGCAGGCAACACTACTTCTATGTCCATATCCTGAAGATATTCTAAAAATTCTCATTGTGACATGAGAAAATAAGCTCCTGCTCTGCGGTTCAAAGCATCTGCCACTATATTAGCCTTCCACTAGATAATACTGAAGGTCAATGTCATAGTTTGTCATTATCTCTAGCCATCTCCTCTGTCTTATGTTAAGATCCTTCTAAGTAAAGACGTAATTCAACTCACATGATCAGCATAAATCTCTACTCGATCTCTATATAGGTAATGTCTCCAAAGTTTGAGTGCAAAGACAACTGCTGCTAACTCCAAGTCGTGTGTTGGATAATTCTTCTCTTGGTCTCGAAGCTGCCAAGACGCATAAGCTATAACCTTACAATGTTTTATGAGAACACATCACAATCATTTGCCTGACGCATCATAATATACTGTGAAACCACCTGTCTCATCGGAAAGCATTAAAATAGGTGCCATGATCAACTTCTGTTTGAGTTTCTCGAAAGAGATTTGATATTCATTTGTCGAATCAAAGCACACATATTTAAAAGTTAATTGCGTCAAGGGTGCAAAAATCCTAGCAAAGTCTGACACAAATTGCCGGTAATATCCTGCTAACCCAAGAAAACTAAGGACTTCTACAACTGTTCTAGGTACTGGCCATATCTCAATGGCTTGTATCTTATAGGGATCCACTTATACTCCATCTTTTGCAATAATGTGACCCAAGTACGAAATATAATCAAGCTAGAACTCGCACTTAGTAAACTTGGCATATAAATTATGTTCTCTAAGGAATTGAAGAACTGCGCGAAGATACTGCGCGTGCTCTACTTCATTCCGACTATAAACCACGATATCATTGATGAATACTATCATGAATTTGTCCAAGTATGGCATTAAAATACGATTTATGAGATCTATAAATACTGCTGGCGCATTGGTTGCTCCAAAGGGCATCACTAGAAACTCTCAATGGTCATATCTTGATCTGAACGACATCTTAGGTATATCTTGCTCTCTGATTCTGATCTGATGATATCTCGACCGTAAATTAATTTTTGAAAATACGATCGCTCCACTATGCTGATAGAATAAGTCATTTATCATTGGCATAGGATACTTGTTCTTGATGGTTACCGCATTGAGGGTACGATAATCAATACACAAACGGGAAGTTCTATCCTTCTTCTTTACTAGAAGCATTGTGGCTCACCAAGGCAATATACTAGAACGAATGAATCCATTGGTTCTCAATTCTACTATCATTCGGTACAAGACTTTCAACTCTGAAGGCGTCATCCTGTAGACTCTCTCTGACACTGGTGTTGTTCTGGAAAGTAAATCAATGGTAAACTCTATCTCTCTTTCTATTAGCATGCCTGGAAGCTCTTTTGGAAACATATTTGGAAACTCAATGACTACTTTGGGCAATGGTACTTCTTCTGTTACTGTTATTGTTATTATCGCTGATGAAGACTCTTTCTTGCCTCTAAAAAATAAGAATTCTTCTTCCTAGGAAATACGAAAGATAACCTTGCCAGTATAGCAATCTATCGTCGCGTATCGGGCACTCAAACAATCCATGCCTAGGACGATGTCATAATCTCCTATAGGAAACTCTATCAATCTAACGAGAAAATTTCTCCTGCATACTACGACGCGACATGAGGTATAAAATCTATCTACTCCTATGATACCGTTACCAGTAAGTATATTAAGTCTTATTGATAATAATTTGGGTTCTACTCCAACTAGTATCGCAAATCGTACAGACATAAAAGAATAAGAGGCACCATAATAAAACAATACTGAAGATGAATGAGATTTGACAAGAATTGTCATGACCCGCACCTGGTGTAGGGACGCGAGTAGTGAACAACGTTCAGCCTACGCCGCAGTATCGACGGAAGAAAGTTGTTTAGGTAAACTATCTATCTAGCAAACAAGATATAGTAATGCCGCCAATAAAATACGAATACTCAATCACAGATCTATAAGATGGACAATCACATGAATATGATATAAAGAATTGAAGAGTTAATACAACTCACAAGACAAAGTAATATCCAATGAGTCATCAAAATAATAAGAATACTAATATCAAAATGCTGGAGACAAATCTAATACAAATAATCTATTTACTGAGCTACAAGTACTGGGTCATCTATCTCAACCGGGATGAGACCCTCCTGAGCCAAAGTCTCTGGCTCTAAGCCAACTACATCCTGAGGCCCATAGTGAGTGGGATACCACTCCTCAGTGTCATCTGGAAAAAATATATCCAGTCAGGAAAGGAGCAAAGTATACCTCTAACAGCAGTTCCAATGAATGATATAAACTATGTAACAGTAAATAAAGATAATATACATGTACAAAAGATATAAAAAATAGGAACACTGGAATTAAATACAAGAAATAAGCATCATGGAAATGAGCAAAAATTACTACTACTATGTGAGTGAGTACCAGCTTCAACATGTGATCGGCTTGGGAACTTGCACAAGGATTATGGCCCGATTAATCATACATGCGGTGTATGATCAATACTTATAATGACATGCACAAGAAAGTATGATCACATATCTACACTAACACTCTCCGCCTCGACTGGTATAGTAGATCCAACCATGTTACGTTATGACACGGGATTCACTGGGTAGGTAGCTAGTCCCCTCAAGAATCAATGTCTGTACATGTACAAGAAGAACGAGGAATAAGGCTTGCACAAGATATACCATAACTACCAAGGAATAATATCTCATAACGAGATCCGGATATAAAAATTCGTGTAACCATCGTATCAAGAAATCAAGGATATCTATACTAAATATAAGAAACATAGGGGATATCATAAATGGAAAACTATCAGAGAATATACTTGCCTGAAATCCGGAGAACAATGTCAAAGATGTCCAGAACGGTACCTCGGAGACCTAAATATGGAATATTATATCAATACAAGGTTTTGGAATAAAAATAAGTCAAACTAGTCAAATTCTAGGTCATAAAGCAATTTTTAAATCAAAACAGTCAAACTAGGTCAACTATAGGTCAAACTAGTCAAACTAGGTCAAACTAGCTATTTCTTGGTTGTATGAGTCCATCTCTAGGATATTGGGTTCAAACACTATGTAACTAGGCTATACTAGCTATGTTGGGATATTAGTACTAAGTAATATCTATACATACATACTTATCTTAACCAAGTATAACTAATATACTAATACTAGTTAATATAGTATTATTAACTTATAAGTTATGTAGTACCATATACAATATTACCCTTATATCTAGATTACAATTTAACACTAACACATTACCTCAACTAAGTCTAATACTACACTCTAATACATTAGTATCTTGAGATACCACACCAACACAATTGATATTTATAACTCTACTACCAAGGTATTTTAAAACATTTATCTATTCTCAAAATTATTAACTTAACCTCATGACCCGATACCTCTACCTGCACTAACTCTTGCACTAACCCACTGACAGCACTACTCTACAAGTTATTCTAACTAATACTTAAATCTGAGTTCAACCCATACAAGACTGAAACACCAACTACCCAATCAAGAACATTACAACTGTTGTTGTCCATCAATCCCTTACCTCTGCTACCTATTGATGCTCCTAATATTTGCTATTACTACTGTCTCTACTAACAGTAGCCTCCCAACCCGACTGTTGGTAACACATAGCTAACCCCACTGCTTTGCACCATAGCAGTCCTAATTACTGAAGAAAAAATATCATAAACCATCACCACAACAACAAGCAACAGTTTCAGACCTGTTGTTGTTCTTGCTAAATGCAATACCAATAGGAACCTCAAAGGAACTGCTATAATTCGAGCACAAATATGCACACAGTGACTGATCCCTACCTTCTTCAAGTCTGGACATCAAGTTTTTCTATCTCTTTACTTGCAACACCTAAACAACAACAGCAACCCAATTCATATAGTCCACTTTAACTGCAGTTGCAGTCACTGCCTGGACTGCATACTAACTGTGCTCCCCACTGTGCACTAATGTGTGCACAGCACACTCAAGCCCCGGCCATCCAACACTCCCCACATGGACTGAACACTTAACCAAGTATAACTAATACATATATCTAACTAGACACTAATGTATATACTAATTATACACACACACACACACAACTTCATACTCAAAATATGAATCAAAATAATGATATATCTATATAAATATACTACACTCTATTATCAATAATATATGGACAATATACATACATTAAAGACAAAACAATAAACACAAGGAGTACACCACACCCGTATCACACTAGAATTATGATATGCTTATGATACGGCTCCATCACACCACCAAATGCATCACAAATGATATGAGCAAGATTAGAATCATAATTAGAAATAACATGAAGTGCTAGCTACTCAAATACATGCCCGTGTTAAAATATGACATGCTCAAACCCTCGTATCGGAAGAAAACTCCCAAATCAACCCATATCATCAAATTATCGTGATACGGCCTACACGTATCTAATTGTGTATACGAAACCAGTCTCATACAATCAAACACATGTCAATTTGGTCTAATTGACCTATTAAGAAACACAAGATGTGCCAATCTCGGAATTTCTCCCAAATTGACACAAAATACCACATAACTTCCTTCATAGGCCTCCTATGAACCTAATTTCACTTTCTATGGGTAGCCTTAGTACATGTGAGGATTCCTAATGATTAAACTACAGATTTAGAGTCTAATTAGAGAGAAAAAACTGAATTATACCTATTAGAAGATGGATTTCTAATGTAAGTCTCCAAATGACTGTCAAGAACCTTTAACTTATGCTCCTTCCTCCTCCTTGTAGATCCGTGCCTCCTCCTTATTCCAATAGACTCCAATAGTGAGTAAAGAAGGAATTGGAAGAGAATTTGGGTAGGAATTGGTGTAGGGATGAAGGAATTTGGATGAGGGAAGTTCTAGATCTTGAATTGAAATGAATGGATGAAGAGAGAGATAGTCTTTCTCCTCCCCCTCCTATGGCCGGCCTTGCCCCTACTCTAAGTTACTATGAAAAGTCTATAATATCCCTTGGAGATTTTCATGAAAGAATTAATTGAGGAAGGAAGGTTCTAATCCAATTGGTTTAACTAATTAAGTCATCCTCCTAATTAATTGGCTTGTTATTGGGCTCAAATCTAACTAGAAGTAATGTTGGTCCATGAGTCTAGTCTAATCTAGTTAGGTCAACTAACACAAATCCAAAATTAAATATAATATCTAACAATAAATAAATAATAAAATAAATAAATAAATATTCAACAAGCAGATTAATTATGAAATGAACAAAATACACTTTCCTAGAAAATATTGTAGTGACAAGAATGGTACCTGCCACCACTTGACCTGAAGCTAGTTGTTCCTCTACGGGGAGTGCCATAGCCTGGTCTCATCCTCTCGGTGATGGTCCACTCTGCTACGGACCTTCTTGCCTAGCTTGTACTTGAACTTGGGCCTGCGCATACTACTGTGGCCTCTACTGTTGGAATACTTGAGATTGGATCGGCAATAGCCTCAGAGCCTGTTTCTACTGAACCGGTGCTGGATCCCTATACTAGGGTCCTGCCAGGGAAGATGATGATAAAATAGCTCTATGTGGGCAAGTGCCCACTCTGTAGCCTGGTGCTCCACAGGCTATGCACAACCCTTGTGCTCTACGACACATTGAGATCACGTGTCATGACTTTCCATAATAAGAATACCTTATTGAGGAAGGAATCATTTACTGTTGGGTTTAAGCTGGTATTGTTTGCTGAACTGAGGCTATTGAAACTGGCCTTCTCGGAGATCCGATAGTTAAAGCCCTAACTTCCAGGGATAGTGCTAAAGACTAGTTATAAGAACCGCCTGAAGTATGGGTTCTCTTATGACCTCAAGTCCTATCCACTATTCCCTGGGAGGTATACTCATGCCTCCTTGCTGCTCTTAACACAGCATCAAAAGTCTAGAACTAGTGTTGTTCCACTGCCAATATAATCTCCATGTGAAGTCTCTGCTAGAACCTCCTTGCTTAGTCTAATTTGGTAGCCACCAAGGTAGGAGAAAATAGACTAAGTCTGGAGAATTCGGCCGTATAACCGTCAACAGTCATGTCCATCTGCTTCAAGTTATTAAATCTCTGTTGCAGATCATAATGTGACAATGCAATAAAATACCTTGTCTAGAATCTTTCACTGAAGATAGCCCAAGGGGCGAGTACTGCTAGTAAAATCATCTGTGTTGCCCACCAGTCTCGGGCCAAATCTAGCAATTGCAACCAAACTACCGAGACTTGCTCTCTAGCCAGAACTACAGCTGCCTCTAGAATAGCCTCAGTGTCTTGAAGCTAAGCACCTGATGCAATCGCATCATCAGTGCCATAGAAATACGATGGTTGGAGGCACTTAAAATTTCTTGCTGAGTTGTTGGCACGATGTCTACCTCTTTCCAAAGCCTTCTGTAATGACTGAGTGAGAGTGTTACCCCATCGTTCCTGTGATGCTAACAGGTTTCTGATGATCCCTATCGGTGCCTGAGTACTATCTTCTATGTACTGGGGCACTGGCGGGATTGGTACTGCTGGTACAACTGGAGGCTCTAACTGACCTGGGGTTCCTCGTTCTGAGCTGTTCTGGACCCGGCCTTGGAATGCTAAGACTGAACCTCAAGGGTTTGTTGGACATCAGGATGTTGTCCTGTTTCTGGAGGAACTCAAACTGAATGATCGGAAGGACCAGGAATAGCATCACTGGAAGATAAAGGACATAAGAATCATCAAAGGGACAAACAAGATTGATTGAGGATCAAAGCAGATGTTGAATCAAGATTTTAGGAATATAAATTCGACACTGGAGGAGATCAAAGAGTAGCATGATTGAGACATCTAAAACATATTGGTAAACCCCCACACTTCTGAATTTTTAGACTTGCATGGGCCACCACTTAAGTCGTGTCATGCCCCAGGACTAGAATACTGGAGAGCGGGGGCAGACAAAGCCAGCTACGTATACCAGAGTACTCTATACCCTGTAACATCCGCTACCCGAATTACCATATACAATTAGTGATAAGAATACAATTATAATTTTATGGAAATTTTGTTTTGAAATACTAAGTATAGTTTTGTATGGATAATAATGTAACACTAAGGTTCATATAGCTTATGGAGACTCATATTAAGGTTTAGAATCATATTTAGGCCATTTTAGATTTTTGGAGATTTTTTTTCTAGAATTTTTGGGTAATTAAAACCAAGGAAACAAAATTTTCTAGGGATTTCATGATTTGCTGTGAGACCATACTTGCATGTTGTTCCTACAAAACATTTATTTTAGGGTTAAAATATTTAAATATATTTTATGTAATTTATTTAGAATTTTCTGGAATTTATTTAGAATTATTTGGTTTAAAACAGGCTAATAACTAATTTTCTAGGACTTTTGGAATTTAGTATGGAAATCTATGACCATAAAATATCCCCAAGTATTTTTTAGGGTTTATAATAGTATTTTATATTATCTAGAGTTTTTTCTGAATTATAATGAAATTTTTACATATTTATTTGGAGTTATTTAGGTTAAAAACTGATTAATAAATAATTTCTGGAATTAAAAATTAGATTACCCAATTAGCAACTTAGTCAGCATTCATTCAGCGCCTGTGGGCCCCATCCTCAGCCTCTGCCTATAAATAGGATATTAAAACACTAGGTTATTATTCCGCTATTTTAGAAGGAGAGAGAGAGAGAGAGAGAGAGAGAGAGAGAGAGAGAGAGAGAGAGACTTTTAAGGAGGTTCTCATCTAGGGTTTCTCGAACTTCGAGAAGCCATTGCGGCTAGCTCCGGACTCCAAATGCGTCCCCTTTTCTTGCGTTGGAACCATATCAAGGTATAGTTTCTGAATATCTAATTTATTTTCATAAATTCTGAACCTAATTTTCTAGAAAATTAGTGAAATGTCAATTGTCCAATATCTGACATATTTTGGTGTTTTCAAAATTTTGGGATATTTCTAACTCAGAATCATGATCCGTTTGATGTTTCAAAAAGATGACATAATGAACCACAATATATATTTTTCCCAAAATTAAATATACTAGTTTATTATTCTGTTTAATTCGTGCAACTTAGATGTAACTAGGGAACCACCGAAAACTTTCATATATGTGTTATATTGGCGATAATTTCTAACCGATTCGAGATTCGGTGAAACCATCAATTCCAGCGTTCATGTAAGGCTGAAATATAAAAAATTTCATACACAAATCAAGAATTTGAGTTGTTGACTTTTTGGTCAACAGATCGTCTCGATTTGCATGTCACGGATCCCAAAATTGTAAAGATGTTTTGTGACCTAAAATTTAGGATTTACCTTAAAATTAGATTATAATGAGATTAAAATAGTATTTATGTTATTTTATTCATAATTAAGTATATTAGAATAGAAAATCTATTTGACCACTTTTGTAGATCTAACTTATTTTATTTATGTGACGGGGTAGATCGGACGTCTTGAGTTACGACTTCATCCTTTTTCATAGCAGGCAAGTATCACTATAGCCTAAATTGCCTTTATTTTATGCTGCATGTGTTCTATTCCTTGACATTGTTGACTTTCACTTTTTTGTTTCTAGTGCACGAGAGTTATACTTAATATGCTATATATGTTCACTTATTGTTTCATCCAATGTTCACTGTTCAATGTTTAATGCTCAAGTTAAAGTTTATGTTAAAGTGATCATGTTTACTTGTAAGAGAGTCAAGAGGGGGAATGCAATTAGTATGCATGTGGTCTATGTAATGTTCAAATCCATAATGTCAATATTGATAGCAGTCGTTGCACCTCACGTACCGATTGTCGTATGTCATAACCCATCCATATGCGAAAAACTTGTATTCTAAAACACACTATACACGTGAATGGATTATTGTTGTTACTTGTCTAGTGGTCATCTTCTTTGTGTATACTTCTACACTGTTACTACGTCATTGTTGTACTCTCAGTGGTTATATTGTCTAGTGGTTAGTCTTACCTTAGTTGTGCTCTTATACTCTTTCCAAGACTTAGTTGTGTTTCCAAAGTATTTCCATATTATAGTGGGCCTTTTATTGTATCTTGTTATAGTTATCTTTCCTTTATTGTTATTCTTTCGTGCTTGTATATTATATTATGTAGTGTAGTGTTATGATGACTTGCTCCAATCCTGACTGGATAATTGTTTTTCAGCTTTAGATGACGTAACTTTTCCCGAGGTTTATGGTGCGTATCTTGGTGACTCTGACGTTACCAATGTGCCAGATGCTTCTACATATGTGGACTAGCATATTTTTTACCTTATTTTTTTATATTATTTTTTAGCTAGTAGAGTTAGTGGACTCTAATTTTAGTTTTTCTTATTTATTTCTACCGGATTTGTGCCCGAGACTATCTCGAGATGTAGTAGATTATTCATTTAATTAATTATTGAGACTATTAGTTTTTCTTTATTGTGACTTAGTTGTGGATGATATATATATGAATCATGTACTTGTATGGACTATTGTTATCATAGACAGCGTACTACCATCAATGCTATGGCATAGGCTGGACTTGGCCATGTACTCGTATCCAAAAAGTGGGTACGGGTCATGACAAGTTTTTATGTTGGCCCATGTAGGTCCGGTTTCGCATAAAGTTGCGAACTCGTGGTTAGTACATCAACTTAGTAGTACTACCTGTGAGCCTGCGAATAGTATTGAAGATATGATTTAGAATAACTTTTGGAGAGTTATATCATCCACAAATAGGATTTCCAACCCAATGAGTCTTCTATCTTTGTCTCTCTTATGCATCCAATTTATTTTTGTCCATGATTTCTTGGATACGTTTGCATCTACCGTTCTAACCTTGTTCCATAGTTTCTTTTAGTTAGCAATGGTTGCCTAATTATTGTGCATATTTAGTTAGTAAATGTTAGACCGTATTAGTTTAAATACTCATTGATTGTCTCTTTTTATTTTTCCCAAACCATCATTGCTCCATGCATCAACATAGGAAACTATTAATATATTATCATAGAAATTACTTGTATAGGTTACTACATATATAGCTACTTGTGTTGTTTTATTTTTGAGAACAAAAATATTTTTAAGGATGCTAGGTTGTATCATCCTCTACCCGAATTACCATACACAATTAGTGATTAGAATACACATGTAATTTTATGAAAACTTTGTTTTGAAATACTAAGTATAGTTTTGTAAGGATAATAATATAACACTAAAGTTCATATAGCTCATGGAGACTTATATTAAAGTTTAGAAGCATATTTAGGCCGTTTTAGATTTTTAGATATTTTTTCTAAAATTTTTGGGTAATTAAAACCTATAAAACGTAATTTTTTAGGGATTTCATAATTTACTGTTAGACCATACTTACATGTTGTTTCTACAAAACATTTATTTTAGGGTTAACATGCTTAAATATATTTTATATAATTTATTTAAAATTTTATGAAATTTATTTGAATTTATTTGGTTTTAAAATAGGCTAATAACTAGTTTTCTAGGACTTTTAGAATTTACTGTAGAAGCCTATGACCATAAAATGGCCCTAAGTTTTTTTTTAGGGTTTATAATGGTATTTTATATTTTTTGAATTTTTTTTGATATTTTTACATATTTATTTGGAGTTATTTAGGTTAAAAATGATTAATACATGATTTCTGGAATTAAAAATTATATTACCCAGTCAGCAGCTTAGTTATCGTACAGTCAGCGCCTGTAGGCCCAATCCGTTATCCTCTGCCTACAAAAGGGTATTAAAACGCTAGGTTACTATTCTGCCAAATTAGAAGAGGAGAGAGAGAGAGAGAGAGAGAGAGAGAGAGAGAGAGAGAGAGAGACTTTTAAGGAGGTTCTCATCTAGGGTTTCTCGAACTTCGAGAAGACATTGCGACTAGTTTCAGACTCCAAATGTGCTCCTGTTTCTTGGTTGGAACCATATCAAGGTATAGTTTCTGAATATCTAAATTATTTTCATAAATTTTGAACCTAATATTTTAGAAAATTCGTAGAGTGCCAGTTGTCCAAAATCTGACACGTTTTGGTATTTTTGAGATTTTGGGAGATTTCGAACTCGAAATCATGATCCGTTCAATTTTTCAGAAAGCTGACACAATGAACCATATCATATATTTTTCCTAGAATTAAATATACTTGTTTACTATTCTATCTAATTCGTGCAACCTAGACGTAACCAGGGAACCATAAAAAATTATCATTTGTGCGTCATATTGGCGATAATTTTTAACCGATTTGATTCGGTAAAATCGTCGATTCCAGTATTTATGTAATGCTGAAATATATAGGGTTTCACACACAAATCAAGAATTTGAGTCAGTTGACTTTTTGGTCAGCGGATCGTCTCGATTTGTATGCCACGGATCCCAAAATTGTAAAGTTGATATTATGTGGCCTAAAATTTAGGGTTAGCCTTAAAATTATATTATAATAAGATTAAAATAGTATTTTAAATTATTTTATTTGGAATTAAATATATTAGAATAGAAAATTTATTCGACCACTTTTGTTGATCTAACTTATTTTGTTTATGTGACGTGGTAGATCGGACGTCTTGAGTTATGACTTCATCTTTTTCTCGGAGCAGAAAAGTATCATTATAGCCTATATTGCCTTTATTATATGCTGTATGTGTTTTATTCCTTGAAATTGTTGACTTTCACTTTTTTGTTGCTAGTGCACGAGAGTTATACTTAATATGCCATACATGTTCACTTATTGTTTCATCAAATGTTCAATGTTCAATGTTTAATGCTCAAGTTAAAATTAATGTTAAAGTGATCATGTTTACTTGTGAGAGAGTCAAGAGGGAGAATATAATTAGTATGCATGTGTTTTACGTAATGTTCAAATCCACAATGTCAATGTTGATAGCAGTCGTTGCAACTCACGTACCGATTTGTCGTATGTCCTAACTCGTCAACATGCGAAAAACTTGTATTCTAAAACAAATTGTAGATGTATCTAGATTATTGTTGTTACTTATCTAGTGATCATCTTATTTTGTGTATACTTCCATACTGTTACTACGACATTGTTGTACTCTCAGTGATCATATTGTCTAGTGGTTAGCCTTACCTTATTTGTACCCTTATACTGTTTCCAAGCCTTAGTTGTGTTTCCAAAGTATTTCCATATTATAGTGGTACTCTTATTGTATCCTGTTATAGTCATCTTTTCTTTACTGTCATTCTTTCGTACTTGTATATTATATTGTGAAGTGTAATGTTATGGTGACTTGCTCCAATCCTGACTGGATAACTGTTTTTCAGCTTTAGACAACGCAACATTTTCCGAGGTTTATGGTGCGTATCTTAGTGACTCTGACGTTACCAATGTGCCTGTTACTTCTAAAGATGCGTAGTAGCATATTTCTTGCCTTATATTTTTTGTATTATTTATTAGCTAGTAGACTTAGTGGACTCTACTTTTAGTTGTTCTTATTTATTTCTATCGGGTTTGTTCCCGAGACTATCCCGAGATATAGTGGATTATTCTTTTAATTAATTATTGAGACTATTAGTTTATCTCTTTATTGTGACTTAGTTGTGGATGATATATATGAATCATATACTTGTATTGACTATTGTTATCATAGACAATGTACTACCGTCGATGTTGCGGCGTAGGTTGGCTTGGCCACGTATTCGTATCCAAAAAGTTGGTGCGGGTCATGACATACCCCGAGATACGGTCACGGCTGTCTAGATATGTGATGGTTTACTTTATAATCCATCAAGTAATCTTGGGTTAAGAATCCTAGGTATCTCAATCGCAAGCATGCAACAAGTTTACAAGATGTATGATCACCAACATATAATAGTAAGGCATCCCAAACTATACATACCCAGATGATCATGAAGCTATTACCAAAATAAAGAACTAATAGAGTTCAATATTGCATGATCATCTCTAGCTATAGTCTAGAATATGCTTTACATGTAGGCCCACATGTTATAGTATCAAGAATCCCAAAATATGAGCTAAATACGTGCTCGGTGGCTAAATGCCTTAATAGAGTAATATACAAGATCAAGTGGGTGAGAAAGAAGAAATCCACTCATATCCTCTGGTGCTCCTCGTGTTCACCATCTTAAGGAGGGAGGTATGGGAGATCCTGCGGTCCTGTTCCAAAATTTGGCCATAAAAAACCAGTGGGATCAGACCCAAAATAATAAGTACCACAAGGGAGCCAAACTTATGAACTAAAACCAGCATACAAACAAATCAATAAGAATAGCAGGTAGAGTAACAGTTAAATAGTTATGAAGTAATAAAACAAGGACATCTGGAATCAGCACTCCGGTTACCATTTCCGGATCAACTACTAATTTAAATCAGGACAAGACTAGACTAGATTGGAAATCAAGCAATCATGGCCAATCATGCCCTACGGCTTGCTATCATTAGCTAACTAGGGTTATCACAGCCCTAGTTACTAACGCATGCAGTTTGAGATTTCTTACAGCCACATTCCTTGCAGACTATCCGGGTTATCCAGACGAACGGGTACATAATATAGATTTATCAAGTATAATCATATTCTTGTCTTTTCTAGTAGTGCAACACTCGTCGGTGTGCTGGAAGTGTGCCCCTCACGACGGAGAGCTCCAAATCTATCAGGTGTCGCTAGGATACCGGGATTGCACATTGCTAGGAAATCTCTCTAAATAATTTCTAGATTATTATTCTAGTTATTAGCCTGGACAATTATCAAGAATTCTTGACCGTGATGCTCAAGAATCTGCCTTAGACATGATACAAGACAGGACAGTAGCTTGATGAGCATAATCAAAATCAACCACGGAGATAAAAACATGCAATACAGGTGCTAGTAATAGCCTTGATCAGGAAAGTTACAGGAATTCTCGTATCATGGGTGAGCTACGTCGAGCCACTATCAGGAGTATCAGGATCAGGAGTATTAGGGTTATCAGTTCCATGTCAAGATTTAGGAGTTTATTTATAATATATAATTACTTAGCTCATGTTAGGAAATCAAGATCCATATCATGTTAGTTCAGGAAATAACCAGGATTAACTAAAAGTAAACCAGAGAAACATCAAGTACTAAGCATTACTAACAAAAGATTAATGACATGCATGCTCATAATAAATAATTCAGGGTTGGCGCATAAACTGGCAAGAAAAATAAATCATCCGCGCATAATGGCCCAAAACTACTATTTGCGCACAAATGGCCAATAACAGTATTGGTGCACAAATCACTAGTCCGGAAAGTTCTGGTGCACTTTGCTACAAAAGTGCTCCAAGCAAAGATGGCCCACAAAACATACTAAAGCACACTTCTATGACCTTGGCGCACAAAAATAGAAGTGCACGAGCCAGGAGCTTGGCGCACAAATTTAAGTACCCAAGCTATGAACTTGACGCACTTTCATCAAGTATGTCAGCAGTGAGGGTTGGCGCACAAAGAGCATGGAAAGGTCTACTAAATGATAAAATGCAAGTCTCAATGAATGACACAATACTCGAGACAATCCTGTAGTCGAGAACACAATTCTCGAGAATGGTCAAAAGTTATTTTTTAGTTATTAAGTAATTACGAAGGTCTACAAAGTGTGTCGTCTCTAGAGAATGCCATATAGTTCACCAACACAACAAAGTGTGCCATTCTCCATAAGCAACAAAGTGTGCCGGTAAGAAAAGTTTCACCAAAATGCGCCAACTCTGCAATATCTTCAAAATGCGCCAACTTGGCTATTTAAACAGTGGTGTATATTCTTGATGACTTGTAGACCCATTCAAAAGTGTGCCAAGTATGATTGGCGTACTTTTGGAGAAATTTTCATAGTATAAAACGTACGTAGGAGTAGAGAAGTACGCCCAGAGTACTCAACATATGTTGGCGCACTTTCTAAGGAATTTGTGAAATACACATAAGTGCACTCACTAGAACTTCGCTCTATGCGACAAGGGTTCCCTGTATACTTTTTGTATGTATTTTTAGGTCAACTTTGCATTCTCTGACTTGTTGTTCTTAGGCTCCATGAGCAATCAAATTCAAGAAAAACAAATCATCAATGAGATAAGTTCTAAGTGTTACCTAAAAATAAAATCGATCAAATGATTAAAACAAGTTATACTAAGAATCAAAGCAAGATCCATGGTTGTTCCTTCGGTTGGCAAGATGTACTTGCCTACAGTCAAGTTCTAGTCTAATACCAACACTACCAAGGTTACCTATGGTCAAGGCCAAGCTCGGCTGCTGCTCTCTGCTGGGAAAGAAATGAAGAAGGAAGGAGAAATAAAAGGAAAAGAAAAGTGGAGGAAAGATAGTGGGATTGCTTATATAGGAGGAGTTAGGATTGTAGGCTATTGGATCATAATCCATGACCCTCACCCGGGTTTATCACAGCCAACCACCAAGAAAACCAAGGGACCAACGGTTTAAAACATGCAACTAAGAAAAAATTATAAAAATAACCTAAACAATGCATGAATGGCATAAAGCATGATGTAAGCAATTAAATAATAAACAAACTATACATGTATAATATGCGTATATCGAGTATGTATACTAGAATAGTGAGATGAGGCTCACACATGAGGTCGTGGCCGCATACGTGCTCTCGTCTGGCCTGGGTCTGACGGACACCTTGGCCGCAAAGCGTCGAGGCCACATACAGTCGTGGTCGCATACAAGTCAACACGTGGCACTGTACGCCTGACGAAGTCATTAATATGTTGATGTAACTTTCTATCTTTTTTGTGTGTGGTCATATTTTTTTCACGGTTCACGAGGCATTCGGAGCAATAAGTGCCATGTCAGAAATTTATGACAGGCTTTGAATGCGGTGTCAGGGGATCTTATGCGGCCCCTAACTCCGTGGCTATTCGAGCCGCATAGGTGCTTTTGCAGGCTATGCAGTTTGCTTCACCGAGGGTGCATGGGCTCTATGCGGCATGCTTGCAAGGCTTCATATTTTTTATGCTTCTACAGCCTCAAAAGAAGAGAAGTGGAAGTATGCTATGGATCAAGAAATTATTTCCATTCAAAGAAACAAATCTTGGTATCCTATGGACCTTCCAAGTGGAAAAGAAGCTATTGATGTGAAGTGGATCTACAAGGCAAATTTAAATTCTAAAGGTGAAGTTGAAAAATACAAGGCTTGTTTGGTTGTGAAAGGTTAAAAAAAAATATTGTCTTGATTACCAAGATGTGTTTGCTTCAATTGCTCGCCTTGAAACCCTATTAATTGTTTTAGCTCCATCTGTTCAAAGAAGATGGAAGGTTTATCAAATGGATGTCACGTCGGCGTTCTTGAATGGTTTTCTTGAAGAAGATGTCTATGTGAACTAGCAACATGGTTATATAGTGAAGGGTAAAGAAAAGTATGCATGTTATTTGAAGAAGGCACTATATGGGATCAAGCAAGCTCCGTGAGCATGGTATAGTCGCATCAACAGCTATTTTTTCAAGACTAGTTTCAAAAGATGTCCATTTGAGCACACACTATATATCAAAGAAGGTGATCAAGGTGAATTCTTGAAGGTTTACTTGTATGTTGATGATCTCATTTTTACTGGTAATACTACAAGCATATGTGATGAATTCAAGAAGACATTGATGCATGAATTCCAGATGAGTGACATGGGTTTACTTTATTTCTTTCTTGGAATTGAAGTCAAGCAAGAAGAAAGAATCTTTATTTCACAAAAGAAGTATGCCACTGATATTTTGAAGAGATTCAAAATGGTGGGTGCCATCCCACTTAACACTCCAATGGAAGTTGGTTTGAAGTTATGCAAATCTAAAAATAAAAAAAGATGTTGATGGAATTCTCTATCGAAGTCTTGTTGGTAGTCTTTTGTACTTGACTGCAATAAGATCAGATCTTATGTTCAATGTGAGCATGCTTAGTCGATTAATGGAATCACCAAAAAGAAGCCATTGGGAAGTAGGAAAAGGGGCACTAAGGTATCTTTGTGGAACCATCAATGAAGGCATACATTACAAAAGAGTTGAAGATTCAATGTTGATTGGCTATTGTGATAGTGATTGGGCAGGAAGTGTTGATGATTCTACTAATGGCTGTGTCTTTCATATTGGTTCGGGTGCAATCTCATGTGCATCCAAGAAACAAAAAGTCGTTGCTCTTTCTACAGCTGAAACAAAATATATTTCTTTGGCAGTAGCATCTTGTCAAGCATTATGGATTAGATGGATCTTGGGTGATCTCAAACATGAACAAGTTGAAGGTACACCACTATTTTGTGATAATTCTTCAACCATTTATCTTACGAAGAATCCAGTTTTTTATGGAAAAAGTAAACACATTAGAATCAAGTATCATTTCATTCATGATCTTGTAAACGATGGCGAGATTCATGTCAGACATTGCAGAACAAAAGATCAAGTTGCCGATATCTTTACAAACCTTGAAGCATGATGTTTTTAAGAAGATGACAGAAGAAATTGGCATGGTGAAGGCTACCTTAAGGGAGGCTGTTAGAAATATAAGCTAGACTTGTTACATTATACATGTTTGAGTTACAAGCTTGAAGGTTACAAGTTTTCAAAGAAGAGGAAACATCCTTAATAAAATGTCATGAGTTTCCTCATCCTTAATTTTTTTTTTTAACTTATTATTTAATATCCCATGTAACTTATGTCATTTTGTATGGTATATAAGAGCATCATCCCATGTACTTTTCATCAAGCAAATCAATAAACATCATTCCACTTCATAAAATATTTTGAGTATCATCTTTTAGTGTTTTAGCAACAAGAGAACACATCCTCTTGTGCTTTCTCATCTCGAGAAGCAATGTATCTCTATCATGGAGTAGCTAGGAAACTAGGAAAAAGCAACAATTGTAGTTCTTCATTATTTCAGGTCTCAACAAATTTGATTAATACAAAAAGAACATTTGGTGTGTGAATGTGTGTGAAACTTTACTGGTTATTGAGAGGGCATTAGCTCATACTTGCTTGTTCCTGTCAACAGGTGGCAAGGTGTTCTTTGGAACATGCTGCAAAGACCCTGTACGCCTATATCTGTATTTCTTTTTCTATAAATTTGTTTGTTTCTTTTATTTGGCCAGACACAATTTTGATGACAAACATCCTCTCTTATAGGGAATTAAGAAGCATGAGAGCTCATTCAAACTCTACTGGAAAATCATGAGGATCACTCTAACACTGCCTCTGAGATGGCTGACTTGCTCTACCATTGCATGGCCTTATCAATGTGAAGAAGGGGTACAACTTATAAAGACGTTTTCACTGTCTGGGATCGAAGAGAATAGTCAACAATTAGAACTTAAATGATCAAGTCTCCTTTGAACTATTGATACTTTTGTAATTTATTTTTTGAAAATTTCCCATTAAGTCAATGTATTTTGACTTCCCTTGAAAAATGCTTTTGCACAGCTTAGAGATTAATTTAATATTTTTCAATGGAACACTACAACAAAAATATCTTTTTATGACGCTTGCAAACAAGTTATTATAACGATTTATACATAAGCGTTATAAAATTCCAGATCCCCCGCGGATTGGATTACCTTTTGGTCTATTATAACATTTTACACATATAAACGTTGACGGATTGGATTACCTTTTGGTCTATTATAACATTTTACACATATAAACGTTGACGGATTGGACTACTTTTTGTTCTATTATAACATTTTACACATATAAATGTTGTATATAATTTATACGTATATAACGGTAATAAATGGAAAGCAAAATGAAAGGTCCAAAAATTTATTTTCAAGCCCGCTCTCTTTTTTTCACTCCCCTGCTCTGTTTTTCAAGCCCGCTTGACTTTGCTCGTAACTGTCCATTAGACTCCGGTGAGATCCAGGAATCGATCTTCTTCATCGCAATCGACATTTACCGCAGCAGCATTCATGTCAAACTCGAGCATAGTCAAGCTCGATCAGCTCTTTGACCAGAGGAACTCCAGTTTCACTGATAGAGTCGTGTCAATCAGTACGTTTTGAAATTCTTTAGCGTTTTTTGGTTCTATTTTGTTGTGATCTGTTGATCGAATAATTTGAGTTTGATCCAATTCTGTTCTTGAACAGTTCTATTGGAAACATTTCTTTATATCATGTGTCGGACATAAAGGGGAAAATTCTGTCTGTATCCTAACTAATTTGTGTCTCGTATTGGTTTTTTTTTTATGGTTTGTTTGTTTTTGTTTATGTTGATTATCGGCTATACTTGGAACCACTTTGCATATTTTGTTCATATGATATAGCTTCTCTTATCCTTCCGTAACTGGTTCTAGAAACCAGATTAAAAAAATATGATTTCAAAAAATAATAATGAAATGTTGATCATTTACATAAGATTTTGTTCATATGATATTTATGACAGCTGACACTTCGAAAACAGGTATATTTCTGATACTAAGTTCTCCTTTATGTTTTCTCTGTTTTAACCAAATGGGCATATTGCTTCATATGTGTGTTGTTTAAGCAAGACTTAGTTTTAAAGGTGTTGTCTCTGTTTTGTTTGTTTTTTTTGTTTGTTTTTTGTTCTACTAGTTTGTTTAAGCAAGAGTTTGTTTTAAAGGTGTTGTCTTTTGCTGTTATATGTTGAAATATGCTTATGTAATAATTAGGCTTGAAATTGTGTAAGCTATGCTGGCATTAAGCTAGACATGGCTTGTTAGTTTGCTACTAAACATGCCCAGACACATATCATGTAACTTATTATGTATGCTGGATTTTCAAGTGTTTGGTGTTCTAAAGGAGAATCTGCTACTTTTTCGATACTGCAATTGTTGATACTAAGTACTCCTTTATAACCAAAAAGGCATATTGCTTATATGTAGCCTTTAAACTGCAAAATCATGCCATACTATGTAGTTCTCAAGGGAAAAATGCATGAGGTTTATACAAATTGACCAGAATGCTTCACTCAAGGAAAATGTTAGTTTCATTTATATTGGCTACTGTTAGTGCTTTCAAGGTTTGCTTTGATTTTATTGAGTTGATGGTGGAGTTTGTTTGCTTATTTAATTCCCGTTGAATCATTGGTGCTTTACTTACGTAATTCTTATTTAATGTAGTCTGAAGCGCGGAACCCTGACATATTTTCAGGGTTATGGCTTGGCTTCAGTTTAAACGTTATTGATACCCCAGAGATTGTAGAAGGTGGATATGTTAATGAACAAGCTCTTGAAATCATTAACAGGCTAGCATAAACTCCATTTAGTTCAGGAAGAGCAAGTGTATCATGTCTGCCCCCAACAAAATTGTGAGACTTAAACCCAACTAACTTACCTCATGAAGAACAAGATGGCTAAACCAAACATTCGTCTTCTTTCTATTTTGTTTTTTGGTCACAAATGTCAATTAGAATACTATCAAGGTGTCTAAATGTGCGGACGGGCCCGGAACCCGCCACGGGTCCGGTCCGGTCAAACCCGGTTCGGGCCGGCCCGGACCCGGTCAACCACCCGGATCGGCTGGACCCACCTCCTTCGCGGGTCCAAGCTAGGTCGGTAAAATCGGTCCGTAAGTCCGATCCGGTCCGATGTGCAACTTTGCGGGTCCGGACCGATTCAGGGTTGGGTTGGACCGGTTTTTTATTTACTTTAATATATATATATATATATATATATATATATATATATATATATAAAAGTTAAATAATTTTTATTGTACAATCCGTTCATAAAAATTATTTAACTTATATATATATATATATTAAAGTAAATAAAAAATTGAACCGGACCGGTCCGGAATATATATATATATATATATATAATTTGTATATATAAAAAAAAAATCGGGCCAGTCCGGTCCGGCCGTGAATCGGCTCAGACCCAGACCGGTTTGGTCCGGTCCTACCCTGAACGGATCATGGGTCCAGACTGGATCGGATTATTTGTTGACCGAATCGGTCCGCCGTTCTCTTCGGGTTGAGCGTGGTCCGGACCGAACCCGGTCAAACCCGGTTGACCCGGACCGCGGGCCGGCCCGGACCGGCCCAATACACACTTGAGAATACTAGCAGCAACTTTCTCTTTGGTAAGTCATCTATAGAAAATTGAGCAGGCACTATATGGTTCACTTGGAAGGTGTTACACTGTTTCTTTCTTTAATAATTGTCTTTGTCATTGTCATTGTCATTGTCATTGTCATTGTCGTCATAATAATTATTTTATAGTGTCTGGTTCAACTGAAAATTTGAAGGTTGTGCCTACTTGGAGATCTTTATGTTGCTTTGCCTTTGATGTGAACTTCTGTTCTTTTTTCTTTTTCTATCAAGGAGAATAAATTGTTATTCTTTAGATAGGTTGACTTTCCCCTTATACATTTTGACGACTGCTGATGTACTTTTGTATGTGGCGTATAGGGAGGACCACTTGGATAGACAAGTCATAAAATCCATCACTGACACTTTTGGCAAGGGAATATGGCAAAGAGTTTCGGTAGTCTTAACCCATGCTCAGTTGTCTCCTCCTGATGGCTTAAATTATTATGATTGATTTTGTTGCCAAGTGGTCTGAAGCACTATTGAGGTATGTTCGCTTGGGAGCTGGCATAAGGAAACAAGAATTTCAGGTATGAATTTACTCCATCTATTATATTACTTGAAGTCCCTCAAATTCTAGATATCTTCTGCTTGAATATTGTTTTGTTGGTATATTTTGTTAGGAATTTGGTGGCCATATATTCATATTTATTGAGAAGTTTGTAAGCAAAAGGTAGGAGCAAAAAGGGTATATGTGATTCTAAGCTCAATTGGCATTCGTTTGATATAATTTTAGTCCTTTATATGACGACTGGCCTTAGTTTGCTAGTTTGGTTGCAGTTAAATTTAAATATTTTGAATTCTGCTATTAAAAATGACAAGATAATTGTCTCCTCACTTTGTTTGCTTATGGTACATAGAATTTTGTCCCAATCTCATTGTGGTAATAGTATCAGAGTAATAGTATCATACATATACTACTTTAGAGTAGATAGCACGGAATGAGTATGGTGTGACCATAGGAATCAGAACTCAAAGAAGAGAAAAAAGGCATGTACCGAATTGAAAAAAGGTTATTTCTGGACACTTGACTAAAAGGCAGAAGAATAACATTATTAAGGGCTCTTGCAAAGGCACATGGGGTTTCTGCAAAAGGGCCAATCAAATAAGTGGCGGGCTATGTTGCAAAAACACAGACACGACACAACATAACACAATTGGACAGGTTGTAACTTTGAAGTTTCCATGTATTTGTTGCACGACAGTTGGCATGTCCGATACATGCTTGACACAGACACGCCAATGGTTTTTTCTTTTTTTGGAAGTCCAGTGCTTCCTAGATATTGGATCTCAGTTATTGGGCTGGTGGGAGTAAATATAAATGGGTACCGTGTACCTAACCAATAAATGCATGGAGGTCTAGTGCATTTGAATATAATATGTGCTTGATGCCTTATAAATTGAACAGAACGATGACCAGTTGTGGTTTGTCGAGTTCTTTTAGGTTTGGTCATGTAGAATATTTGGTGTCATATAATATAGCTTCATCTTGGCTCCTTGATCCAGCTTTAGCTCCATCAGCATACTCTTCAGCCATATCAGCTCTGCAACTTCCAATGCCATAACTCTGTACTCCGCTTCAGCTGTCGATCTGGCCACCACTGACTGCTTCTTACTCCTCCAAGAGACCAAGTTGTCTCCTACAAATATGCAATAGCCCGAGGTAGACCTCCTGTCATCAGCAAAACTAGTCCAATCAGACTCACAGTAGCCCTCGATGCTCACGTGATCATTCTTCCTGAATATCAATCCTTTCCGGAGGCACCCTTCAAGTATCTCAGAATCTGGTACACTGCGTCCATATGACCCTTCCTTGGGCCATGCATGTAGCGGCTCACCACACTCACTGCAAAGCAGACATCAGGACTTGTGTGGCTCAAATAGATCAACTCGTCCACTAGTCTCTGGTATCTGTCCCGGTCAACTAGTTCTCCAGCCTCAGCACCCAGCTTAAACCTCTGATTGATCGGCGTCGTTGCATGTTTGCATCCCAATATCCATGTCTCTGTGAGAAGGTCCAACGCATACTTTCTCTGAGAAAGAACAATCTCCTCTACTTCTCGAGAAATCTCAATCCCAAGGAAATACCGAAGAAGGCCAAGGTCCTTCACCTCGAACTCCTTGCCAAGCTTCCCCTTGAGTTGGGCAATCTCCTGCTCATCATCTCCTGTGATAATCATATCGTCCACATATACCGCAAGTATGGTGATGTGACCTCCACTCCGACGAAAAAATACAGTGTGATCAGCGTTGATCTGCCAATATCCCATCCCTATCATCGTCCTCCTGAATCTGTCAAACCACACTCGAGGAGACTATTTCAGTCCATAGAGGGACTTTTTCAACCTGCAGACCTTGTCCATTGTCTTATCAGTGCAGAATCCTGGTGGTATCTCCATGTACACCTCCTCCACTAAATCCCCATGAAGAAACACGTTCTTCATATCCAGTTGGTGTAGCTTCCATTAACCATTGGCTGCCAAAGAAATCAGGGTCCTGACGGTGCTCATCTTTGCCACTGGTGCAAAAGTCTCGTCGTAGTCAATGTCGTACGCCTGACTCTATCCTTTTGCCACCAGTCGAGCCTTGTAACGCTCAACCTGTCCATCTGGGTTCTGCTTCACAGTAAAGACCCACTTGCATCCGACTGTCCTATTCTCCTATGGCAGTTTTACCAGTTTTCAAGTGTGGTTCTTCTCAAGAGCTCCTAACTCCTCATGCATCGCCACTATCCACTTTGGATCGTTCTTGGCAACCTGCCAATTGTTAGGTACAATAATACTATTCATAGACGCAATGAATGCTCCATGAGAAGAAGAGATGTTATCATATGAAACTAACTGAGCAAGATTCCAACCATATCTATCAGGAGGATTTTTCGCATTGCTGCGAGTGGTCCTCCATACTAATAATGGTGTGGGAGGGGTAGGAAGAATGATATCACCTGAAGAAAAATCTGGTGGTGGTGGTTTAGGTGTCTCAGGAGTCGAGACGGACGCAGGCAAGGGACTTGGCACTGCCACTATAGGCACTATAGGTACTGGTCTTGCAGTTTTCTTCCCTTTCCTTCTTTAGATAAGTAACTCCCCCTGACCCGTGGGCCTAACACCTCTCATATCCTCCCCCTATTCCTCTTCACTCTCCTCCTCAACCGTTACTCCATGCCATACTCCTAAATTGGTCATCAAACTCTTACCAACCCCCCTCTCTCACATTATACTCTCAGTGTTAGGTAAGTTGCCCATGGATGAGGTTCCCTCCTGATGGTAGTATGGTCCAAACTCCCTGAAGTGAACATCCATGCTCACAAACCTCTTCTTCTCTACCGAGCTCCAGCATACGTACCCCTTCTGAGTCATCGAATAGCCCACGAAGACACACTTGATTGCTCTAGGGTTAAGTTTTTCAACAGACGGTTTGTTGTCGTTCACAAAACATACACAGCCAAACACCTTCACCAGGAGTATCCTACTATTATTTTCTAGCAATATCTCACATGGAGACTTCTATCCCAGTACTTTTGAGGGCATCATGTTGATCAGTCGAGTAGTTGTCAACACTGCATGCCCCCACAGACTCTGTGGGACATTCATAGCGATCATCATGCTCCTTGCCACCTCCAGAAGGTGTTTGTTCTTCTTTTTCTGCCACTCCACTCTGTGCTGGTGTATATGCATAGGTAGTCTGATGTTGTATCCTTTGGGCTGACAGATATTCCTCAAGTGCTTTGTTGGTATACTCTGTCCCATTGTTAGACCTCGGTACCTTCACCACTGCTCTGTACTGAGTCTTGACATGTTTATGAAAGTCCCAAAAATAGGCAAAGACATCACACTTATTCTTCATTAAATACAACTAGGTGACACGAGAGGAACAATCAATAAAAAAACGAAATACTTGTAACCATTCATAGTAGTTGTGGCGCACGGCCCCCAAACATCAGAATGTATAATATCAAAAACAGAAGAGCTCCTATGGCCCGCACTAACATATGAGCTCTTAGTAAGTTTGCATAAATCACATGCATCACATACTAGTTTCTCTTTATTTGCTTTCTCATAAATAGATGGATACAACCTACTCAAAATACCAAACGAGGAGTATCCCAACCGCCTGTGGTGGAGTATTAGTGTATCATCGGCACTCATCTTCGGTCCTCCTATTCCTGCCTTCTCTGCCACAGACACCAATGTCGAATCTAGCCCTTCTTAATCCAAGTACCACAGTCCATCATGCCAAGTGCCAGTCCCAAGTCTTCGTCCCATCTCCTTCTCCTAAAAGATCAACTTAGGAATATCAAAAGAGATAATACATTTTAGTTGGAGGATTATAGAACTAATGGACAAAATACTGACTGAAAAAGAAGGAACATGCAAAATATTGGATACTTTTACTGAACATGTACAATCGATAATACCCTTACCGACCACTGGCTGAAAAGTACCATCGACTGTTTGAATACTATCCGTCGATGCTAGGTGAGTGTAGGAAGAGAACTCACTAGCATTCCCTGTGACATGTCAAGATGCACTCGAATCGACAATCAAGTCCGAAGATCTAAGGGAAGACTAGATGCAAGGGCAAGTGAGTCGTCAGTACCTTCCGATGGATGGACATACATGACAGCGTTTCCTCTGGCGAAGACTGAGGTGGAAGCCTCCTCAGTCCCACTCCTCCTGTCTCCATTACTCGACGCTCTCTTCTTTCTCTTGAGTACCTCCAGCATGCTCCGTAGTGCCTGATCCTCCTCAGTATAGGCACTATTAGTTCCCCCCTCTATGCCCAACAAGTTCGCCCGATAACCTCCTCGACCACCCCATCGACCCTTATGACCTCGGCCACGTCCTCCAAACTGTCCACGTCCACCACTTGAATCTCCCTTCTTGGGTGGTTTGGTGCAAGCATACCTCAGATGACCCACCTCCCAGCAGTTGTAGCACTGTCGGAGGTCTCCCTTAAGTCCTGTGCCGCATAAATTGGAAACTGCCAGTGCTGACTTCACTTCAGAAGGACCACCTGTCCCTACCTGCAGCTTGATGCGAGTCTCCTTCTGGATCATGGCCGAGATAGCCTCCTCAAGTGTAGGTATCTTCGGTTGGGCTAGAAGTAGTGTTGTCATCTAAGCAAACACTGCGGCTTGCCCCTTAAGAAACTTTACCGTCCTCTCCTGCAGACATACTTGTCTCTCCTTATACTTCAGGTCCTTGCATCTCGTCCGATCTGAGGAGTGATCGTAATCCAACCACAGATGCTCCAACTCTGTGACATACTCCTGCACCATATTCTCTCCCTGTACGGTGTCCTCGATCTCCCCCTTGATCTGGAAAACCCTCAAGTTAGTTCCCATACCATCGTAGGTCCTCCTCAACTTCTCCCATACGTCCTTTACCATCTCAAGGTCATCCACTGTGGCGGCAATCGACTAAACTAAAGAATTGAGGAGCCAAATGTATATCACCATATGAGTGGACTTCTACTCGTCGCGTCCTACCGAGCCCTCATTCGACTCTGTCTTCTCACCTGACAAAAAATCCCCCAGGTTTTTCCCTGCGAGGGTTCTCCTCACCCGTCGTGACCAACTCAGGTAGGTGGCCGGTCCACCAAGCTTCAAATCGATCGAGGGAAGCTCTAATTTTTTCGGTGTTTGTGTCGCGCTCTTACCAGCGGACAGTTTCATCAGCTTCATCAACGTTGTGACCTCCGCAGGGTCCAAATTCTTGATGATCTCCTCCATTGATCCTCCTCTTCTCCGATCACATCACATCCGTTCCACGATTCATGTTCGTCCTCTTCGTGCGGTGCAGCAGCGGTGGTGGCGGCTTGGGCTTAGCGGCTAGGGTTTGTGCTTTGATATCATGTAGAAAATTTGAAGTTCTATAATATATTGATATCTTGGCTCTCGCTCTCTCTCTCTCTCTCTCTCTCTCTCTCTATATATATATATATATATATATATATATATATATATATATATATATATATATATATATATATATATATATATATATATGTATACCTTAGAACCCTCTATCTTATATAAAATCCCCTAATACATTATAATATAACAGCAGGTCAGATAAGGAGGATTGTTTTTATGGTACTTGCTTGATTTTATTCTTATCGCTGGAAACCTATATACGAATATGAATTCAGACACGATATTGATACATGATACAAACATTTTCAAATAGGCAGAAAGGTATAGTAACCTATGTGGCACGAGTATGGACATGGAAGAGTATAAATATGATACATATATGGACATCATTTTGCCATGTCCCTGCAACATAGCTGCGAACCCTGATAAGGATGCTAGCTTGTTGCAACATTTTTAGTCAATGCATTTCTCATGCATACTTACACTAGTTTTATTCAACATCCCAGTGTCCCTTGACTACTGGTTCTTGTCATCATCATTACTTTTATTGTCACTTTAGGTTTGAGAGCTGGGGTCCTACTAAGTTAATTTATTGTAAGAGAGTGCGATGATGCTTATCATTGTTACTATCAGATGCCTCCTCATAAGGTGCATAGTTAAATTCTCTCACCCTAAAATTGTTTGGAAGTGTCACAAAACACTCACATGTTTCTATTTTACAGAATGTTACTCATGGTCCCTATTTGTGCCCAAAACACACAAGATGTCATAAATGCGGATTAAATGTCTGTGGAAGTAGTCACAGTATGAGGTATGCTTGTACACATTTTTTTATGAAGTCTCTGTTGAGAGTATTAGTTGGTGTTTAGTCCTACATTTAGTAGAGTAGAAGAGAGAGGGGTTAGCCTCTCCTATATATATGTAGTCCCACCCATCAATAAAATTAAGTCAAGTATTCTACTAAAATCTACTTGGTATCAGAGCCATGTTCCTCCTAACCCTAACCCTAGCCACCGACAGTCCCCCAACCGCCAACCTCTCACCTCCGTCCCCCACCCGCCCGCCTCCACAGCCGTCAGCCGCCCTCTCATCTCCGCCCCCTCCCCTTCCCAACCGCGGCCCGCCCACAGTCGCCGCCAACAACCACCGCCCGTCTTTCCTCCCCTTCTTCTTCAACTTCTGCTTTGTTGGAATCGAGATTATGGAAGACAAACTTGTTTGCTGAAGCTACTAGATCTCGATTACAAATTTTGTGCCGACAGAGGGTAGACTGTAAAGTTTATCAGAAGCTCTATTGGCCTTGTTCATTCATCTTCATTGGAATCACAATTCTGGAAGGCAAACTTGTTTGCTGAAGCTTCCAAATCTCGATTATAACTTTTGGACCAACAGAGGGTAGACTGCAAGTTATTCAGAAGCTCTATTGGCTTTGTTCTTCTCGTCGGGCTATGTGGCCACGGGTCGCAGCCATGCACGGGACATGAGCAGCGGCTCTCAAGGACACTACTACCGCTGAAGGAAGAATAATAGACGTGGAGAGGATGGCGATCAAGATCTAGATCTACTACTGCCTTGCTAATGAAAGAGAAGTAGAAGACGATGAAGACGATCTATGACAAGATGACGGCCTAAGAGATGAAGGCTTTGGTAGACGATCTTTTCTCCAGAAGGCTAACCGAGACTAGCTCTCATGCTGCACCCGCAGATGTGGATCCTGCCCTATACAAAATGGGGAAGTTGGAGAAATTGGAGGTAAAGTTGGAGGGTACTTCCAACTACTTGAAGTGGTCGCGTCAAGCGATACAAACTCTGAAGGCAAGGGGCTTGGTGGGCTATGTTAATGGCCAAACAAAGGCACCTGAAGATCACTCCTCACGGGAGTTTGCTGTGTGGAAAATTGTCAACAATGTTGTAGCTGGATGGCTGACAGCATCATTGATCGACCAAGTGTCAGACAACGTGGAAGCAATGGAGAGTGCTAGTGACATTTGGATAACGCTGAGAGATATGTACTCAGGGACGGGCAACCCTATGAGGGTCTTCCAATTACAGGATGAACTTGATAAGGTTGTCTAAGAAGATCACATCATTTCTGAATATGTTTCCCTGCTGAAGAAGTATTGGTCAGATCTCGACCACTATGATCCCATTGGCATAGAGGATGAGCAAGTGGAACCAGGATTTGTGAAACATTATCAAAAGTTTATGGAGTATGTCTTGCGACAAAGAATGATGAAGTTCCTGAAGGGACTCAACCCAGCATTCGAACAGAGGAGGAATGTCCTACTTGTATAACCCAGGCTGCCATCACTGGAGGAGGCCATAGCTGCTATGGCACAAGAAGAGGCACGACTGAAGCTGATGCCTAGCACCACTAGCTCTCCGAGTAAAAATTAGCTCTAGTAGTTTTTAACCCAAACCCTTCCCGAGGGGGGGTGCTACAACTGTGGAGACCCTGGACACTTCATCTTATTCGGTACAAAACCCCTGAGAGGCCAGTCCAGCGGCCGCGGACGTAGCAGTGGAGGGCGTAGGGGCAGTAGAGGAGGCTATGCGGGTGGCAGAAGTAATCATTCCGGAGGGCACAAGAAAAACCTGGTAGAAGGGGGAAGTGAGTGTCAGTCATCCGAAATAACCCCTAGTGAGAGAAAAATGCTAGAGATATAGAGAAGCATGAATTTTGGAACCAGCGACAGTCGAGCCAACACCTCTGGGGCATCAACTCCAACCACCTCAGGGGGTAACATCACCTACTATGCCCATACAAGCACAGGTATACCTGCTCATGCTCTGGCATCTATCCACATATCAGGTTGGGTAATTGACTCTGGGACATCCCGCCATGTCATGGGTTCCCATAATGAGTTCCAAGATTACACTCACCTGACGATGCCTGAAAATATTCAGACTGATGATGGTACGGCTAGACCTATTGTAGGTAAAGACACAGTTGAATGCACCCCTTCCATAACCTTTACTAATGTCTTGCATGCTCCATCTTTCCCGGTTAATCTATTGTTGTCACTACCACATTTCAATATAAGGGTATTTTAGTCATTTAGTATATTTATTATTTTAGTAATTAATATTTATTTATATTGTGCTACTGACTGATATGAGGTGGAAAGTAAGATGGGGAACATGTAAGACAAAAGGAAGACTCAAAGTGTCAAAAATAATGTAGCCAGATTGAGTGATAACCAACTGAGAACCATCAGCTGTGTGTAAAGAGAAAAAGTGGGATGGTAAATGTGTAATACTAGATAAAAGACTATGGTCAGAAGTCATATGATGAGAAGCACCATATTCTAATATCCAAGAAGTAGACATACAAGTAGAGGCAGATGCAGAGGAGCTAGAAAGACAGGTTGATGCTGGAAACGGAGCTGGACCTGGAGCTCTAACTGAGTAAGACGATGCTGAATATCTGCTGATGTCTGAGCTTGAGCTGATATCTGAACCTGAGATACCGGAGAGTGAGTCGAGAAATAATCTCTTGTCTGTACCCACTTGAAGAATTAAGTTCTTAAATGTGGATGAAACAGAAATTAATTATCCACTAGATGACCAACCCTATGACATTGGGTACAAATCATACCAGACAGCTGATGAGCATGGCGGGCAATAGCATAATGACCATGCTTTTTTCAAATAGGTACATAGAGGACGCATTTAATTTATTTATTTTTTTTTTTTGATTTTTTTTTTTTTTTGTGACGACGGCTAGATCTTGTGGAGAAGTAGCCGGTATAAACGAGATTTTCTTCTTTTTTTTGTTTGGAGGAGCAACTAACGAAGACGTTGAAGCGGTCCTAGAATTGAAAAACTCTATGCTTTGATACCATGAAACAAATCGAGGAGAAGAAATAATAATTTTATTAATGGATGATGTAAAAAATCTTACAACTATGAATATATATAGTGGAAGAACGGATCCATGTCCGTATGAGAGTATAAGAAGAAATATGTATCCATATAGAAGAAAATTTTAATTCGAAATCTAATTAATATGTAATCTAACTATAATTAATTTTAACAATTCTTTTGCTTTGCCTCGCATGGTTATTTTGCATCTGAAAATGTGCATTTGTCTGGCAGGTAAAGAGACGTGGAAAGCTGGTTGACACGGGTCAGTTCCGTTCCTAGCTTGATGCCATTATGGAGTTTAAAAATTGTTGAAGTGGAAGCAGATGACAACTGTTTCTTCAGGTATGTATAATACAGAAGGGTCTAGCTACTCAAATTTGACTCTAAATTCAGAAGGGTCTAAATTCAGAAGCATACCTAATGATTTTTCAACCTGCTGATTTGGGTTCGTATTCTCTTCAACCTTAGATATAAAATGCTTTAGCTAGTTCTATCTAAAGTTGTATCTAATATAAGCTTTTCTTGCTACTTAAAGTGCAGAGTTAATGCTGGATACTAGTACTAGTGGGACAATAGAAGTTTTATAGCAAAATAATATAGTTGTATATATATGTATACATGTCTAGCATAAGTTCCTCTTCTACTCTTTGACTCTGCCGCTATTTACTAGTATGGATATGCAAAATTGCAAACTGGTGGTACTGGGACTTGGAAGATTTTTAATATATAGTGTGCTTTAATTTTGTAAATCTAACATACATGCAAACCTTCCTCCAGCTGCTCTGAACATCATCACTGAGCATGGTTCACAGTATCGGTATCAGACCCTTATTAATTGGCAGTTTTAGGGTTTTCGGTATCAATTTTGCTATTGATATCGGCCAATAGCTCAAACTTCAATTCAATATGATAAATTGTTGCATCACTTCTGCCTCACTAAGCAAGAAGTCCACATGTATTTCTGAATTATTTTGAAAACATGATAGATTTTTAATATATAGTGTGCTTTAATTTTGTAAATCTAACATACATGCCAACCTTCCTCCAGCTGCTCTGAACATCATCACTGAGCATGGATCACAGTATCGGTATCAGACCCTTATTAATTGGCAGTTTTAGGGTTTTCGGTATCAGTTTTGCTATTGATATCGGCCGATAGCTCAAACTTCAATTCAATATGATAAATTGTTGCATCACTTCTGCATCACTAATCATGAAGTCCACATGTATTTCTGAATTATTTTGAAAACATGATCAATGTAAGTCTCTTCTGGTCTTTGCAGGCATGAATCAAGCTGGGCTTTCAGAGTGCATAGTTCGAGCAGTTGATTCATGTCATCCTCATCGTCATCCTGTCACCCTCATCTTCATCCTGTACTTTTGAGAGGTAATACAAATCATATTAAAACTTTCCAGTGTTATGGTGTATGCGGTTCACCTCTGTACAATTCTACTGCAGGACAATGAGAATTAAAAAAAGATATTATTTGACAGATCAGTTTTCATATGCCACATTACTGGAAGTTTAGTTCTAGGTTGCTACATCATTAACCTGGGTTCTCTTTAAGATCCCAATCACTGACAGAAGCTTTATTATTCTATATATATATATATGTATATATATTTTAAGATACCATTTACTATTCCAAATATTTTTTATCTTTTTATAATAGTAATAAATATTATAACATGAAGAACTGCAGAAAGATGAAGATGATGGAGTCCAGTATGAAGGTGATGTATTTATAGATGAGTTGGATAAGCACAACATAGTGATGGAGTTGAATGATGAGAACAGGGCCGGTCCTGAGGTTTATTAGGTCCAGGGCGAAAAAAAAATTTGTGCCCTTCTTTTTTCATAAATGTCTATTTTTTTCAATAAATAAATTGTATTAATAAAGATAAAACTTCCAAAAAGCACATGACAACAAAAATAATATGGTCCAATAACGATTAAAAAGTTAAACCACTTTCTTCATATTCTTTTGTATATCTTCTAGTACATATTCCTTAAACATAGGTCTCCTCCAATGATCTAAAAAAATTAAAACACTTTCTTTATATTTTTCAGTAGAAGCCACCTGGCCCACCTCCAATGACTCAAAAAGTTTAACCACATTCTTCATATTTTTCTAGCGATCATCTAGTATATATTACTTAGGACTTTGGCTTCCTTCAATGACCTACATAACAAAACAACCAAATCAAACAAATTCTCATCTAAAATGATTTCTTCTTGCATTTTTTTAGGCAAAATCATCAATTGTTTGATCAACAACGATATTTTTGAAGATATCATTTTCAATACTTAAGATTGCTAATCCATTTAATCTGTCTTGAGTCATGGTGGTCCGCAAATAAGATTTAATTAATTTTAACTTTGAAAAGCTTCTTTCTGCGGATGCCACAGTAACAGGTATAGTCAATAAAATTCTATATGTAATAAGAATATTGGGAAACATTTTCATTTTTTTTGCAAACTCCATAATTTTAATAGAATTCCATGACTTATGCACTTCGTATGCTTCACTAGGTAGCATCTCTTGCAATATTTGTAACTCAGAAAGTAAGTACTTTTCATCAATATCAGACACGTTACCATGTTTCAAAGCTATTTCAAGATTCAAACAAGAACTTTTCATTTCATCATCATCCAATGAAACTAACTTAGATGCATCAAATAAGAATCCAAAAATATATTCAAAATTTTTCATTTGTTCAAATCTGCTATTTAACTGAGAAAGAGCCATATCAACTAAAACAAGAAAGTAATCAGTTCTAAAGGTTTCTTGAGCAGATTGTTGTTCTCTTTCCGTATTTGGAATCTCATCAAAATATTTCTTTCTAGAAACTCTGCGCTTAATTGGAAAAATGGGCTCAATTTCCAATTCAGATGCAATTTCTTTAGCATCAATAATGGCAGAAGTAAAGCCGCTTTCTCTATATTTTTCAAACCATGAAATTAGTCCTTCTAAGTTTTTAATAGCAACATCAATAAGCATATTTTCAGATTGCAAGATTTTGCTAATTAAATTTATCTTGTATAAAATTTTATGCCAAATAACCAAACTTAAAATAAAGTCAAAACTTGAAAACTCACCCGAGACTAACTTTTCAGCTTCCCAACTTACTTTGGAATCATTAGCAACTTTAATTAATTTTTTCAAAGCTAGTTTTATTTGAGGAGCTTGGGTTTTTATTGCTTTAACACTTTCAATATGGCTCTCCCAACGTGTGGCAGACAATGATTTTAAAGTTAAGTGATCAACATATTCAAGGAGCAAATTTTATCTCTTTGTTGAATTAGAAAACACATTATAAATGGTTTGACAAGCTCCAAAGAAAGATTTTCCTGTTAAACAAGAATTGGCCATATCACAAAGTACTAAATTCAAACAATGACAGCCACATGGCATATAAAAAGCTCTAGGATTTATATCCAACAATCTTTTCTGAACTCCTTGGTGCTTTCTTTCATGTTAGACCCATTATCATATCCTTGTCCTTTCACATTATCAATATCAAGATCAAGAGAGTGTAGAGTAGATTGTAATTCATTAAAAGTCCCAATCCAGAAGTATCTTGCACATTTAGAAACTCTAAGAAATATTCTTCTATTTTTATTGGGGTATTGTTCACATCTACACATCTTAAAATTAAAGTCATTTGTTCTTGGTGACTTGCATCAGGAGTGCAATCAAGAATCACCGAAAAATATTTTGCTTCTTTTACTTTTTGAATGACTAAACTCTTAACACTTGATGCCAATGTAAGTATCAACTCATTTTGAATTTTATGACTAAGATAGTGATAATGAACACTTTTATCTTGAATGAGGCGAAAATGTTGCATCTTTATCGGATCAAACTCTGCTATTATTTCAAGAAAACCTAAGAAGTTCCCATTCGATACGTCATATATTTTTTCATTTGTTCCACGAAAGGACAAATTATTCATTGCAAGTCTTTTCACAACAGCAATTAATCTCACCATAACTTGTTTCCAATGATCAGTATCTTTTTTTATTTGTTCTTGTAATTCTTTATCAATCGTTTGATTTGTATTCAATCTGATTCGTAGCTCAACCAAAGCTTTAAGGTTAATTAGGTGTTCACGGCTGTTTTCATGTTCTTTAAGTTTATCACCTAGATGTTTCCAATCACTAACACCTTCATCTGCTAAATGACTTCTAGTGTGAATTCTCCTTACCACTTTACAACAGAAACAAAATACTCTATCAAGTTCTTTTGAATAAACCAACCACTTTCTATCAGAAACTTTCCCATTTGCTAGTTTTTGATTATAATAATCAAAAGAAAATGATCTTTTTTTATTATCTTTAGGATAAATATAATTGGCTTCTCTAACAGGTCCTTTTTCCACCAATAAGTCTCTCAATTTTGCATCTAAACTATCCCACACTCTTGGATCAAAAATATTCAAAGTCATTTTAGCTTCTGACCAATCAAGCACATTAATATTTTTATCATTTTCAATTTGCTCATTTTCGAAAACAATTTTAGGTTCTTCACTATTGATTTTCTCAGTTTCATTTCCACTTAGATTTAGATTTTCTAAATTTATCTCATTCTCATTATGTACAAATTCATCAGAATGAATATGTTGTTCATATTCACTAACCAATTCTTCAACAGGATTTTCATAAGAATTATTTGTTTTCTTCATATATTTATCTAGAGAATTTTTTTGGCTTTTAATAACCTCTTCTATCATTTTTTTTCTTTTTCTTTTCTGACTTCCAGAGGCTTGTTTTCTAGGAAACATAATTGTAGTTAAGAAATAAGGCAATAAATTAACAATAAAAATCACATAAATAAATTAGTGTGTTTGACGGTTCTTCCCTGTACAAGAAGACAAGTAGACAACCAGAGGCTTTTTCTTTTCTAACTTCCCGTGGCTTGTTTTCAAAGGCTTTCTTCAATTCTCACTGTACAAGAGGACAACCAAGACAATAAATAAATAAAAAATTGGTTCAACTTTATATATCAGAAACATAAAAGCTAAGAACTAAGAACTAAGAAGACTGTTTCAAATGACCGGAATGAAAACAAAAACATATGAGTATGACAGAAGTCACAGTCTCACAGAGTGAAAGAACATGAACATATGAGTCTATGACCGAAAAATTAACATAACTTTATATCTCAAAGAAAAATTAACAACTTTATATCTTTCAATAGCCGAATATACCTTGCAGATTAGAGAAGAAAAATCGATTCTCAAGAAAAAATTCAGACATGTATATGTATTGCTATCTCAAAAAAAAATTAGAGAAGAAAAATTAGGATTAATTTTTGATAAATTGAAGAAAAATTAGGATTCTTTTGGTGTGTATGTGCTTCCTATAGGTTGTTAGGGAAGTTTATTTTCAAATATGGTTTCCTTAATAGTTAAGGTCAATTATGCAATTTTCTAAGGTCAATCATCAGAACTTGAAAGCAATAGTAATATTGATAACACAAAATATGCAACTTAAAACTAATCCTAATGCATTTAAACACCGAAAAGTTAAAAAAAAAACTTAAATCAAGAAAAATTACACAGACAAGAATACACAATAATCAACTAGCTATGACATCTCATTTAGGGCTTTCTTAGGTCAATCATCAGAATATGGAAGCAGACTCGTAAACCACCATTCAGTATGCAACTGAAGAAAAATTGCATCAATTCGAAAAGAAAAAAAAAACTCAGAGAAGTTCAATACTTGAATCAAGGACAAGCACACGTAACAATCGATGAAGAACAGGACTTAGAGCAGCTAAATTCCGAAATATGGCATTAAATCGATATATATATAAAAGGATTCGAAGCGATCAGTAGAAACCCTAGCCAGATCTGAACTAGTCAAAGATGCAACAAACTAAAATTTCAGCAAAAAAAAAACAAAAGAATTCGTACCTCAAGAACCTAGAAGAAATCGATGGAGAGGAAGAATTCTCTCTCTGACTCTCTCTCTCTCTCTCTCTCTCTCTAAATTCTTTCTTTCTTTAGCACTTCCTCTTTATTCACTTTGAAAAGAGATCTGGCTAGGGAAGAGGAATCGATTCTTTAGCCGCATAGTATATTAATTGATGCCCTATTCAGTTTGGGGCCCCTATTCACTTTGGGCCATGGGCAGTGGTCCAGCCTGTCCTGCGCCAGGGCGGGGCCTGGATGAGAATCTAAAGACTGAAGAAGTGTATGCGCTACAATCTGTAGTTGAAAATGATGATGAGATGGAGAAAGGCGAGTTGATTTCAGATGATGATTTGAAATTCTCTTTTTTTTTGTAATGTACATAAGATTGTAAGCTAGCAATAACATTCTTTTTTATTCATAATGTGAACTAAGTCATTGGGGTTATTTTTTTGTTTTTGATTGGAATATTGAAGTGTAAACTCGATACATTTATTTGTTAATACAATTTTGATTGAGTTTCTTTCATTGTTGATGATTGTTCATGTTTATATGAAATTTTATTTTCACATGTATTCCAGTTTTATGTAGAGGTTGAACAAGTTTAAATAGCTTTGATATGGAAGAATTTAGATTTTTTTGAATTATGCTTTTAGAAAACGACAGATCTTAACTGTTGAAAAGAAAAAAATAGTGGCAGACTAATTCATAGAAGTTTTGATAGTTTTAGTGAGTCATTTTTATTTGAAAGACAATAATTGTCGTTATTTTCTGCTAGTCAACGATAGACCAAAACTGTTGTTTATATTTTGGGACGCGCCATTAACGACGGATGTTCTGACCGATCAAAACTATCGTTTATCATGATTTATGACGGTTTTGGTCTGTCAAAAATGCATGATTTGGTGTAGTGCCAGAGCGAGGCACTCCTTCTTAATGGGGTTGTACCTATGCTCCGCGCCGACCATCATTCTGCTAAGATAATAGATGGCCTGCTCATGACCTGTATCACTTTTCTGGGCTAGTGGAGCACCGAGAGAGTGGTCCATCGCATGTACATAAAGCAAGAAGGGTCTTCCCACGACAGGGGCAACCAGGACTGGGGGTTTGTGAGGTTCTTCTTGATATCGTCGAACACTCGCTAGCATTCTTCGGTCCAGACAAAAAAGACTCCCTTCTTCATAAGCTGAGTAAAGGGTTGGCATCGCCCAAAGAGGTTGTCTATGAACCTCCTAATGTATGTCAGTATTCCTTGCAGACCACGAAGCTCTCAAAGGTTCTTCACAGGGAACATATCGAGGATAGCCTTGGTCTTCTCAGGGTCTATGTGGATACCCTTCAAAGTTATGATAAAACCCAAAAAATTGTCACTAGAGACTCCCAGAAAGGACTTAGTGGGGTTCATCTTTAGCTGGGGCAATCGTATTAGGTCGAACACCGTCTTCAGGTCTTGGAGGTAATCATCTTTAAAGCGACTTTTGACAGCGATGTCATCAACATAACACTCGATTATCTTGCGTAGATGTTCGCGGAAGATAGTGCTTATAGCTCGCTGGTAAGTCGTACCTGCATTCTTCAGACCAAAAGACATGACTGTGTAACAACATACCCCTATCGGAGTTCAGAACGACGCGTGCTTCTCGTTGTCTGAAAATATCTTGATCTGATTGGAGCTCGAGAATTCGTCCATGAAGGACATACGCTCGAAGCCACAAGTATTGTCGATCATTACATCTGTGATTGGGAGAGAAAATTCGTCCTTTGGATATGCCGCATTTAGATCATGAAAATCTATGCAATCTCGGAACTTATCGTTCTTCTTGATGACGGGCACGATGTTACCGACCCAAACCAGATGTTGTTCCTCGCGGATAAGCCGCTTGCTATCAGCTTGTTTACTTCAGCTTCGATGGCGTTCATGACGTCCGGATAGAACTGCCATTATTGTTGCTTCACTAGCTTAGCATCTAGCAAGATATTGAGTTTATGAACCGTAATCTGGTGTTCCAGTCCTAGCATATCTTCATAGCTCCAGGCAAAGACGTCGATTTATTTTCTCACAAGCTGTAGTAGGGATTCACACTATTCGTCGGTTAGACTCTTGCTAATGAAGATGGGTCTAGAAGAGGATTCATCGTCCAAATCGACTTGTACTACTTCGTCTTCAGTGGGGGGTTCTCATTGTTCGAAACATATCTCCCATTGTGAGTCTAGGCGTTGGGCCCATGGTTTTACTTCAAAGAGTTCAGGTTGCTGGTTGTCTTCTTGCTCTGGATGAAAGGACACCATGTTGATAGACAGTGTTCGCTTGAGCATATCTCTGATACTTGTATCGGAGTCCAATACGGAGGACCCTGAAGAGTGGGAATGCAACTTGACTTCCTTCTCCGAGCCTTCGGGAGTTGACGGTAGCGTGATGTACCCCACACAATGATGAGTTCGCTGGTAGTAGGTTTCAGACTTGCCTGCAGACATGAGGAGACGTAGGGGCAAATGTCATGCTTTGCCATAATTTAGGCCTGTCACTCTTTAAGTTATAGCCTATGTTCTGGATAATGCGTTTGGCTTGTAAGCTATAGCGGTAATGCTGTATTTTGTTGCTGTCATGTTTAGGTTCTTCTGTGGGGAGGTCTCGGCGACCCTCTGCCTTCCCCAAGATGATTGGTTTGTCACCCCTCCTTGTGGCCGGAACTATAAAGTAGTTGTCTTAACTCGAGAGAATTCGGTTCACTGCATAAATTGTAATTACTTATATGTGCAGTTGTAATCCTATATCATATTCTAAGGAATATATTGTACACATATGTGCAACATCAGAGTAGTTAAAAGATAATCCTTTATTAAAAAATTAGGTATCTTGTATATGGCGATTATATCATCTAAAGAAGGGACGTCAACATGAGCAACCACGTATTCTCCTAATTCATCTATCCCGAGATCTGTCTCTAGTATGGGTGATGGCTTCGGAGGCCTCTTGTGAAGCTTTACGATCAGGAGTTTGGAAGTAGTAACTGGTATTGGATCCTATTTTGGTGGTCGACTTGATCTCCGCATGCGAACGACCAGAGGTTCATGTGCCTTTTTGTAAAGTTTTACCAAAATGGGAGGGGTCGTGTTAGGGGCACGTCCTTTGAGATGGACCCTCAAGGGTTCATCCGGTGTTGCACCAGCTTCTGCTTCATCATCGGCGTTGTTACCACCTTCTCTTGGTGGACCTGCTTGAACAAGATCGAGTCAGAGTAATATGCTTTGACCCCCTTCAACAGATCCACATTGGTAAACCCCAATCTGACGACGTCGTGATTGTCTACATACTTCAAGCATTGGTGCCGAGTTGATGGCACAATCATGTACTCGTGTATTCACGGATAGCCCAACAAGACGTTGTAAGGTATATCTACGTCTATGACGTAGCAAGTGACCTTTGTTCGCAAGTCGTTGATCTGGTATTTTAGGCAAATCTTTCCCAGAGGGTAGCTCCTTTCAACATTGAAGCCACTGATAGTAGTATTGGTTGCTGCCAACCAATGCATTTGGATTCCCAAGATCTGAAGTAGACTCCGCTGAGAAAAAAATATGGTTAATATGCATCTGATCCACCATGATGGCTCCAATAAACCTTGTACATTATAGAGGGTGGTCGTGCCTGTTATTCTTCAATAATATGTCCTGTTGCGAGAATATGGTGTTCGAAATTGTCTCCATCACATTGTTGCAGTGGGGGCATGCAACAGGATTCTCAGACGACGGTTTGACTTGGGACAGGTAAAAGTAGACTTTTTGCAACACCTCGCTCAAAGCATCCCGGGTATCTTTGGAGAGTCAAAGGAGCTCAAAGGGTGACAATTTTGCTGGAATATTGGCAAGTTATGCCAATATATCGAAGTTGTAGGGCTTCTCTATCCCTTTAATTGTATCCTTTCATAAATGTTTGTCAAAGAGAGTCTCTTTCTGCTTTTATTTTCCTGCTGCAGGAGGTTGGGATGGACCTGGATCAGATGCAGCAGGTGAAGTGGGTGTAACAGTTGGAGGTGTACTGTCTTCGGGAGCATTATAGTCGTGTTGGTAGGCTAGGCCCGACCTAGTTGCCCCTGTTAGGGCTTCCTCGGTGGAGGAAGAAATCATGTGGCAATCTTTGGACTTCTTTCCCTTAGAATTGGTGGCCGAAGGCGTCGATTGCTGCATCAAGTCCTGAGCAAGATCTGGGTGAACCCACATTACCTCGCCCCGTGGTGTACTAAGAGGTACCAGCCTAGCTACTTTGTTGCGAGCTGGAGGGAGATTAAAAACCTCCATTGTTGCCCAAGGGATTGGGACAACACCATATTGGGCCTCCATTACTCGAAAGTCGTCAAACTGGAGAGATACTATATTAGTAGCGACCGTCTTGTCCTCAAAGTCCAAGGTGAGGGCTTTAGAATTGAGCAGACACGGGATATATCATTTAAACACGTAGAAATCCTATGTTGTATGGTGGACATACCGGTGGTAGTGGCAGTACTTGGGGTCATCGACCTTGTCTGCCTCATCAGGGCTTTTGATGTAGGGAAGCTAGAGCTTGTTGCCCTTCATCAGCACGTCGAAGATTGCCATGACATCATCGCCATTGAAAGAGTAAGTCTCTTTCGGCTTTGGAGCTTCTGCTGGCTTCTGATCAAGCGTAGAGGACTTTTTGGACACATTGACGGTAAGGGAATGCTTTCCTTTGCTGTCACAACCACTATTGCCATTATTGTTGTTGTTGTAGTTATTGTTGAAAGGATGCTTTCCCCTATCATCAACGACGAGATTTGTATTTCTAGCAGTCGGGTATCCTTCACATTCTTATCAGCAGCTACAACACTTATGATGAATGCCGTCCAATCTTTGAACTATGCGGCGCCCGTCCAGAGCCTCACCGTTGGAAGTAATTTTTTGGCATGTGCCCATCAACGTGGACTCAGGATTGCCAGGGGATAGTTTTAGCGCCACCTGCCTGTATCGTTCTATGTATTCACGTTCAGGCTCCTTTTCTCGTTGAGTAATGTCCATAAGGGATGACATAGTCATGTCCATTCCTCCATCATAGAACAAACAAAGGAAGAGACTTTTAAGGTCTTTAAACAACGAGATACAACTGTCTGGGAGGCTGCAAAACCATTCGAAGGCTACTTCGACCAATGCCCAGACGAAGATCTTGGTAAGGAGAGCGTCGTCACGAGGTAAATGCCCCGTCATCATATCAAAATAATTCATGTATTGACTAGGAGACGTCTTCCTGTTAAACTATATCATGGAGAAGGGCTTTTACTTGGGCGGGTACGCTATATTTTTCCACTCGAGAGGATATGGTTGTTGCACCTCGAGCTCATGCAGTATCCTGGTTTCTCATTGAGTCCAAGCGAGCTCGAAGTTCCCGTACTTCCCAGATTGCCTCCCGGGCCACATCTACTATCGAAGGATCAAACGATCGTGGCAAAAAATGATTGCCATCAGCGGGGGGAGGTTACATTCGAGTCTCCGTTGCTTCCAGGATCCTGGCTTGCTTGTGCAGAGGTCCTTGGTGGTTGCGGGTCAATGTTTTCCCTGAGCTATAACACCGCCTGAGTTAGGGTCTGCATCGAAGCACTCATGGTCTATATCATGGCCTCGATGGTCTCAAGGCTCTGTCTATCACGGGTGCCTTCGTTGTCCTCCTCCGCCATGTATACTGTCATCACATGGGGAGAGACAGATGGGACGGTGGATCTCTTGATTTCTGCCTCAGATCCTTGTATCGAGTTATCCTCGGGAAAAGTTGGCTTTACTGCATCTTATTCAGACTCGGAGGGAACACTACCCTTAGCGTTGGAAGCTGATTTGCTTTGATGATAGTGAGTACCCCCAAGAATCTCATCGTCTATCCTTTGAGAATCACTGTCTCCTTGGAACAACGGTTTATTATAGAGTTCTAGAGGATTGCTACCCTAGTTTGCAGAGTCAGCTCCAGCCTTGGGAAAATACCACCCCAGTTGGTGGCAATCTTGTTTTTGAGCGGGTACCCAGGAATACTCCTTCTGTAGATACAACTGCTCGCCCTCCTTGGGATCTGCTGGCCGAGAGTGGAGGGTTGGAGGTGTTGGACTTTCGGCCTCCCTTCATAGATGGAGATCTCCAAGTGGAACAACATGAGGCCAAGGGAAACTCCTCCTCCTATGGCATTTGCACCTATTTTCCGGGATGCTGTCGGATGGGTGATTTTGGTTGCAGTCGTTGGAATGCCGACTACCTGTCTGTAGGTACTGCTACTTTAGTACAACAACAGTTAATGATGATATTGGCATAGTGATTCCCCGGAGGGGTCCTCTCATATGTCGTAACCGTTTTCCTTGCTTTACGCTTGTGATTAATCACATCGCGCAAGTCGTTCGATGGATGATTCACCTTTACACCCTCCTTATGAGCATTGGTATACCGAGCTCATAGGTGTGTAGGTGATATTTTTGCTCCCTGACCTGGGGTTCGTACAAGAACTTTTTCCAAGTCATCAATGGAAGACTTTTGAGACTGACCATGTCCACACGTCCCCATAGGTTGGGCGCATGGGTCAGTCATGTACAAATTTTAGTCAGATGTGCGTATAATGGATAACAACGCATGCTGACGGTCAGTCAACTGAGAAGTTGCTTGAACTTGGCGAGCTCGCACTGTCCTATACTTTCTCGTCTTAGCACGCACAAGAGCATAGTACGAAGAGTCCAAATTATTTCCTTCTTCAAGGTGGCACATGGAATCGTTTTCGCATGAGATTCTATCGAAGACAAAACATTTGTTGCTGTCTAGGGTGCATGTAGTTGTTTTCCTGCACCTGGAGTTCGGTTTTGTATGCCTTTTCTTCTGTGTCCCTTGCTGTGGGCGCATGGACTGTGCATCAACCCCCAAGCTTCAGGCATCGTAGTATTTTTCTTTGTTATATCTTAGGTGTTGAGCATTTTTTACCTCAGACGTAGATGCCGCATAAACATGGACAGCCTTCATATACGAATGACGTGCGTCTTGAGAAATATGTAGAGAGACAGTGAGCGCATGCTCTGCAGTTGGGTGAGGCGCACTAGCCTTGGCGACCCATGTCCTGCGGGTCTTCTTAGGCTTTGCTAGCCTTGGTGAAGGATCTGCACTGCCCTCTGAAAGCATTTCCTCAAAGGCTTGCTGGTCGATTCGACCAGCATCTTCTAGGTAGACCCAAGCTTCGTTGTGTTGGACTTCGTCACTATTATTCATTGGTGAAAAATGATGTCCCCAACAGAGTCGTCATTTTTGCTTCCGTACAAAAATAAGTTATGCGAAGTTGGTTTCGTATATTAAAAACAAAGAAAATACAAAGAATCCTTAAACAAAAAATCTAAGTACAATTAAAGTTCTGGGGAGTGTGACACTGGAGATCGAGTACTGCAGTTGAGTCCTTTACTCCGTTGACGGTCCGACGACGAAGGAACTCGCTAGATCTCTGGCTCACTGGCACAAAAGACAGCAACTGGGTTCATGAGTCTGCTTTTTCTCCATCTCTCTCTATACATGTCTTAAGGGAATGCATCCCTACTATTTATAGCCATCTTATACTAGATGGCTTATGTGATCGTATATGCTATGCGCTATTGTCAGGTGGCCGCATGGGCATCCTCAACAAAATATGGTTGCAACCGCGGGCGCATGTCACAGTCAGGATGCCACGTGGCATCAGTTATGATATGCTATTGATGAAATCTCGGTTGGAAGACGGGGTTGTTTTAACCCACTGTGTGTGTGACTTGGTCAATTCGACACATGGTCAACGTTGGTTGTTGAAGATCCTTTCGGTTGTAACAAAAAGATCATGAAAGCTGATTGACCCATGAGGGTGGGCTCGTAGAGAGATCGGGCCTCATGGATCTTGGCCATATGAGCACTGGGTCACATGGATCTTGGTCCTCGTGGAGACTATCCTTATGAACACTCTGACCGCATGAGGTCTGGGAAGCGTTGAGTCAGGGCCGCATGCGAGCTCTTGTTTAAACTGGGTCTTATGAATACTTTGACCGCATGAGGACTGGGACGCATGGAGTTGGGGTCGCATGTGAGCTCTGTTGTGAACACGTGGCAGTGCACTCCTAACTATGTCATTAATACAATGACATAACTTTCTGTCTTTTAGTGTGCTGCCTTTCTCACGACTCTCAAAGCATTCGGGACAATAAATGACATGTCAGAATTTTTATGACAGGCAGTTAATGCTTTGTCAAGGCTCTATGCGGCTCCTACTTCTATCAATATCTGGGTCACATGCATGCTCTCACAGATTAGACGAGCCTCTTGGCTATATAGCTTCTCTACGACCTGACATCACCAAGTCAAGTTTTGAAGGCATATCGTCTGGGCGCATGGACTCTATGCGACCTGACTTCACCAAGTCAGGTTCTGAGGGCACATCTTCTGGGCGCATGGACTCTATACGTCCTGACTTCACCAAGTCAGGTTCTAAGGGCACATCTTTTGGGAGCATGGACTCGAATTTTCCATGCTTCTACAGTCGCCTGCATGGAGCTTCTTGAGCTCTATGAGATGATGTTCCAGCTCATCCACGGACGCTTCCAAAGCATTAACAGTAGCTTCATAACCCTGGTAGGTTCTTATCAGTCCCACTTGGAACAGCGCCGAAGCCCTGGCCACAGAAAAAGGTCGATCACTATCCAGGACATTTGACACACCCGCCTTAGGATGACGTAAAAAGTCTCGATGTTGATCTTGGCATAGTCATATACATTGGCCAGAGTCAAGGGTGTCATTGGAGGCATCATCAGCGAGGGTCCCGTTGAGGTGGGGACCGCGGTAGTCACAGGGGCAGCTGCCAATAAGACAGAAAAAGGAAAAAACCAGATTACTGAAAAAGAAGTCGTTATATGAAGGACAAAGCACTCAGCTCGTTACTTACCTGAAGAAGCCAAAGGCCGTGCGGCGGCCGCTTGTGGTGCTCTTATTGTCCCAAAAGGCTGCACGTCCGCCACCTTTTAAATCCCCAAAGGCGACTTCCCAATTCATTAACCCGCATTAAAATGCCTTGTTCTTAAAGCATCAACAACTGAATGGAACTGTTTCCAAGTTGTAGAGATCACACCTATAACCTTGTTTCTTTAATAACATAGCATAGTGGGGAATCATTGAGTTGGGTTGAGCAACACAGGGCCTACCAATATAAGAACACTCTAGTGTATCCATATTTACAGGGAGGGTAGAGCAGCAGGCATCCTATATGATATTATCATTAGGAGACAACCCTAAAGGTTAAGTTATCCTTTCCTTTTGCATTTAGTTGATCACACTACTCTTCTATTCTTCAAGGAATATTGAACCAAGAGATAAGCATGGAGTATAATAGATGCTATCCAGTATAGTAGATGACATCCTCATCCTCAAATCATGATCACATGCGAAAACTTCCATACAAGTCCCTTTTACCTTTGTTGTAATATTGCATTATGGTACAACTCTTATGGTTAGTATTAACTCGCTGAGAGGCTATTGGTCTGATCTGCAATTCTATATCTACACGGTTAATCTGTTATTTAAAGCATATGCTCCATCCACTCTTCTACAACTTTCAGCTTTTGTTATCTTTGCAGAGAAAATATTTGATCCTCAAGAATTGTTGTTTCTATTAGTTAATAATCTAGACCTGGTCCTTGGAGTAGAACATGTCAAATCTCATATCCACTTTAGTAGGATCTAGAGTCTATTAAGGGATTTTGTTAGCATGATTCTAGTGTTAAGTTGTGAGCAACCGTAGCTATAAAAATGTGGTTGTAATTGCACGTTAAGAACAACTGAAAAAAGAAAAAACAAACAAGCTTTTTCAAGCTTTTCTTTCTCTCATTCTCTATATTCTCCAACTAATCTTGCTCTCAGTCCTTGCCTCCTGTAAGTTGCAATAAGGAACCCTATAGCTAATACTTGGTATCAAAGCCCCAGGTTGTATGCCAAAGTACCTTCGGCTCGACAAGATGGAAGTCGTGGAGCACTCGTCGGCGCCAGTAACAAAGGAGGGAAGCATAATCTTACACTATTCGATGCTGACATTTTGCAACTACTCCACTTGGGCGATCAAGATGGAGGCCTTGATGGAGGCTCAAGGCGTTTGGGATGCCATTGAGCCCGCGGCCGGGGTGGTCGTAAAAAAGAAGAGAGACAAGATGGCGTTGGCGTGCATTTTTTAAGCTATCCCCAAGGAGATCCTAATCCAGCTGGCCAAGCAAAAGACGGCTAAGGAAGCTTGGGAAAGTCTGAAGACAATATACTTAGGCGCTGATCGGGTGAAGAAGGCAATGATTCAAACCTTGAAGAGTGAGTTCGAGGCTATATGTATGTAGGAGACAGACACCATCGATGAGTTTGGGGGGAAATTGACGACCATCGCAAACAAGATTCGTGTATTGGAAGACAAGATGGAGGATGTAGTCATCGTCAAGAAGCTGCTCATCTCCGTCCCAGACAAGTACCTGCAGGTCGTTGCTGCGATCGAGCAGTTTGCGGATGTGGAGACCATGCCAGTCGAGGAAGTGATCGGCCGCCTCAAAGCGTACGAAGAACGCATACGCGGTCGAGGCGAGAGCAACAGCGATCAACTTCTGCTTACTCACGCTGAGTGGCAGGCACGGATGAAGAAAGGCGGCGCTGATTCACCGTCGAGAGGCAAGGGGCACTCTAGCGACGACCGAGGCCGTGGCAAGCCCCGTGGCCGTGGTCGCTAGCACGGCAGGGGTGGTCGTGGTGGCCAAATAGTGCAACACCAGGAGGGTGAGGGGACTCACGGTTCAAGCTCCAACCGTGACAAATCAAAAATCAAGTGCTTCAATTGTGAAAACTATGGGCACTATGCGTCGGAGTGTCGCAACAAACGTCGTGATGAGGAGGCGAACCTCGCACGAGCGCAAGAGAGGAGGTCGCATTGCTGCTGGGAGAGACTCAGGAGGAGACGCCTGACCTCGTCATACTCAATGAAGAGAAGATAGTACCAGACTTGCGCACTGCTGGAGAAGCGCAGGCCGACACCGATGTGTGGTACCTCGACAACGGCGCTAGCAACCACATGATGGGCCACAGAGAAAAGTTTAAGGACCTTGATCAGGACATCATCGTCCGTGTCAAGTTCGGTGATGGCTCAACCGTGCAGATTGAGGGCAAGGGATCAATCATGTTCCAATGCAAGAATAGCAAACAACGTATTTTGTCGGAGGTATACTTCATTCCAAGTTTAAGAAGTAATATATTGAGCCTTGGTCAATTAACAAAAGATGGAAGCAAGATGGAGATTGTCGATTCCTACTTGAGGGTGTTCGACAGGAATGGCATTCTGCTGATGAAGGTGAGGAGATCACCTAACCGCCTGTACAAGATAGCTTTTGAATCTTGTAGGCCGATATGTCTAATGGCTAAAGTATAAGACCCAGCCTGGTTGTGGCATGCAAGGCTCGGGCACGTGAATTTCTTCGCGCTCAAGATGATGGCAGAGAAGGGAATGGCCACCGGACTGCCAAAGATTTCTCATCCAAACCAGCTCTGTGAAGGGTGCCTCATCGCCAAACAATCACGACTGTCGTTCCCTCTGCAGGCAAGCTTCAGAGCTGAGAGGCCACTACAACTTGTGCATGCTGACATTTGCGACCTAATTACACCCGCTACACTTGCTGGTAACAAGTACTTTCTTCTACTTGTTGATAACTTCAGTCGCATGATGTGGTCTATATGCTTAAAGAAAAGAGTGATGCCTTTAATGCTTTCAAGAAATTCAAGTCTCTTGTAGAGAATGAATATGACAGCAAGATGAAGACTCTAAGAACTGATCGAGAAGGTGAGTTCCTGTCCAAGGAATTCACAAGCTTCTGTGAAGGCGAAGGCATACAACGGCACCTCACCGCACCATATACACCACAACAAAACGGCATAGTAGAGCGTCGGAATCGTACCGTGATGGCTACGACAAGGAGCTTGCTCAAGAGCATGCATGTTCCTGGAAGTATGTGGGGCGAGGCGGTCAGACATGCTGTGTACCTGCTCAACCGGTTGCCAACTAAAGCTCTCAGTGCCTTCACCCCGTATGAAGCCTGGACTGGTAAGAAACCAAACCTCGAACACTTAACGATGTTTGGATGCGTCACACACATGAAGACTGCAGGTCCTCATCATAAGAAACTTGATGACCGAAGCACGCTATTGGTGTAACTTGGTATGGAAGAGGGCTGCAAAGCACACCGTCTATATAATCCTCAACGTAGCCAGATCCATGTGCGCAGGGATGTTGTGTTCGAGGAAGAAAGGAGATGGGATTGGAACAATGGTGATGGTACCGAACCACAAGGCTGGGTAGAACTCTCAGTCGAAGATCCTGTTGTCGAGACAGTGATAACTCCACAGAGAGCAGTGGGCGCGGCTATGCACAAGCCGGAGGGCACAGGAGATGCGGCAACACCTATGACGCACAGAGCGATAATGGCATCAAGGGAGCCTACTACACCATAAGTTGCGGCCTCAACTTCGAGCGGCTCACCCACACCAACGGCAGACTCGAATGAGCCAAGGAGATACCGCTCAATTGTTGACGTATATACCGAAACTGAGGAGACCTTTCTTGATCCATAGATGTTGTTTTTGTCGGCTGAAGAACCGACAAATTTTCAAGATGCTACACTTGAGCATGAATGGCGGGAAACTATGAAGAAGGAGTTTAAAGCCATCGAGAAGAATGGGACTTGGGTGCTTACTGAGTTACCATCTGGGCACAAACCCATCGGTTTAAAATGGGTATACAAGGTAAAGAGAGACAGTGAAGGCAAAATCCTCAAGCACAAAGCTAGACTTGTGGCAAAAGGGTACGTCCAACAACATGGAGTGGACTTTGTTGAAGTGTTTGCTCTAGTGGTCAGACTCGACACAGTTCGCTTGATCATCGCTCTTGCAACCCCACACGAATGGGAGGTTCACCACATGGACGTTAAATCTGCGTTCCTGAATGGTGACCTCAAAGAGGAGGTATATGTAGCTCAACCTGAAGACTTCATCGTCAAGAACCAGGAGCACAAGGTGTATAGGCTACCCAAGGCTCTCTATGGTTTGCAGCAAGCACCAAGGGACTGGAACACACTCCTGGATAACTGCTTAAAGGAGCTAGAATTCATCAGATGCACTCAAGAGCATGCTGTGTACAAGAGGAGCAATGGAGAGGGTGCACTCATTGTTGGAGTGTACGTTGATGACTTAATCGTCACGGGCGCAAGAGCAACTGCTGTAAAGGTTTACAAGCAGCAGATGATGCAAAAATTTGAGATGAGTGACATTGGGTTACTCTCCTACTACCTTGGTATAGAGGTAGATCAACAGGGTGATCGCATTACACTGAAGCAATCAACATATGCGAAGAGAGTCTTGCAACAGTTTGGAATGGGAGATTACAATTCGACTAAGTATCCCATGGAAGCTAAACTGCAACTAAGCAAGAACCTTGAAGGAACTCCAGTCGATCCGACGCAATATAGGCATATCATTGGCTGTCTCAGGTACTTGACTCACACTCGTCCAGATATTTGTTATGCAGTCGGATTGGTAAGCAGGTACATGGAGAAGCCAACAACCATGCATCACCAGGCTGTGAAACAGATCCTCAAATATGTGAAGGGAACACTGGAGTATGGACTCATGTATGGAAGAGGACATGATGAAGATGAACTGTACCGATTCACCGACAACAACTTAGCCGGAGATATCGACGACAGGAGGAGCACCAGTAGAATGGCGTTCTACCTCAACAAGAACCTGATCACTTGGGCGTCTCAAAAGCAGAAAACTGTCGCGTTGTCCTCCTGTGAAGCTGAGTTCATGGCGGCAACGGTTGCAGCATGTCAAGCTTTGTCGCTGAGGAATCTGGTTAGTGAAGTGACTGGCCGCGAACCTAAGCCAGTCACGCTCTATGTTGACAACAAGTCCTCAATTGCATTGATGAAGAACTCAGTGTTTCATGGGCGCAATAAGCACATTGATGCTCGCTTTCATTTCATTCGTGAGTGTGTTGAAAGAGGACAGATAAATGTGGAGTTTGTGTGCACTGGAAAACAACGTGCCGATATTCTCACGAAGTCTCTCGCCAGAGTGAAGTTCGCTAAAATGCAGCAGGAACTTGGAGTTATCAACCTTGATCAAATCTAGATTAAGGAGGAGAATATTAGTTAATAATCTAGACCTGGTCCTAGGAGTAGAACATGTCAAATCTCAGATCCACTTTAGTAGGATCTAGAGTCTATTAAGGGGTTTTGTTAGCATGATTCTAGTGTTAAGTTGTGAGCAACCGTAGCTATAAAAATGTGGTTGTAATTGCACATTAAGAACAACTGAAAAAGAAAAAACAAACAAGCTTTTTGAAGCTTTTCTTTCTCCCATTCTCTGTATTCTCCAACTAATCTTGCTTTCAGTCCTTGCCTTCTGTAAGTTGCAATAAGGAACCCTCTAGCCAATAGTTTCCACTGCCGAAATTACTGACGAGTACACCCTTGGTGTGCCTGACAGCCATTCACCTTTATGTTCACCGGACAGAATGGGCACCTGGCCGCATGCGCTCTTGGCCTTAGGGCTTCGGGCCGTATGGGCACATGACCGCATGAGCATCGGACCGCATGCGGTCCAAGCCGTATAGCTCCACGAAGAATGCGTCCGAGCAAACAACCGTGCATGAAACTGACGCATAAAAGGAGTGCACGAGCGCCAGGCGACGATGTTGACGTGCAAAGTGCCACTTTGCACCCTTGAACCCGAGTCTGAGTCGCTAAGCCCCTATGAGACTTAGATCCTAAGGAAAACTTCCCAATGGTGGTGACAAAATAATTTTTTCATAATGGGGTTCATACTTAATCCCTCTAGGAAAGGCAACCTACATGGGCCACCACCCCATCTGCATATACCAATACTAAGCAAAGCTATATATTGAGATATACACATTGGTTATTGAGATATACACATTGGTGATTTTCCAATGTGGGACTAAAACTCCCAAAGCAAAGTAAAAAAACACCAACAATCCCCCACATATATGACAATATATGGTCGAACATTCCTCATAGTGACTACCCATCATGTATTAGGATAGATGTCGCCCACGACTTGAATCTTTTCGTATGGGTCAAACAACAGTACGACAAGAATGGACTAAGCCTTGAATTCTGAACCAAAGCTGATATTCTTCCCACTCGCATAATAATATCAGTTGTGCCTCTGGTCGCACATTTAAGGCCCTGTGCTTACCTGGTATCAGTGTATATTTTTTAGGTGTCTACAAGTTTACCCTCAAGAGACGACCTATATCTCTGTCCATACACTTAGGTGAGTTCTTTTAAGAGAGTTTAACTTTTCCCAGCATGAAGTCTTACGCTTCTGTGCGGTGCTACACCACTGTGACTTGGCTCGCAGCCGAGGTTAACTACCTCATGTGGTGTTACCCACTGTAGCATGAGGTCACTAGCCTCTTATTAGTGTTGTACTATATCCCAGCATGAAGCCTTGTGCTCCCATGAGGTGCTACGCCGTTGTGACATGGCTCGCAGTCGAGGTTGATTATCTAATGTGGTGTCACCCACTGTAGCATGAGGTCACCGACCTCTTAGTAGTGATGTACTATAACTCTCTACCTTTTCAGCATTAGACTACATGCCTATTTGCGGTGCTACTGCCACTGTGACATGACTCACAACCGAGGCTTTACATCTTTTACCTTATCGTAGTGTCACACCACTATAGCATGGAATACAAGTCCCTTGTAGTGTTGAACTATACATGCTTCTTGCAGCGCACGTCGGACATTCACTCTGCCCGAGAACTCATTAAGGTGTCAAAGCCAACCTTATACATGAATTATTCTATAGAACAAAAAGTAGACTACAATGGTTTCGGGTACGTATCCCACATTGTCCATAAGGACTACCCAATGTACTTGATATTTTTCCAGTCAATGGTCCTCCATTGAACCAAAAGCTAGATGCCTAGTAGATTTTTTTTGAACTAATAGCATAAAACTTAATGGTAGGATTACAAAGATACAATATCTGAGGTCCTTCAATCCCATTTTACCTGTTGTGTGTTCGACTAGCTAGCGCCTGAGACCTTTAGTGAACGGATCTTCCAGGTTCTCCTGACTCCGAACATCCACTAATGGAATGACACCAATCTTGATGAGATTGTTCAGTGCTCTGTACCGAAGCCGCATAGTTCTCTTCTTTCCATTAAAGAGATTATTAGATGCTGCTGCTGCATTTGCCTGGTTGTTGCAGTATATCGGTACAACGGAAATCTACACACCAACCATTAGAAGATCGTACATAAGCTCCAGAAGCCATTCTGCTTTATCTGCTGCAACTGCAAGTGCATAGAACTCAGACTCCATCGATAAGCGTGAGAGCATAGTCTGTTTATTCGACTTTCACGATATGACAACTCCTCCCATTGAGAAAACATATCCTCCTGTGGATCTCTCGCTCTCTTCTTCTGAACACCAACTAGCATCACTGAAGCCTTCTACCACTACTGGATATCCGCTGTAGTAAAGTGCAAACTGACCAGACTGCCTGGGCATACCACCCGTAGTGTGTAAGATGGCCCGTCCCTCACGTATCCAAAAATATCTTTCTGATAGGTGCTGGATTTGATCTTGAAGTATCCAGTCAACATTCCACCTTGGGTGGGAGTAATCTCCCAATCCATCATCCTCTTTGAGGCTAGGCAAGTAAAAATTGAGAGCGACAATTGGCACTCGATCTTAGGTACGCACATTTTGAGGTCATTTGCCTAAAAATACCAATCCATTTTTATCTTCATGATTTCGTCACCAGTGGCGACCACTTAATCCCTAATCAAGAATTGGGACTTCTTAAAGTACGCTTCGGTCCCATCCCCCACGAGAATCATGTTAGAGTCCATCAATAGTTGGAGGAAGACATAGTGTTGCGCCTTGATGAGTGTCATCCTCCTTGGGGATTGGTCTTTCGCGATGAGAGCTTTTGCAGGATTGACGACTTCTTCGGTATAGTCCAATCCCAACAGACTGAGGGAAGGACCAAAAAGGACCTCACCTAGAGAGGGCACGACCAAGGACACTGCACAAAGAACAAAACAAAGGTTAGGTCTCTGAAATATATAGTAAAAAAAATCATAAAAGACCCAAAAACATGCGCGTAGCCCAACCACGCTCATCATTGAGCCGCAGCGCATGCCCACGATGTGGCACAACTAAGTGAGATGGCCGCATGTCTTTCCTTAATTTTTTGAATATCATTACACCTTTAATAGCAGTCTTAGGTTAGAATTCTTAACTATATAGGATGACTATAGAAAATTCATTTAGCAAGGATCTATATGATAAGTCAAGTGGAACATAGTGGATAGATAAAATCTGTGGGATATTCTTTATCCTAAGATTCTTTATAGTTTTCCTAAGAACATATCTTAGAATCGATAGGTTAACCTCTATAAAGATTTTAACTAAAAGCTTGACTTGCATCATATCCTTTTATTTTTTTATTTTTAGACCTGCATGGGCTACCACTAATGGGCCCTTTAACTGTGTAACATGAAGGTTATTAGTTTTAGGAGAGACCACAATAACCATCTTCTTTAACCTTTTATTGGTTATTTCTAAAGTTTCAACATGGTTTAGATAGTTTTAGACTCTTAATGATCAATTTTGGAAGATTTTAACAATTGTTTCAAAACCAATGAATGATGACGAGAAGATTGTCTAGCGAGTATTTATTTTTTTCTTTTTCGTGAACCTTCGAATTTAATACCTTCATGAAAGAAAATTTACCATACAATGCATTAATATATTAATTGAATCTTAGAATTTATGAATTGGGTATGGTCAGATATCAATGTTTATGTATATAATGGGGTTGGTGGATGTAGTATTTTTGCTACCTGGTCATCAGATTTCTCTGAAACATGCTTGTAGTTCAAATGGCATAAACTTGCTTCTTTCTTCGACCTTTCATGGAGTTATTGGAAGGTGCCTTTGCAAGAACTCGAGGAGAGACCCATACCATCTATGCCTATAATCAAGACCTCCAATTGATTCTACTAGATCAAGACCATCATCAGAGCTTTAAAATTCCTCAAGCTTAACGACGATGCTAGGTCTTATTTTTGAAAGAAAATCTACAGGAAGGAGGTACCACAATTTTCTCCTGATGATGATGAACTTCTGATCATATGTATTATGAGGCATCACATTATTTGGGGATCAAAAATTTACCCAAATTTTATGTAATTGATGGAAAGAGAAATATATACTTATATAGACTATAATTAAAAATATTGGTGAGAAATTGTGAGCGATGAGTCTAAAATAAAAGTATCTATATTGGTTTTAAGAGATGCAATTTATTAATAGCCTCAAATAGAAGTGTCTATATATTGGTTTAAGAGATGGAATTTAATATATCCATCCTAGATATATATTAAGCAAACAAAAGTAAGAAAATAAATTAATTTTATTATCATTGTATTTTTAATTTGTACCTTATGGTTTGGTCACATGATTAACATATAATTTATCTTCCCTTTTGATCTCTCCAATTGTATTATTGATTTTGGGTATTTCTAGAGCTTACTCAATGTCTTCTCAAGTTATATAAAATGTAACAATTGTCTCATGCTCCGGTCCCAGAATATGAAGAGTCGAGTACGTAACATCGTTTTCAAGCTATGCGACATACAAATATCCAGTACCCATATCAACTGTTGCTCGTAAATTCTAAGATATGTTTACCATATGTCATATTTGTATAATAAATAATTAACATCATGGGTAAATGATATTTATAAAACAGTAAATAGGAATTTGACTATTCTACCCAATTACAACTATTAACCCGATATGTATATATAACCATTTATACCTTTAATTGATGATGAGCAGCAAATTGGTTCTAATATGATCGTCTTCAATCGTAGCTTCTCGTTATTGTTCTCCAGCTGTTCTTCGATGTTCTATAGTAGCTCCCTAGGAAATATTTTTATAAATCTAGTATACAATACTAGGTCGTCAAATGACATATAAGCCCTCATTCAATATTAAGAAAATAAAATAAAATAAATCAAAAATTATGAGAAATGATCAGATTCTTAATTTCCATGATTAAGAAATAGAATATTTAATTTCTAGAACTTGTTATAGTATAAATTTGAAATATGACTTCGACAAGATCTTATTCTAGTAATTTTCTCAGTGGTCGATCAATTATTACATCCTACTCACTACCACAATCACAATATGTTTTCTATATGATAATACAATTTAGAGAACATATTTGGATCACATACAATACCTATTTTTCTAATAATAATCCTATGACAAGGGATCAGGTTGTGGAAGGATGACAATGTGCTTAGGATCCGACCCCTCACATCAGGTGAGGAAAATATTTTATATTAATTCACCTAATCGATTTATTATTCAAAATAGGTATGGATTCAGGGTAGGTAAGTGAGCTAAGCCTCACACACTTTGTAAGGCCTTGTAGAGGGAGCGAATTCTGATCGATTTTATTTATTATTATATCAAAAGAATTTTGTATGGTGTGATCCAATTGTTCTCTCCCTACCAATGTACTAACTTAAAGATACAAACATTCATATTATATTATCTTGCATTAAGTTTCTACTAGGCACAAGTATGAATCTTGAATCTCGATTCGTGTATCTAAGTACCACGAAGAGCGAGAATATGATACACTATTTTATTCCTTCCAAAAAGGATCATATCATGAAATCTGGATATTATGATTACAATAATTTATTCACATATAAGCAAAATTTAGGATTTAGAAAGCTAGGTCTAACTTAGTATTTATTCACACAGGCTAATTTTGGATTTTATCTTCAGCATATATACTAAATTATATTTAAATTTGGTTGTAAGGGTCCCAAATATCAATTTTGGACCGATATACTTAAGTTTTATCTATACTATGGATACCTAGCCGGTTTGCACTAGATTTTCATTCTCGAATTGGATATGGAAAATATTCTAAATCACACAAATGCTAAATTTTTCTTTAGCTAGGCTTTGATAAGTCAAATTGAGCTATTGGGGACTAATACTACCATGAATTTCATGTATATGGGCCTATAGCCTGTTATACTAGGTTTCATAATCCTATGAAACTAATTTTAACATTTCTAGTCTCATTGAATGTTGAGAATTAAACTTACCTTGGGTTATATATTAAAAGTCCTATTCTGGACTGATACGACCGATTATCGATACCCTAAGTATCCTTCCTTAGATAACCTTTCGATTATTAATTCACATTTCATCGTATATGGTTTTAATCCATGATTCTTAGTTTATGGTGCGATGTTATAAAACTCCTAGACTAAAATAAAAATATAAATTAAGACAATTTTGGAGTTCAATACAGCCTATGCTATATTTGAATTGCAACTCAAGGTTTGCCCAAATACCGGAAGTATATAGTTACACCTGTATGGCCTAGAATTAGAGTAATGGTAACTAATTGAGCTCCAATTTAATTTTGTATGGTGACATATTATTTCCTATTGGCATATTCCTATTATTCTAATTGGTTTTCCACAATTCTAGGTTAGGATGGTTAACATCTACTTCATAAACTTATTATAGACTATATACATATATGTTTATAGATCAAGTCCTACGTATAATAATTTATCTAGGATACGACTCATGAATGGTACATAGATATACTTTCAACTCTGTGTCAGACGCGGCTTGTTTTCATATACTCATGTATATACACACATATACACTATATATATACACTATATATATATATATATACGGGAGATGTAGGGAGCAAGACGGAAGAGAGAAAGAGAGGCGGTGCCTCTCTCCCATCCAATTTTTTTAAAGATAATTAGATTTATCATAATAGAATTATTATGTATAATACTATAGCATATAAAAAATTATACTTGTATATATACCGGTTTAAACATGGGTACTGTATTTACGATATACATATCTGACACTCTACCCATCTTACAAAAATTTTGTCCTTGAAATTTAAAATTTAAAGTTAAGCCTTTTCAAGAACAATTAGAAAGAAGAAACAAGATATTCTACCTACCGTATAGAGTTTAAGTAGTAATCTATCAAATTATCAAATAAAATATTTCAAAGCATATTTGTTAAAAGCTTTACAGATACAAATGATATGCAGAAATACATATATAATCATGGGTTAAATTTTATAGAATCAATATAGCTGTTAGATACAACAACCGTGAATGTTCTACAAAATCAAAATCATATTCCTCATTTCTCATTTTATGACGTGATATAGTAATCATGTGCTTTGACATTGCACATATGGCTGCAATCAAGGTGCCATTTTATTATCTGGATTCTTAGTTGTAGTTTTTTGCTACCTCATCATTTATATCCCTAGAATGAGTATGAGTTATGATTGTAAAGTAGCCATACATGTCATAAAATTCTTGGTAATCCAAATATATTTAATATAAATACTGAATTTTAACTATAAATAATACAATCCTCACTTTTTTCATAATATCCAAACTTAATTTGTAATATAGAATAAAGTCTCTTGATAAATTATTATATATCTACATTATTAAAGGTACATATTTTAAATTATTCAGGTCAATAGTTTCCAAATCTAAACTGAGATAAAACGAAGTTGATTTATGAATATCTAGCATGAAAAATATTGTCTAGATTCCCAAAATCTTACTAAATCTCTGAATCATGTTTCAAGAATATACTGCCTCTCCAGTCTAGATGGCTAAACTTATCTTTTCACGATGCAATTGATTGACTACAGTTCTTGCTGCCTCATCAAATCAGTTAAGAAATTTTTGGGTTCTTGACACAAATAAATAAATATTCCTTCACATAAAATTAAATTACAGAAATTCCAATTAGCAATATTGTCTTACAGGAAATCAAATGGAGAATCAATGAGTAATATATAAATATATAGATATTTGATGGAGGGTAATTGCTGAAATCAGGGATACTGCTGAAAAAATAAGATGGGGAAATAAGGATATAATTAAATATTATAAATCAATAAGATTTAGATGAAACAAGGAGATTGAGGAATTTAAAGAAATTTTGGGATTTGTGAGAAATAGATATATAAAATCTGACAAGAAAGGAGGGACGAGTCAGGATTTAAGAACTAATAAGATCAAGACACCAAGGAGTCATACTATACTTAATAATCTATATACAAAAATATATACAATATATATTATGCCTATACCTTAAGTAGGATACTGCTAGAACTAGATTACTCAATAGTTCTTCCAAGCTATATTTATATATATGCCAATCCCATATAACATACTATACCAAATCTAAATTGAAGTCTAAAATCATCATTAGCCTATTGTTTACGTGGTCCTTATTCCTTTATGGTTTCCATCGATATAATAGTTCTAAATAAATCTGAACCCCGGGTTTACTAAGCTACAAAGTTCAAGATTCTTACGAAATTTTCTATAATCCTTCACATGCTACTCTAATACGAATACTTATTTAATTCTCTCTGACTTAATTGACCTAAATTTTAGTTCATGTCTTTCCTTAATTTTTTGAATATCATTACACTTTAATAGAAGTCTTAGGTTAGAATTCTTAACTATATGGGATGACTATAGAAAATCCATTTAGTAAGGATCTATATGATAATTCAAGTGGAACATAGTCAATAGATAAAACCTATGGGATATTCTTTATCCTAAGATTCTTTATAGTTTTCGTAAGAACATATCCTAGAATATGTAGGTTAAGCTCTATATAGATTTTTCCTAAAAGCTTGACCTGCATCATATCATATGTTCTTTATTTTTTGAGACATGCATGGGCTATAACTAGTGGGCCCATTAACTGTGTGACATGAAGGTTATTAGTTTTAGGAGAGACCACAATAACTGTCTTCTTTAACCTTTTATTGGTTATTTCTAAAGTTTCAACATGGTTTAGATAGTTTTAGACTCTTAATGATCAATTTTGGAAGTTTCTAACAATTTGTTTTAAAACCAATGAATGCTGATGAGAAGATTGTCTAGAGAGTACTTCTTTTTTTCGTGAACCTTCAAATTTAATACTTTTATGAAAGAAAAGTTACCATACAATGCATTAATATATAAATTGAATCTTAGAATTTATGAATTGGGCATGGTCAGATATCAATGTCCATGTATATATGGGGTGGGTGGATGTAGTATTTTTGCTACATAGTCATCAGACTTCTATGAAACATGTTTGTAGTTCAAATGGCGCAAACTTGCTTCTTTCCTCGACCTTGCATGGAGCTATTGGAAGGTGCCATTGCAAGAACTTGAGGAGAGGCCCAAATAATCTATGCCTATAATCAAGACCTCTAGTTGATTCTACAAGATGAAGACCATCATCAGAGCTTTAAAATTCCTTAAGCTTATCGATGATGCTAGGTATTAATTTCGAAAGAAAAACTACAGGAAGGAGGTACCTTAATTATCTCTTGATGATGATGAACTTCTGATCATATGTATTATGTGGCATCATATTATTTGGGGATCAAGAATTTACCCGAATTTCATGTAATCGATGGAAAGAGAAATTTACACTTATATAGAATATAATTAAAAAGATTGGTGAGAAATTGTGAGCGATGAGTCTAAAATAAAAGTATCTATATGTTGGTTTTAAGAGATGCAATTTATTGATAACCTCAAATAGAAGTGACTATATATTGGTTTAAGAGATGGAATTTAATATATCCATCCTAGATATATAATAAGCAAACAAAAATAAGCAAATAAATTTATTTTATTATCATTGTATTTTAATTTGTACCTTATGTTTGGTCACATGATTATCATATAATTTATCATCCCTTTTTATCTCTCCAATTGTATTATTGCTTTTGGGTATTTCTAGAGCTTACTCAATGTCTTCTCATGTGAAAAAATGATAAATATGGAAAAAGGTTACTTTCATTATTTTGATGCATGAGCCTTTATATAGCAGAGTTTACATCAATATTGTTTAAACTAACTGATGAGGTTACAACTGAATCCTAAAATTATGGTTAGAGATAATTATAAAGACAAAATCAGAGATTGTCTAAACTAACTCATGAGGTTACAACTGAATCCTACAATCATGGTTAGAGATAAATACAAAGACAAAATCAGAGAAAGACTAAGCCAATAACTTAATACCCTCCCGCAAGCTCACGATCGAGTAAGAACGAGAAGCATGGACCGTAAGTTTTGAAACCGTGAGGAGCCAACAACTTTGGTAAAAATGTCCGCTATCTGATCAGCAGATTTGACATGCCTAACAATCAGAGCACCTGCCTGAACTTGTTTCCGGACAAAGTGATAGTCAATTTTGATGTGCTTGGACTGTTAGTGAAAGACCGGATTTGCAGTAAGAAAAGTGGCACTGATATTATCACAAAGAAGAATGGGAGGACCAGGAGATGGTGCCGCCATTTCCTTGAGAAGCTGTTGAAGCCAAATAAGTTCAGCCGAGGCAAAGGCAATAGCCCTATACTCAGCCTCAGTGCTAGAGCGAGCAACCACATTCTGTTTGCGAGAAGACCAGCTCACAAGGTTGCCTCCAAAGTAAACCGAGAACCCATGTTGAGGGCGACAGTCCTTGGGATCAGAAGCCCAGCCAGCATCAGTAAAGCAAACAAGCCGAGTGTTACGAGCAGGACGAAAGAAGAGGCCGGAATCGAGTAAACCCTTGAGGTAGCGGAGGATTCGTTTGACCGCAGCCCAATGATGTTCCGATGGCTGGTGCATGAACTGGCAGACCCGATTGACTGAGTAGGAAATCTCAGGCCGGGTGATGGTGGCATATTGGAGAGCTCCTACGATGCTGCGGTAGAGATGGACGTCGGAGAACGGATCACCGTCCGAAACGAGCCGAAAACCTGGAACAGCCGACGAGGCTATGGGTTTAGTGCCCATCATTTTGCTACGATCAAGGAGGTCCAAAATGTACTTTCTTTGGAAGAGTAGAAGACCAGCTGAATTACAATGGACTTCAATTCCCAAGAAAAGTTGAGATCACCCAAATCCTTCAAGGAGAAAACCGAGTTGAGATACTTGACAAACTCATCAATGAAGGAAGAGTTGGAACCTGTGATAATGAGATCATCCACATAAACAAGCACATAGACAACATCAGGGCCATGACGTTTGATGAAAAGAGTGGTATCGGAGATGCATTGCTGGAAGCCATGACGAAGCAAAGCCTGGTTGAGCTTCTGAAACCATGCTCGCGGAGCTTGCTTGAGGCCATAGAGTGCCTTTTTGAGGCGACAGACATAGGACGGCCGATCAGGAGAAGTGAAACCCGGTGCTTGCTCCATATAGACAGTTTCTGCTAGATCACCATTGAGGAAGGCATTATTAATGTCAAACAGACGGAGAGGCCAATGACGAGTGACAGCAATGCTCAATACCACCCGAATCGTGGTAGGCTTGATGACCGGGCTGAATGTGTCAAAGTAGTCAACTCCCTCTTCTTGATTGTATCCCTTGGCAACCAAACGGGCCTTGTACCAGTCAATAGAGCCATCTGGTTTCTTCTTGATCCTGAAAACCCACTTACAACCAACAATATTAGAAGATGAGGGCCTAGAAACCAAGTCCCAAGTCCCATTAGCAGTTAAGGCATCAAACTCTAGTTGCATAGCATGTTGCCAATTGGGGTTCTTTTTGGCTTGTAAGAAAGTTTTAGGTTCAAAATCAGAGGAATCACAGAGAATAGGGTGTTTGGTAGTAGTGTGGGCTTTAGGTTTAAGGGAATTAGTGGAGGCTCGAGTGACCATACCGTGGGTCAAAGTTTTGGAGGGGCAAAAATACGAGGGAGCATGTTGATATGGCATAACCGGCGAAGGGATCGGTGGTGGGGAAGGTGGCACCACCGTGGGGGAATGTGGCGTGAGGTCGGAGGAAGACGAAGACGACGGCTGAATGGGAGTCGGTCGAGAAGAATCCGAAGGAGAAGATGCAACCGAGAGTGGTGTTAATACAGCTTCTTGAAGCAGAAAAAGAGAGATATCAGGACAAGGCGAATCTAGCTGTCCGGACTGAGAATTATGCTCCAAAAAAGGAAAAGAAGACTCATCAAAGACAACATGACGAGCAATGTACGTTCGAGAGGAAGAAATGTGATAGCACAGATATCCTTTATGTTTAGCACTATACCCTAAGAAGATGCATGCCACAGAACGGAATTCCAACTTGCTACTGTTGTAAGGGCGAAGATAAGGAAAACACAAGCAACCAAAGGATTTCAGAAAATGATAATCAGGTTGATGCTGATATAGGCATGCATACGGGGACTTGTTCTGAAGAATAGGAGTTATAGTTCTATTAGTCAAGTAAATGGCGGTATGAAAGGCATATTCCCAAAATTCCATAGGAAGATAGGAATGTGCCAAAAGAGCCAACCCTCTTTCAATAATAATCCTATTCCTTCTTTCAGAAGCACCATTTTGTTCAGGAGTGTGAGGGCAAGAAACACGATGAAGAATGCCATTAGTTTCAAGAAACGTTGATACAGTTCGGTACTCGTCAGCCCAATCAGATTGAAAAGCTTTGAGTTTAGTGGAAAACTGTGTCTCAACCATAGTTTTGAAAGATGTAAAGGCAGACAAAACCTGAGACTTAGCCGCCAAGAAATAAACCCAAACAAATTTGGTGTAATCGTTAATAAAAATGACAAAATAGCGATTGCCATTTAAAGAAGACACAGAGGCAGGGCCCCAAACATCTGAATAAATTAAATTAAAAGGATTTTTAGAGGGAACATGACAAGAGGGTAGATGATGTCTTTGACTCTTGCCTAATTGACAAGCACTACACAAAGGCAATGATTTATTTGCACAAACAGGCAAATTAAAAGTAACTAATTGATGACGCAAGATGGACTCATGCGGATGAGCAAAGCGATGATGCCAACAAGAGACAGAGGCGCGTTCACCAACAAAAACTCTGGGAGCGGGTGAGCGAACAGGAAGCCGGTACAAGCCATTCTCAACGATTCCCTTGAGTATTCTCGTGCCCTGAAGGTCCTTAACATAACAATGATTAGCATGAAGTTCCACAAAAACATTGTTATCGAGGCATAATTGACGAACACTAAGAAGGTTTTTAGATACTTCAGGCACAACGAGAATATCTTTAAGGGTAAGGGATTTAGCAACATATTTAGTAGAGAGAGAAAGATTGCATGTATGCATAATGGGAAGGGACTGACCGTTTGCGACGACAAGGCTGTCACTGCCAGTGTACTCGGACTGGAGGTTGAGGCCGGACAGGTCAGCCGTGACGTGATTCGTCGCTCCAGAGTCAACCACCCATGGGTCGATGATGGTGGACGGGCTGGCGGTGTACGCCACATGCGCCTGCTTGCTGGCGGACTAGCGGAGGCGATCAGCGGCGCGGCGATTGGTGGCAGGGAAGGGAGACAGGTTAAGTCGTTGATGGCAATTTCGTGCTTCATGACCCTGCTTGTCGCAGAGTTGACACACCGGACGAGAGCGGTCGCCAGACGTGGCAGAGTCCAACGGAGAATGTCGACTTGCAGCCGCGCCTCTACGATGAGCAACATGGGACACCGGAAAACTGGATTCGGCGCAAGAGTCAAGTATGCACTGTTCTTCCTGAAGAAGGAGGCCGAGCAGCTCATTCGACGAAATCGGTTCCAGCCGCATACTCAGTACTGTTTTGAACGCACTATATTCAGCCCCTAAGCCAAATAGCACAAAAGAGACAAAATCCTCATCCGATACAGAGGGGATACATTCAGCGAGGGAATCAGAAATTGCCCTTTTCTTCTCAACATATTCCAAGATAGACAGGTTTCCCTTGGAGAGCAATTGTAGTTGTTGTTTCAAATGCATCTGCCTGGCACGAGTTTGGGAGTAAAACATCTGCTCTAACATGGACCAAAGTTTCGCGGTTGTGGCAGCCGAACAACGTGACCAAGCATAGGAGTGGAGAGAGTGGATCGCAGCCATAAAAGAACCAGTCGGTCCTTGCGCTTCTAAGCAACAAAGTTAGGATTCAGGCTGGTGGTGGTTGATGAATCTGCGGCCGATGAAACAGTCGGCGGAGGAGCACCACCAGCGACAAGAAATCCCTCAAGCTCATAAGCCTCAAGAGCCGAGCGAATTGTGCCGCGCCATAGAGAGTAATTTGAGCGATCGAGATGGACTACTAGCGCCAGGAATTGAAGGTTGGCCCCGGCGCCACCAGTAGCAGTGAACAAGATTTGAGTAGCGGAAGGAGTAATCTGGTTATTTTCGGAAGACATAGCGTAGGATCAGTTTAGGCTATTCTGATACCATGTAAAGAAATGATAAATATGGAAAATGTTACTTTCATTATTTTGATGCATGAGCCTTTATATAGCATAGTTTACATCAATATTGTTTAAACTAACTCATGAGGTTACAACTGAATCCTACAATCATGGTTAGAGATAATTACAAAGACAAAATCAAAGATTGTCTAAACTAACTCATGAGGTTACAACTGAATCCTACAATCATGTTTAGAGATAATTACAAAGACAAAATCAGAGAAAGTCTAAGTCAATAACTTAATATCTAAAGTTATATAAAATGTAACTATTGTGTCACGGTTCGATCCCAGAATACGACGAGCCGAGTACGTAACATTGTTCCCAAGCTATGCGACATACAAATATCCAGTACCATATTCGCGACTGTCCCTCATAAATTCTAAGATAGGTTTAACATATGTCATAATTTGTGTAATAAATAATTAACATCTTGGATAAATGATATTTTTAAAACATTAAATAAGAAGTTTACTATTCTACCCAATTACAACTATTAACCTGATATGTATATATAACCATTTATACCTTTAATTGATGATGAGCAGCAAATTGGTTCTAATATGATCGCCTTCAATAGTAGCATCTCGTTATTGTTCTCCAGTTGTTCTTCAATGCGCTATAGTAGCTTCCTTGAAAATATTTTATAAATCTAGTAAACAATACTAGGTCGTTAAATGGCGTGTAAGCCCTCAGTCAACCATAAGAAAATAAAATGAAATAAATCAATTTTTTTAAGAAATGATCTGATTCTTAATTTCCATTATTAAGAAATAAATTATTTAATTTCTAGAACTTGTTATAGTGTAAAGTTGAAATATGACTTCGACAAGATCCTATTCTAGTAATTTTCTCGGTGTTCGATCAATTATTACATCCTAATCACTACCTCAATCACAAACATGTTTTCTATATGATAATAAAATTTAGAGAACACATTTGGATCACATACAACACCTATTTTTCTAATAATAATTCCAAGACCAGGGATCAGGTTGTGGCAGGATGGCAATGTGCTTAGGATCCGACCCCTTATATCAGGTGAGAAAAATATTATATATTGATTCACCTAATCGATCTATTATTCAAAATAGGTATGGATTCAGCGTAGGTAAGTGAGATAAGCCTCACACACTTACTTTGCAAGGCCTTGTAGAAGGAGCTAATACTGATCGATTTTATTTATTATTATATTACAAGAATTTTGTATGGTGTGATCCAATTGTTCTCACCTACTAATGCACAAACTTAAAGCTACAAATATTCATATTATATTATCTTGGATTAAGATTCTGCAAGGCACAAGTATGAATCTTGAATCTCAGTTCGTGTATCTAAGTACAACGAAGAGCGAGAATATGATACATTATTTTTTTCCTTCCAAAAAAGTATATCATAAACTCTGGATATAATGATTGCAATACTTTATTCACACAGGCAAAATTTGGGATTTAGAGAGCTAGGTCTAACATAGTATTTATTCTCACATAGGCTAAATTTGTATTTCATCTTCACCATATATGTTGAATTATATTTAAATTTGGTTGTAAAGGTCCCAAATATCAATTTTGGACCGATATACTTAAGTCTTATCTATACTATGGATACCTAGCCAGTTTGCACTAGATTTTTATTCTCGAATTGGACATAGAAAACATTCTAAATCACACAAATGCTGAATATTTCTTTATCTAGGCTTTGATAAGTCAAATTGAGCCATTGGGGACTGATACTACCATGAATTTCCAGTATATGGGCCAATAGCCTGTTATACCTTATAGCATGAGGTAAAAGGCAATATACACAGGGGAGGACACTCATTAGACATATGGGCTATGTATATATTTTTTTTGCTAAAGGACAGCGAATGATAGCTAGCCAAGGCGAAAGGATGCTAACGACCCTGATAAGTAGTGAGCCTTTTACCTCATTCAGAGATGAGCCATACAAGAAACCTGCCTTCTTATTTGGTGATGCATCAGTCGATCATCTCAAACGAAGCCTAAGAAGGAAAAATGAGTCTTCAAAATAGGTGATAGAGTGATGTATCTTCCTGATTTGGCATGAGATTATCCTCTATTAGCATTTCACAATGCTACATCTCCAGGGAAGATGGACTGGGACTTGACCCCTTGGATTTATGGCGCCAAGCACGGCAAAATCTGCCACAAACATGATGATAAGGAAAAATAGTCTTCTACAGTACCCAAGACGAACATGTTATCCCCATGCGACGACTGCATCCTGGGTCTGTGCTTAGCAAAGATTCATTACTCATTCAACCCTCCCAGTCCCTGAATTTCGCAAATCTTTTCACTGAAGCTGGAGGAATATACCCCTTGAAGAGTTCCAAACTTACGGAATGGGTCACCAACAATACTATTTGTTGGAACCTGATCACTGTGTGGATATTAGTGAATTATGAAGCAGGACTTGATATGATAGGTCTTTACAATGCCGTTTTGACAACTGGCTATGGCCTTTCTCTGAATCACAATATGTTCCTCGCGTTGGGGGAAAGATACAATGCCCGCACCAGGACTTTCTCTACCCCGCATAGAGAATTGGGACTCGCACTACACGAGATGCACGTAGTATCGAATTTACCAATAGGGGAAGAACCATATGAAGAATATGTTCCCACCAATAAAGAACTTCAAGACCTGGCTAAGAAGGAACCACGTCTCGTCGAGGTATACCAGGAGTTGATATGCCATTATTTAGCCTGCAACCGCTACTACAACACAGACTCTGGCATAGTCTACACCCGTGAGTGGTTTGTTTACATGTTCATGAACCGAGCCAAGGACGAAAAATCCAGAGATGAGAAAGACGTTGAGATCCTGCCCATCTAACCGTTAAGCGCTACTTTGGTCGAAGATCTCATGAGGGAACATAAGGCTCCTGACAAGAATTAAGAAAGTCTTGTAGGGAATTTTCCAACCGGTGTCACCCTCACATTTTCATTCAAGGGTAGTTTGGTAATTGACATGGGTAATTATAATTTTAGGATTAATTATATTTAATATTTATACATGCATGATTATTTAATTATTGTATTATTTATTGGTTGCTAGTTGTAGATTTGTTTTAGACATGTGTAGTGGACCTAACCCACTTATTAGAATGCATGAACCAATATTTTGGATGAGTTTAGTTTGAGCCCATGAATTAGGCCCATGGATTACGAGGTGGGATTAATTAGAGAAGCCATTAGACTAGAACCTTCCCTCCCTATTAATTTCTTCATAAGAGGCCCCAAGGGTTATTTGAGACTTTTCACATTGCTTGGAGAGGGGGTTATATGGCCGGCCACCTATAAAGGAGAGAGAAACCATTTTATTTCACCAAATTCCCAAATTCTTATATCTATAATTTTCCCTCTTCTAATTCCCTCCATTTCCCTCATCAATTCTCCACCAATTCTTCACCAATCCCTTTCCAAATTATTTATTGAGGCTTCTACTTCAAGGATCTATAAGAAGGAAGCAAGGAGCATGGAGGAGGAGGCCAAGATCTACAAGAAGATGAACTATTTTGTACTTGGAGACTTTTTATTAGGAATCTATCCCCCAATAGGTATATTTCAGTTTTTACTTTTATAATAGACTCTAGATCTGATATTTAACCATGAGAAACCAACCCACATGCGTAGGCTACCCATAGAAATTGGTTTTAGGTTCATCGGAGACCTACGGTGGAAGTTATGTGCATTTTGGTGCCAATTTTGGGAAAATTTTGAGATTGGCACATGTAGTGGTTGTCATTGGGTCTAATAGATCTAAATAACATATGATTGCTTGTTTGTGAATAGTGTCGTGTCCACAATTGGGTACGTGTAGCCCGTATCTTGTCAATTTGACAAAACGGGTTAATTTTTGTGGTTTTTCTCCGACACGGGGCCTTGTGCATATCACATTGCGACATGGACACATAGTTACTCTAATTACTATATGTATTGCTCATAATTAGTGTATTAGATTTATTTGTGTCCTTCGGGATGCGTTTTGTTGTGTAGTGGAGCCGTATCGCAAGCGTATCACAGAACTAGTGTGATACGGGTGCGATGCACTCCACATGTTTGATGTTTTGTCCTCTTTCCTATACGTACATGTGTATATATATATATATATATATATATATATATATATATATATATATATGATAATTAAGTGATATACATATGTATATATTAGTGTATTTATGATTAGTGTATAGGTGTGTGTATATATTAGTATATATATATGATTTATATGTTTATATATATATATATATATATATATATATATATATATATATATATATATATGTATATGTAGCTAGTTATTTCTATATGTGTTGTATATAGATATGTGTGTGTATTTGTGTTACTTACATATACGTATATATGCGTTTGTGTTTATGTATATAGAGTGTTATGTATGAGAGGCGTTATATGTATCTATGTATATATATAGCTAGTTATCTATATGGGTATGTATATATATAACACTCTATATACATAAACACAAACGCATATATACGTTATATATATATATATATATATATATATATATATATATATATATATACTTGTATATATGTGTTGTGTTTGTGTGTGAGTGGTGAGGGCGAGCATTAGTGTCAGCAGAGGAGAGGAGCTCGGGGCGCACTGCCCAACAGAGATCATAAATGGCAGCAAGGGAAGACTGTGCAGTATTATACTGCATAGTGTTTCAGAAATGCACAGTACTGTGCAGCTGCACTCGGGCAGCAACAATAAAGAGCTGCTGCAGCTCAGCAAGGAAGTCGAGCAGTGCCAGTATCGGATAACTGCAGTACACTGCAGCAGTGAGGAACCCAGCAGTCAGCGCTCAGCATTCAACAGAAGGAGAACTCTGTAGTATAACAATTGCATTCAACATTTACATTGGGCTCGGGCATGCAGCAAGTGGTTCACTGGAGAGAAGTATCAGTAGCTGCAGCACAGCATGAAGAGGGGCTCAGGCCTCAGGCCACGACTAGACAGCAAGGTATCAGCACCACTGCACAGTGCTCACCAAAGAAAAGAACCACAGCAACACCTGGTAGTAGTATCAGCAGGCAGGGAGGTTCCTGTGTCAGTAGCTATATTCAGGTAATAGTTAGTTAATAGTTTGTTAGTTGGGTTTGGCGTTTACAAGGTATTGATGTTTTGGGTAGGTAGCTATATTTGGTTAGCATTTTATAATGTTACAGTTAGTTAGTGAGATAGGTATATTAGTGTTAGTTAGATTAATGTTAAGGTATTGAGTATTTGAGGTAATTGGGTTATGGTTAGTAGATTAGTTGTTAATTACTTTGGTAGTAGTTATATGGTGTAGTTAGTATATATATATATATGTGTGTGTATAATAGTTGATATTAGTAGTTAGTTTCTATATTATATATGGATATATATATTATAGTGTTAATTTATAGTTAGTATATTATCTTGGGGTATTGTATATGTGTATTAGCTATATGTTAGTGTTTTGGATTACCTTCGGATACCAAGGTATTGGGTCGATACCCAAGGTATTGACTTTGGGTATCGAGATAGGTGCGATAAGCATTGGTGCAAGGCCAAGGTGTCGTATTTTCCTTTTTTTGATCTAGTATTATAATATGTGACTTGTATATATATATAAAATACTATTTTCATATACAAAAACCTGCGTATCTTAGGATACGACTCTTTCAGTGCTTTGTTATTTCTTAGCTTAGGTAGTACAGCATAGTTTCATAGCGTATCGACTTAGTGACTTAGTGTTAGACTCTTACAATCTAGATTTTATCGGTTTGACCTAGAAATAGTGTATTGACCTAGAATTGTATCAACTTAACTAATTTTCATTCTTGAACCTTGTATTGATGCAACGTACCATATATAGGTTATGTGACACCAGCTTAGGCATCGAGAGACACACATTACTCAGGACTTTAGGTGAATACATTTCTCTGATAGTTTTAATTCATAATATTATATATATGCATGTTCTAGAATTGTATACATTGATCCGATACAGTAATTTTACGGACTGGTACTATATGGATCCCGTCAGGAGATGTTATCCCCTACCGTGTTCAGCGGGTACTCGTGTACATTGTATCTTATCGTGTATATTGGGTATTGATTATATTACGTGTTCATACACTGCTCGTGTTCAGTGTGCTTATTCGTGTACACCCACCGCTCGTGTTCGGTGGTTATGATATTTGTGTACACCCACTGCTCGTGTTCAGTAGTTATATTTCGTGTTCGTAGCGTATCGTGATTGGATCCATCAGTATTAGTTGGGGCTGGGATAGTAGGAGTTAATTATGTGAACAAAGCCATTATTACATCGTGTACATTCTGGTTACATTCCTTACTTGTAATCGTCTTACCTGATCATGTTCACCCAACCCGATCACATAATGAATTTGTATTCTGAGGCACATTAGTTAGATTACAGTTTACTTTATCATATTGCTGATATTCATATTGTTGATCTATATTCTTGTACATTACCTGTATATCTATTGTTCATCATTTATATGTTTAGTGATCTTGTATTTCATTTCTATATCTGTTTATATTCTCGATTATGTCATTGAAACTGCTTTCAGAGGTATGTACTTCGCTCCAATCCTGACTGGATATATTTTTTCAGATGACTGGCTTATAGAGAAGTGTCCTACATTCTACGGGCCGTAGGACGGCATACCTATTGACCAGGAGGACTTAGTTGCAGAGCCTGAGGAGGTCTTGATTATATTTGTATAGGATTGTATTAGGCTATATTTTTGGTGGATTCAAATCTTGTATATTATTTTAGATTGTGGATTGTATCTTTATTCTTTTCTTCGCTATTCCATTCGTGTATTATTCTTCCTTAGTTTGTTTTGTGATTGAGATTAGTTATTCACGTGAGATACCATACTGCTCCTCCATTTGGAGTTGAGATAATTGACAAGTACTATATTATATTGATTGAGATGTTAGATAGTTAGAAATAACCCAGACAGCGTTCTACCGTCGATTCCGTGGCATAAGCTGGACGTAACCATGTACTCGTGCCTGAATATCCGGATGCGGATCGTGACACATTTTTAGTGGTAGCCCATGCAGGCCTAGATTCGCAATTAGTGCGATATCGTAGTTGTGCTCGTCTAGAGTACTGCTACGAGCCTGCTTTAGGAAACATGATTTAGGCTGAGAGTTTACTCAATCACACATAGGAAAATTTTAATATCTGTTTTTGCAAATCCTTATCTACTGAATACTGCTTTACCTTGAATACAATTTTGTCCTTCTTTGAGGATATCGTATCATATTCAATATTGATTCCGTATTTCAATCTATCTTCAGGATGCCGCCGAAGACACGTTCCCAGCGATCAGGTGCCGCAACAGCACGATCAGTCACTTCATCACCCTTGAGGGAAGCACCCTTAGACGATGGTCCAGCACCTACATTCAGGAGGTCAGCTTCACCTGTCCAGGTGGGCGTATCGGCTGCAGCTTTTGGAGGTGCTCCACCTCTAGTACCGAGGAAAGAACAGATAGTTTTCGAGGATCTTCCACCCCCGCCACCTGTAGTTGATCAGAGCTGATGTTTGCGCTTTTCTAGCAGATGATGGAGGTGCAGCAGCGACAGTCAGAGGTCCTACGACAGAGCGTGGAGAACGCTCACCAGATCGCACTTGCAGCAGTGGAGAGAGCTACTACAGTCCAGGCATAGACGACACCAGCTCAGTTTATTCCGCATCAGCCAAGGCCGGGTACCATTATCGACTTCAAAAGGATGGGCCCGAAGGACTTCAGGAGCACAGAAAGGATTATCTATGCGGATGAGTGGATCGAGGACATCGAGCAGAACCTGCGGCTGGCGCAGATTCCAGAGATGCTACAGATAGAGGCAGCGGGATGTATGATGTTCGATATTGCATTGACATGGTTCTGGACAAACCTGAGGATTGCAGTACAAGGAATTTCTTGGGAAGCCTTCAAAGAACTTTTCAAGGAGAAGTTTTTCCCAGACGTGGCTCTTACATCTTTGGAGAGTCGGTTCCAATACCTCGTCCATGGAGGTATGTCAGTGGACGAGTATGCGGCTGAGTATTGTCGTCTAGGTCGCTTCGTGGAGGGTCAAAACCCTAGAGGTAGGGCAAGGAAGTTCAGGAAGGGCCTGAACCGGGAGGTCAAACCCCACACCAATGGAGATCCTACTGCCACCTTCAAGGAGATACTCGGACAGGCGCAAAGAGCGAAGGATGATTTAAAGCTTGTCTCTAAGAGGTCGAGGGACACAGAAAGATCCAACAAAAACATGAGTCTAGCGAAGAGGCCTCACTTCCAACAGCAGCACCAGAGGCCTTACCCGCACCGAAGACAGCAGTATCATGGGCCAGCTAGAGCGCCAGCTTAGCAGATGCATCAGATCCAGAGGGAAGCAGTTCCTTGTACTTTCTGTATGAAGCAAGAACACGGATGGGACGCATACAGGATGAGGCTAGGCCAATGCTTATTCTATGGATCGGGAGATCATCAGTTGCAGGCTAGTCCTAAAGTCCCAGCTTATCCAGCTCAGGGTGGAGGACAGGCACAGAGGGCACCTACTAGACCACCAGCGGGACAGTAGCATAGAGGACCTCTTCCACCATAGCAGTAATAGTTTGCCCAGCATCAGTAGCAAAAGGGGAGCGCAGCGACAGGGGCGAGTTTTTGCCTTGATTGTCGAGGAGGACGAGCCGGTTGGCGATGTCATCTCACGTTCAATTTATCTCGACTCCTTTCCAGCTCATATTTTGTTCGATTCTGGTGCTTCTTATAGCTTTGTATCTGTATCTTTTGCTTTGAGTCATCGTCTTGAGTCTAAACCGTTGGCGAGGACTTGCAAGATCATAACCAGGGGTAGCATCACGACCGGGGGTGGCATTATCCTGGTCAGTGATGTTTGCAAGAACCAGAGAGTTTATTTGGGAGGCCGTGAGCTGAGCGTATGTTTACTCGTAATACCACTTCCGAGTTACGATATCATACTCGGGATGGATTTGTTGAGTACACATCACGCTAGTGTCGATTGTCATGGAGGCAGAGTTTTATTTTAGACGCCAGGAGAGCCGGAGTTCGAGTTCATCCGAGGAGCAGAGCGAAGGCAATTTTTGTGGATCTTCGGTAGAAGAGCAGGAGCCGCCACATCTGTTGATTGAGAAATTCTTGGATGTCTTTCCAGAGAAGTTGCCAGGGTTGCCGTCGGACAGAGATATAGAATTCTCTATAGATTTAGTGCCAGGCGCAAAGCCGGTCTCTCAGCACGTCTAAAGAGTAAACAACAGCGAACTGGCGGAGTTAAAGAAGCATGTGGATGAGTTGCAAGACAAGGGCTTTATCTGTTCCAATTTATCACCATGGGGTGATCTAGTACTTTTTGTACCAAAGAAGGATGGGTCAGTACGTATGTGTATCGACTACAGGACAATTAATAACCTCACTATCAAGAACAAATATCCGTTGTCGCGGATAGATGACTTGTTTGACCAGTTTAGCGGAGCGAAGGTATTCTTAAAGATAGACTTGAGGTCAGGGTACCACCAGGTGAAAGTGAAGAGGAAAGACATCCCGAAGACAGCTTTTAGGACTTGTTATGGGCAGTTCGAGTTTTTGGTGATGCCATTTGGGTTGACCAATGCCCCGGTAGTGTTCATAAACCTGATGAACAAGGTGTTTTATCAGTACCTAGACAAGTTTGTTGTAGTCTTTATTGATAATATTCTAATATATTCGAAGACCCCAGAGGAGCATGAGCAGCACTTGAGGATTGTTATAGAAACAATCAGAATGGAGAAGCTTTATGGCAAGTTATCGAAGTACGAATTCTTCCTTGATAAGGTTGAATTCCATGGGCATGTCATTACAGGAGATGGAATCTCGGTGGACCCGAAGAAGATCTCGGCAGTTGAGTCATGGTCTACCCCGAGTTCAGTAGCAGAGATCATGAGCTTCCTTGGATTAGCAGGCTACTACCGGAGGTTTGTTCAGGACTTTTCTAGATTTGTAGAGCCGATAACTAGGCTGACCAAGAAGGACGTAGAATTCGTCTGGACGGAGGATTGTCAGTCAGCATTTGAGGAGCTGAAGAGAAGATTGACTACAGCTCCCATCTTGACATTACCATCAGAAGCAGGAGAATTTTCCATTTACAGTGATGCATCAGGGAAGGGTTTGGGTTTTGTGTTACAGCAGCACGGAAAGGTGATTGCCTATGCTTCCTTACGCCTGCATGAAAAGAACTACCCTACCCATGATTTAGAGTTGGCAGCGGTTATCTTTCCTCTCAAATTATAGAAATACTATTTATATGGAGAGAGAGTAGAGATCTTCACAGACCATAAGAGCTTAAAGTATGTGTTTACACAAAAAAGCTCAATATGAGGTAGCGGCGATGGTTGGAGCTGATGAAAGACTTTGATATTTCCTTGCAGTACCATCCACGAAAGGCCAATATAGTCGCGAATGCTTTGAGCAGGTATCCTGTGGCTATGATCTTGACTAGAGACAGACATTTATTGGCAGATCTTGACAGTTTGGGCATTGAGGTACTAGTTCCTGGAGTCGCAGCACAGTTGTGGGGACTTCAGGTTCAGTCGAAACTAATAGACCGGGTCAGAGCCGGACAGTATGAGGATGAGTCTCTGAGGAGCATCAGACCGTAGGTTCATATTGGGTTGGTAGAGGACTTCATCGTCGCAGATGATGGATTATTGCGACATGGTACCAGGTTATGTGTACCGAAAGGAGCATTGCACGAGAAGATTCTCCAGAAGGCACATCATTCTCAATACTCTATGCATCTAGGTGCTAACAAGATGTATAGAGACATAAGAGAGCATGTATGGTGGTATGACATGAAGCGGGAGGTAGCTAGCTTCATGTCCAGATGCTTAGTTTGCCAGCAGGTCAAGGTGGAGAGACAGAGGCCAGGAGGATTGCTTCAGCCCTTACCCATTCCGGAGTGGAAATAGAAATATGTGACCATAGATTTTATATAGGGACTTTCACGTTCTCCAGGAGAAAAGATGCGATTTGGGTCATCGTAGATAGGTTGACCAAATAAGCCCACTTTCTGCCATTTAAAGTGGGTATATCTATGGAGAGACTTGCAGAGATGTATGTGCGCCAGATTTTAAGATTGCACGGTGTTCCAGTGAGCATAGTCTCGCATCAGGATAGTCGCTTCATGTCCTATTTTTGGAGGAGTTTGCAAGCTAGCTTGGGCACTTAGCTCAAGTTCAGTACTGCTTATTACCCTGAGACGGACGGACAGTCAGAGAGGACTATTCAGACTCTTGAGGACATACTATACACCTGTGTTTTGGATCTTGGAGGTTCTTGTGAGGATCACCTTCACTTGGTAGAGTTTTTATACAACAACATCTACCAAGCCAGCATCGAGATGTCACCATTCGAGGCATTATATAGACTAAGATGCTGCACTCTGTTGTCCGAGGATAATGTTGGTGACAGAGCTTTATTGGGACCAGAGATGGTAGTGGATGCAGCAAAAAAGGTAAAGCTTATCAGGGACAGACTTCTGGTAGCGCAGGACAGGCAGTGGCATTGGGCCGATAGCCACCGAAGACCCTTGGAGTTTGAGGTATAGCTTTAGTTTTGTTTTGCTTGTGTTTAATTGTTGTTTATAATAGTGCTAAGGTTGTGTTTCGTGCTAGGTTGGTGGTCTGGTTTTCTTGAGGATTTCTCCGACATGTGGCACGATTCGTTTCGGTGGAGATGGCAAGCTTAGTCCGCGATTCATCGGATCTTTCAGTATTCTTGAGAGGGTCGGTGCAGTCGTTTACAGACTAGACTTACCACCTGCACTGGAGGGAGTGCACAACGTGTTTTACGTGTCGCAGTTGAGACGGTACGTGGTAGATCCCAGTTATGTGTTGGATCACTCTGAGATAGAGGTGGTCCCCACTCTTAGCTATCCAGAGCAGCTAGTGGAGATTCTGGATCGGAGAGAGAAGGTGCTGAGGAACCAGAAGATTTCTTTGGTGTGCGTCGCGTGGAGGCATCACTCGCCAAGAGAAAGTACCTGGGATCGAGAGACCGAGATGCACGAGCGATATCCATATCTGTTCGAGCCGTGAGGTATAATTCTTTCTTGCATTGTATTGTTTGCTTTTGGTAGTTGGTTTCTTTCTTAATTTCGAGAACAAAATTTTTCTAAGGTGGGTAGGATTGTCACCCTCACATTTTCATTCAAGGGTAGTTTGGTAATTGACATGGGTAATTATAATTTTAGGATTAATTATATTTAATATTTGTGCATGCATGATTATTTAATTATTGTATTATTTATTGATTGCTAGTTATAGATTTGTTTTAGACTGGTGTAGTGGACCTAACCCACTTATTAGAATGCATGAACCAATATTTTGGATGAGTTTAGTTTGAGCCCATGAATTAGGCCTATGGATTAGGAGGTAGGATTAATTAGAGAAATTATTAGACTAGAACCTTTCCTCCCTAATTAATTTCTTCATGAGAGGCCCCAAGGGGTATTTGAGACTTTTTACATTTCTTGGAGAGGAGGTTATATGGCCGGCCACCTATAGAGGAGAGAGAAACCATTTATTTTTACCAAATTCCTAAATTCTTAGATCTACAATTTCCCTCTTCCAATTTTCTCCATTTCCCTCATTAATTCTCCACCAATTCTTCACCAATCCCTTTTCAAATTCTTCATTGAGGCTTCTACATCAAGGATCTACAAGAAGAAAGCAAAGAGAAAGGAGGAGGAGGCCAAGATCTACAAGGAGAGAAGCTATTTTGCACTTAGGGACTTTTCATTGGGATTCTATCTCCCAATAGGTATATTTTAGTTTTTTTTCCTTTCTAATAGACTATAGATATGAGATTTAACTATGAGAAACTAACCCACATGCATAGGCTACCCATAGAATTTTTTTTTTGGTTCATCAGAGACCTACGGTGAAAGTTATGTGCATTTTGGTGCCAATTTTGGAGAAATTTCGAGATTGGCACATGTAGTGGTTGTCATTGGGTCTAATAGATCTAAATGACATATAATTGCTTATTTATGAATAGTTTCATATCCACAATTGGGTACGTATAGGCGGTATCTCATCAATTTGACAAAATATGTTGATTTTGGGAGTTTTCCTCCGACACGGGGCCTTGTGCATATCACATTGCGACACAGACACGTAGTTACTCTAATTACTATACATATTATTCATAATTAGTGTAATAGACTTGTTCGTGTTCTTCGGGATACGTTTGATTGTGTGGTAGAGACGTATCGCAAGCGTATCATAGAACAAGTGTGATACGGGTGCGATGCACTCTACGAGTTTGATGTTTTGTCCTCTTTCCTATACGTACATGTGTAATTATATATATATATATATATATATATATATATATATATATATATATATATATATATATAAACCAATATATATAAATTTATATGACTTATATATATATATATATATATATATATATATATATATATATATATATATATGTATTGGTTTATATATATGTGTATTATATATATATATATATATATATATATATATATATATATATAGCTAGTTATGTCTATATGTGTTGTATATAGATATGCGTGTGTATTAGTGTTACTTACATATACTTATATATGTGTTTGTATTTATGTATATAGAGAGATATGTATGAGAGGTGTTATATGTATCTATATATATATATATATAGCTAGTTATCTATATATATATATATATATATATATATATATATATATATATATATATATATACTTGTATATATGTGTTGTGTTTGTGTGTTTTTGTGTAAGTGGTGAGGGTGAGCATCAGTGTCAGTAGGGGATAGGAGCTCGGGGTGCACTTCCCAACAGAGATCAGAAATGGCAGCAATGGAAGACTGTGCAGTATCCTACTGCACAGTATTTCAGAAACGCACAACACTGTGCAGCTGCACTAGGGCAGCAACAATGGAGAGCTGTTGCAGCTCAATAAGGAAGTCGAGCAGTGCCAGTATCGGATAACTGTAGTACACTGCAACAGTGAGGAACCCAGCAGTCAGCGCTCAACATTCAACAGAAGGAGAACTCTGTAGTACACCAATTTCATTCAACATTTACACTGGGCTCGGGCATGCAGCAAGTGGTTTACTGCAGAGAAGTATCAGTAGCTGTAGCAAAGCATGAAGAGGGGCTCATTCCTCCGTCCACGACTGGACAACAAGGTATCAACACCACTGCACAGTGCTCAGCAAAGAGAAGAACCACATCAACACCTAGTAGCAGTATCAGCAGGCAGGGAGGTTCCTGTGTCAGTAGCTATATTTAGGTAATAGTTAGTTAATAGTTTGTTAGTCAGGTTTGGGGTTTACAAGGTATTGATGTTTTGGGTAGTTAGCTATATTTGGTTAGCATTTTATAATGTTAGAGTTAGTTAGTGATATAGGTATATAAGTGTTAGTTAGATTAATGTTAAGGTATTGAGTATTTGAGGTAATTGGGTTATGGTTAGTAGATTAGTTGTTAGTTACATTGGTTAGTAGTTATATGGTGTAGTTAATCTATATATAGCTGTGTATAATAGTTGATAGTAGTAGTTAGTTTCTATATTATATATGTATATATATATTATAGTGTTAATTTATTGTTAGTATATTAGCTTGGGGTATTATATATGTGTATTAGCTATATGTTAGTATTTTGGATTACCTTGGGATACCAAGGTAATACCAAGGTATTGGGTCGATACCCAAGGTATTGACTTTGGACATCGAGATAGGTGCGATACACATTGGTGCAAGGCCAAGGTATCATTTTTTTCTTATTTTAATCTAGTATTATAATATGTGACTTGTATATATATATATATATATATATATATATATATATATATATATATATATATAAAACACTATATCTATATACGAAAACTTGCGTATCTTAGGATACGGCTCTTTGAGTGCCTTGTTGTTTCTTAGCTTAGCTAGTATAGCATAATTTTATAGTGTATCGACTTAGTGACTTAGTGTTAGACTCTTGCAACATAGATTTCATCAGTTTGACCTAGAAATGGCGTATTGACCTAGAATTGCATCAACTTAGCTGATTTTCATTCTTGAACCTTGTATTGATGTAACGTACCATATATAGATTGTGTGACACCAACTTGGGCACCGAGAGACACACCTTGCTCAGGACTTCAGGCGAGTACATTTCTTTGATAATTTTTAATTCATAATATTGTATATATGGATGTTCTAGAATTGTATACATTAATTCCAACACAGTAATTTCACGGACTGGTACTATATGGATCCCATCAGGAGATGTTATCCCCTACCGTGCTCATCGGGTATTGTGTACATTGTATCTTATCGTGTATATTGGGTATTGATTACTTTTTTTGTGTTCACACACTGCTCATGTTCAGTGTGCTTATTCGTGTACACCCACCACTCGTGTTCGGTGTTTATGATATTCGTGTACACCCACTGCTAATGTTCAGTGGTTATATTTCATGTTCGTAGCGTATCGTGATTGGATCCATTAATATTAGTTGGGGGTGGGAGAGTTGAAGTTGATTATGTGATCAAAGCCATTGTTACATCGTGTACATTCTTGTTACATATCTCACTTGTAATCGTCTTACCTGATCATGTGCACCCAACTCGATCACTTAATGAAATTGTATTCTGAGCCACATTAGTTAGATTGCAGTTTACTTCATCATATTGCTGATATTCATATTATTGATCAATATTCTTGTACTTTACCTGTATATCTATTGTTCATCATTTATATGTTTAGTGATCTTGTATTTCATTTCTATATATGTTTATATGCTCGATTATGTTATTGAAATAGCTTTCAGAGGTATGTACTTTGCTCCAATCCTGACTGGATATATTTTTCCAGATGACTGGCTTATAGATCAGTGTCCTACGTTCTACGGGCCGCAGGACGGTGTACCTTTAGAGGATACTCCTATTGACCAGGAGGACTTAGTTTCAGAGCCTGAGGAGGTCTTGATTATATTTGTATAGGATTGTATTAGGCTATATTTTTGGTGGATTCAAATCTTGTATATTATTTCAGATTGTGGATCGTATTTTTATTCTTTTCTTCGCTATTCCATTCGTGCATTATTCTTCCTTAGTTTGTTTTGTGATTGAGATTAGTTATTCGTGTGAGATACCATATTGCTCCTCCGTTTGGAGTTGAGATGATTGACAGGTGACACATTATATTGATTGAGATGTTAGATAGTTAAAAATGATACAGACAACATTCTACCGCCGATTATGTGGCGTAGGCTAGCGTAACCACGTACTCGTGCCCGAATATCCGGGTGCAGGTCATGACAACCGGGATATCTACTCATAGCTACCTCCGCCAAACTCATAAGGAGATTTCCTGTGAAGCTCTGTTAGCCGTCTTCTTCTCCTTATGGCTACGACGATGGGCAGTCCCTAGGGGTTGTTCAACAGATCGCCTTTACCGCAATGTACTGTTCCCGGTAGTACGTTTAGTTTTTCGACTTAAGTTGGCCCTTCTTCCAGCTATGGTATGTCGATTGAATGCTGGCTTTCGGGCATTTACTGATAACTTGCTCAAGGAACCTATGGGTCGCCCTTATTACTCCATGATAGAGATGCCTCTCACTTATCTGATGTGGTGACTACTGCTACATAACAATCATCTAATGGCTCTGAGATTAGAGACTGATGATGCCAGCAAGAGAGTATTCCTCTATAAATACAAGCAATCCAAGTAGGAGGATACCATTATTTTTGAGACCAAAAAAGATCTGAACCTGGCAACGAGTTGGAGCCTCTATTATATTTCACATGATGTTGCACCCGAACATAAAGGTGGAAGTTTCATCGACAGGAGCATGCACAGGTTAGATTTACCGACTAGAGTCATATTTTGGCTGCTCAACATTCGTCCTTCCTATCTAATTTACCGATGTAAGTAAAGCTACTAGATCGAGCCATATTTGCCCAGCCATTTTGTATGGCTATTCGGCTACGATCAATTTCACGTAGGGAATGCCAATACCTGTCTTTGGTCTGGGGGATTAATTAATGGAGCTCGAGGATAGCGGTATTTTAGCATGGGCTGTAGAGGTGCCAAGTTTACTTTACCCTCGGTCAAATCTCCATTACGCATCATGTATTCCTATGTCAACTTCTTTTGCTCGGTCAATAGATTTCATCGAGACTTTGAACTGAGAGGTAGCTTTAGGCTTACAAAAGGGACTTAGGCTTGCAAAAGGGACAGCTACCGAAGCTGTGGCAGAAGAAGTTAACCCTCTGGTGGAAGATGAGGACAACTCTCCCATGGATGAACAACTAGAACTTCTTCTTGGTGAGCCAAAGGATTTTCCCATTCCACCTCTCCATATTTCTTTGAAGGAGAAGAAGCGCAAGGCATCTTCCCCTAAAGTGCATCAGCCTGCTCAAAAGAAAACAAACAAGAAGAAGTAGCAGCCAGAGTCTCCTTCACCTCCGAGGAGGAGTTATTTTCTTCCCCCTCCATTTCTCCTGGCCAACTTGGGCCTTTATTTAATTCACCAGCTGTGGTAAGGATTGGCACATCTATTCCTCCTCCCACCATTACTGTGGGGGTCATTGCGACAATTCCTACTTCAGCCATTGTGGAGGTTAGCAGCTTTGCATCTTATGCAGTTTAGGTAGATCCTATCCTTGCTACTGCTGCTAAAATACTTATGTCTATCACTTATATCATCCCTATGTCTATCACTTATATCATCCCTAAATCATCTGGCATTATGCAACACACTATCTTTACTAAAGTAACGCATACCACCCTAGCCTACTTTGATAAAGAGGACGCAGAGGCAGAAATAATTCTCTCCTCTGGGCACTTCTCCCCAAAGAGAAGAATCGTCTAGCCAGCCACAACCTCGGACTAATATGGCCGTGGCCGAGTTTGATGAGGCAATCCCTCATACTGACACAGATGCTACAGTGTCAGATGTGGAGATAGGAATGAAAGAGTATGATGACATACTTCTTGATGCTGGCACCTCCCAGAAAGAGTCTTCTCTGGTAGGCTTGAGAAATTCTTTGGCGGATCAATCTTCGGACGATGAATACATACCAGTCGGTTCGGGTACGCGCTTCTCTGTCCTTTCTATACCGCAAGTCCTTATACTACAGGCTTCATTATCACAAATTTTTACAATGACAACCCAGGCTAGAATAAGCCCAGTTTCCCTTCATTCCTTTTACTTTGATTTGCGATTTTGTCACAATGCTGAATCAACTGACATTTTTTTCTTTTTCTTTCTTTTTCCTTTTTTTTCTTTTTTTTTACACTGATAAATTGTAGGTACGAAAATCTACGAGGAAGACTTTCACGAAGGAGCCCTCCCCGAGCACACAGAAGAGATGATTGGTTCCCAACCCGAAGCCACCCCTACAGCTGACACTATTGAGACAACCACCAGTGCTGCCGAGGAAGAGACACCTGCTTCGACTGTTCTTATAGTGGTTTCGTCCCATGTTGAACTGTCTATCCCCTCCGTTGATTAGGGTGATGCATATTCAGTGATGGACCTACCAGTTGTTGTTCAGAGTATTGAGGCTACAACAGTGACAATAACCTTATTCTTACCTCAGAGAAGAGGACTAACTACAGTAGCTGCAATTTCTAGCTCTGATAACTATTTTGGCATGGTAGTCGAGATTCACACAAGCGTCTTCAATGGGACAATAGCATGCGCTTTGAGGCTGGTGCTAAAAAATGACTTGTCTATAGATGGAATATGGGCTATGGTATTTTCTACCATCAAGACTATTAGGACTTGTAAAGGTGAAGTGCGTGACACATCGTTGGAGCAGATTTTAATTGGGCTAGAGCAGCGATAAATGAATACTTGCAGTGTTAGAAGGGGAATCTCACTTCTCTTATCTAGACGGAATATGACTATATCACCGCAAAATTTGAAGCGCAGAAGGTGGAGTTTGCAGAGAAAAAGAGATTGCATGAGGATAATAGCCCCTACTAAAATACAGAGGAATAACAACGGTCGTTTTCCGTCGCCAAAATGTCGCTATTTACTATTAGTGACTACCCAACGACGGTTTTTGGACAAAAAACACTTGTCGGTAAATGGCACGTCGCTAAAAGATTTCGTCCCCAATCAGTCAAATTTTTGACTATAAACTAGCGTAATTGCGACGTCGATTTAGTTGACGTCTATGAAAAAATTCAGTAACAGATTCATTAAGCGGACCTTTAACGACGTATATACGACAGTAATTTAGTTTATAATGACGTCTAGATAGCCACGAATTTGCGTCAAAAACGACGTCGGTTTATCGACGTTATAGCCATATTATTTATGTTCCTGATACTGAAAAAAGTCTGATACTCAAGTTGGCGACGGAATAACGATATTACTCACTGTCGGGCGAAAGTCGCTTGTCCGTCGACGTATGTCGGTAATCCGTTCCCCAAGAATAGAAATTTATTTTGCTACGGTTGTATCCGTCGCTAGAGTGTCGCAAGTACGTCATAGGTAGCTGCTAATTCGACGTATGTCCATCGCTAATGTGCGCATAACTGCAAAAAAAAATTTAAATACAGATATCCCATCATGTTTGGTTTATATAAAACATGTCAAACACTATCAATATATCAACCACCCAACACAACCCACTATAGAATTCTCGTCCAATCGGACCTTCAATGACACAAATGCACGCTAAAAACACACACGAGACATAATTCAGAAAAGATATATAATTAACATAATAAAATCAATCGCATACATAAACACCATCCATAAGTCCACGATCGCAAGTCCAAATAAAATAATCAAAGTACATGAACAACATCCACAAGTCCACGACCATGACAACACAAATAAATATAAAATATAAAGAAAATTACCGATCTAGCGGTGTTCCCTCACTACTAAAAATTGTGGGATTAGTGACGTCTTTAGCGACATTAAGTTAAAACATCGCTAATATTAAAGATATCAGCGACTCCAAATATTAACATCGCTATACGTCGTTGTTTGGCGACATATAGCGATGTTTAGCGACTATAATTCAGTTTTTTAAAAGAATAGTCGCTATAAGTTATCTAAGGTCGCTAAATATCGCTGAATTTTATAATTTAGCGACGTTTAGCGACGTATTTAGCGACGTTTATATTTTTAATATTTAGCGACGTGTTTAGCGATGTTTGTGACGTCGCAAAATATTTCTGTTAGCGACGGTATTGTTTAACGTCGCTAAACGTCGCTAAAATTTCGTTAATTATGGATCGGTTTCGATTCCCCCCCCATCTGTCGAAATTTTCCAAAATTTTAAAACCCGCGGCATTCCCCACCCCCCTCTCCGGCGACCGGCGTCCTCCACATGTCCTACTCCGGCATCCCCCTCCTCCTCCTCCTTCTCATCTAGGTAAACCCTAATTCTCTCTCTCTCTCTCTGTCTCTCTCACAGGACACGGTATAACACTGACACAGACACGACACACACACGTGACAGACACTGACACTGATACGACACACACACACACGTGACACTAACCCTAACCCAAAACTGATACGACCTGGGATCAGGACCTAGGGTTAGGGTTAGGGTTTTTGACCTAGAGTTAGGGTTAGAGTTTTTGACTTGGGGTTAGGGTTTTTGACCTGGGATCTTGGTTCTTCTAGTGCTACAAAAGGAAGCTGTTGTTGCTATAACGCAATGTTGCTTATTGTTGCTGCAATGCTGTATTGCTTGTTGTGTGCTCAAAGGGCCTTGCTGTATTGCTGCTGGTGTAGCTCGGGTAGTTGCTTAATGTTGCTGCCACTAAAATACTATTTTAGTGCTGAAATACTGATACATATGGTTGCGCTGCTTTGGCCTTGCTGCAGTACATTTCTGCACTAAAGAGGCAGCTGATACACTGCCCGAGCCTACTCTGCTTGCTGCTTCTCTGTTGTGCTTGTTGTTTCCTATGCACTGTACTGCCTGCAGTGCCCGACCCTCTCCAAATACACACACACACACACACAAGCACATATAACTACTCCTATATATATATCTATATACATATATATATATGTAACCACTTTGAGACACAACTATATATATATATATATATATATATATATATATATATATATATATATATATATATATATATATATATATATATATATATATATATATATATATACATAACACATGAGTAATACAAGTAGATACATAGATATCTATATCTATATACATATACATATACATATACATATACATATACATACACTCTCGTGCCCTCCTCCCCCCTCTGCAAGGAGATCTCGTGCTCTCCTCCTCTCAGTAAAGAGTTGGCGGATGTGGGGTAACCCATGCTGCAACCCAAGGCGTGTCGACTAGGGCTCCACTATTAGGTGCCCAAGGACGTAGCAAATCCTATGCGGAGACCTGTCGTGCTGGGTCCGATCATAGCAATGAAGATATATACTTTGTGGAACCAAAGTAAATAGGGGATAAGCAGCGTGCCTCCTTCACGGCAAAAGAGATTGCTGAAACTACCGAGTTTTGGAAGAACATCATTATTCTTTTTGTTCTGGCAGACAAACCATTTTATATTAGATTCGGGCCTATGCCCATAGAGTATGATGCCAACTCCTTGGGCACCTGGTAAGCTTGAGGCACTAATTATGAACATATAAAATAACATCGAACTATTATTTTTTCTTTAAGCACTGAGAATATATAGGCCGTATGTTGTTCATGACCAATAACTACTATAACTCCTTTATGTTGCTGCACACTGATTCCTCACTGCTGCACTGTGCAGTACAGCTAGCTGCTAGCAAAGAGCTGGCACACTGATTTCTCACTACTGCACTATGAACTGCTCTCCCTAGTGACCCGAGCTCACTTAATCACTCAAACAGCCATATGCACACACACACACACACATACATAAGGCATTGTGTATCAAGTTAGAACAGTTCTTACCTTCCTCCAGAGAATTATACTGTATTTAACGATTTATAGGACACATACTATCATTATTGCAAAAATTTCTAGAAATGGATATGTATTACTATCTGCGTCATCGTTCATGGATGTACAATCGTCATCCTGATGACATGTACGGTATACGGGATGAATTCATTGAGGGTATACAACAGTTCCTGCAGTTCGCCCAAGGCGTTCCCTCAGTACATGGAGGGTACGAAAATTAAGTGTCCATATGTGAGATATCACAAATTAAAATATCATCCAGAAGTAGAAGTCACATATCATTTGTACTCGTAGGGCTTCACGCCGAATTACTATTGTAGAAGCATAAAAAATACGCTGGATAGCTCTACGCAGCATGTTGATGCATGGCAGCGTAAATAGAGGACCTTGGAGCCATCAAACGTGCAACAGAGCTTTTTCGCTGAGCACAGCATAGAATATAGGCTCAAGGACCATCAGCGTAATACAGTAGGTCCAAGCTGCTTCAGCGTAAAAAGGGTGCTACATCGCCTTTATGGCGTAAAACTCATCCACTTTCAATGCAGCATTGAAGTATACGAGGAATGCTTCGTATTCTTTGAAATGAACCTGTCAGATCATGGAATGAACCTGACGTCTGGGCTTCTGACAAAGAGTACTGCACGACAACCCAAGAGACGGCTAAAATGATGGCGCGGTACTGCAACCCAGGCTGTCATTTACTGCCATTTCCTTAGCGTAGACCGCTTTTACGTATACAAAGGAATGCGCCGCCTAGTTTTACACAGGCAGATGTGAGCTGTTTACGCTCCGCAGAAGACAAACAGCCTGCCACGTCAAAAGCTGCTCTTCGTACAGGGCTCGAGGCACGTCTCTGTATTTAATGCGCAGAGCGGTGACATGTTCTCAAGGCACGTCTCTGCATTTAATGCGCCGAATACTGACAGATGCCCGAGGCACGTCTCTGTATTTTATGCGCAGAAGGGTGGCAGACCTTCAAAACATGCCTCTGCATTTAATGCACAAGATAATGGCGGATCTCTGCATTTAATGCAGAAGATTTGATTAAATATCACCGAACCGTCGTCTAGTGACATTCCCTTTGCGCCAACTGCTCTTACGCATACAAAAGGGATACGCTGTCCAGTTTTACACCGGCAGACGTGAGCTTCTTATGCTCCACAAAAGGCAAACAGACCGCCACATCAGCAGTTACTCTTCATACAGGATTCGAGGCGCGTATCTGCATTTAATGTGCAGAATGATGGCAAATCTTAAAGACAAGCCTCTGCATTTAATGCACAGGGTGGGGGCAGATCTCTGCATTTAAAGCAAGAGATTTGATTATATCTCCAAGAGCAGTAATTCTGGCTAAAACGTCCACATCATCTCGGCTTCTACGCCTGTTCGGCTTCTATGCCCGCTCGGCTTCTATGCCTGCTCGGCTTCTATGCCCGCTCGGCTCCTACGCCCACTCGGCTTCTATGCCCGCTCGACTTCTACTCCCACTCGACCTCTATGACCACTCGACTTCTACGCCTCCTCGACTTCTATGCCTACTCGACTTCTATGCCTACTTGGCTTCTACGCCTACTCGGCTTCTATGCCTACTTGGCTTCTACGCCATAGTGACAGTCATTGGCTTCTATGCCAACCTCTTCTACACAAGGGATAACTACCTACATGGATTCTACGCCATGATCTTCGTAGCAGATATACGCATTTTGTTCCTTAGTTGGACGCGTGTCACATGCTCACTCAAAAGGTCATCTATACGCAGGCATTGGTTATTTTAAACCATCGTATAAAAGGGTGCTGTACTTTCTACTACTCGGTTTCTACGCCGACTGTGTGGTCACTGTCACTAAAAACTCTATAAATAGAGACCTCTATCAACAGAGGAGGAGGAGAAAAAAAGGAGAGGAGAGGTCGGAAAAATTGAAGGTCGAATGATCGGAAATTGGTCAAGGAATCTAGTATCAGATCCAAGGTCGAGAGAGAGAGAGAGAGAGAGAGAGAGAGAGAGAGAGAGAGAAGAATCCAGAGCTCAGGCAAAGAGAAGGGATCGACGACTTTGGCATCGGGCATCCACCCTCTTTAGCAACCTTCGAAGCTGCTTCCTATCTTCCATGGCACTTCTTCAACATCGTGTGGTCCAAGGTCTAAAGTGATCGACTACAGATCAGACACCTATAGCAATATTTACCCAGATTAAATAAATTATACTTCGACGTTCCTCGTATAGGATAAAATTTGTACAATCTTGTTTGTAAACACCGACGAAGAAGAGCGGAGTTTTCTTTAAAATAAAGAACCTTGCCGTTCCTCGTATTTTTTACTTTCGTTTATTTTATCCGAAATAAGATGGCGACTCTGCTGGGAACATCTTTCTCTTCTGACGAGGAAGCAATTGCTCAACATGATGCGGTATTCGTGGGATCCGTGAAGAAGATACTGGTCGTCCAGTTCGACCAATCTGCCTACGAATATATGCTTCAAACAGGGGGTAGTTCTCACTCTCTCTCAGTCTAAGACAACAGGAAGTTGCGTAAGGTCTGGATGCCCAAGACATCCTCTACCATTCCTATGGACTCTCCGACCTCTCCGATTTCTCCGACCAACGAGGTTGTAGCATTGCTCCCTCCGCGCCTTGCGCGTAAAATTCAGTCGCCTGTCTGTCACTACCACATTTTCTAGGAAAGGGTATTTTGGTAATTTCCTAAATAAATAAATATTGTGCATGGTAAATAATTATTTGTTGTATTATTTAATTGTTGTTAGTTATTATTTAATTATTTTAGACTTATTTTAGTGGACCCTACTAGTTTAGTTTGGATCCATGGACCAACATGAATTAATTAGTTAGACTTGGCCCATTTAGAAAGCCCATAGTTAAGGAGATGGATTAAATTAATTAAATGATTAGACTAGAAGCTTCCTTCCTTAATTATTTCTTCATGAGAGGCCCCAAGGGGTACATTGGACATTTTACAATTGCTTGGGGGAGGGGCTATGGCCGGCCTATTAAAGAGGGGGGGAAATTTCTCTCTCCTCTCATCTCATTCCAAATCTAGATCTAGAATTCTTCCACTACCAAATTCCCTCCATTTCCAATCCAATTCCCTACCAAATTCATTCCAAATTCTTCCCAATTCACCATTAGAGAAGGAGGAAGCAAGGATCTAGAAGAAGGAAGCAAGGATCTACAAAGAGGAGCAAGGATCTACAATTTGGAAGCAAGTTCATCTCAATTGGAGGTTTCATTGGGAATCCATCTCCCAATAGGTATAATTCAGATTTTTCCCATTTAAATAGCTTCTAAATCTGAGATTTAATCATGTAAAATCAACCTATATGTATGTAGTACCCATAGGACTTTGTTTTGTGTTCATAGGAGATCCATGGAGAAAATTATGGTGCTTTTTGTGTCAATTTTGTTGGAATTCCGAATTTATAATTTGTTGTATGTGTCAATTGATCCTATAGATCAATTGAACATGAGATTTGTGTTTGAGGCTAGTGTCATGTCCATATTGGGATACTTGTGGTTCGTATCCCAACTATTTGGTGATACGTGTCATTTGGGGGTTTTCCTCCGACACGGGGCTTTGAACATGTCGTATTTTGACACGGACACATAGATCTACTTTTGACGCTTTGATTTGTTCATAAATATTATTTGTGATTTGTTTGTGTCCTTCGGGGTGCATTTGGTTGTGTGTTGGACTCGTGTCGCATGCGTATCCTAGATCTAGTGGGATACGGTGAGATACTCTCCAATTATGTGTATTTTTGCATAGATCTAATTAATTGTGGTTCAATTCTTCATTTATAATTAGTATATATATATGGATATTAAATATTTATTTTGTGTATTTATTATAGTAATTATTGTAGCATAGATCTATATTTTGGGTGTGCTAATATAATGTACAATATAATATGTAGCTTTCTTGCATGCAAATATATATGTTACTACTTGTTAAATAATATAATTTATACATAAAATGTTTTATAAAATATATTTGTATGTTTAATTGTGTAATTATATTATTTATAATTATTATGTAATTATTTGGATATTAATGTAAATATTTTAGGTGTGCTTCTAGCCATGTAAATTATATGTTCTTTGTTAAATATTTGAAGGTATAAGTTTATGTGTATATTAATATATATATGTACATTTTTGTATTAATGGTTTATATATATATATGTATATATATATACTGTTTTATATATTCTGTTTATATATATATATATATATATATATATATATTGTTTATATATTCTGTTTTTATATATATAATTATATATATACAACTTGTTTAGTGACAGTGAATTAATGACAGTAAAAAACTGTCATTAATTAGCCGACTAATAGCAGCCGCTGTAGCCTTCGGGCAATTAATGACAAACCTGTCATTAATTGCAGCAGCGGGAAACAGCAGCTTTTCTGCGACGCTTTTCCGTGACAGTTTAACTGTCAGCGAAAACCAAAGCAGTGGCAGTTTATTATTTGGATTTCGGTGACAGTCCTTCGGTGACAGTCCCGACTGTCACTATTTAAACTGTTTTGATTTAATCCTATTTTATTCACTGTTTTTCAATGACGCATTAACAGATTTAATGTATATATTATATATTATAATTGTATATATATATATGTATATATATATGTGTTTTGTGAGGAATAATAATTGTAATAATATATTATGTTATTTATATAAATGTTGGGTTGTATATATATTATTTTAGGGTATATATTAATTATATTATTATATACTTTGTGTGAGTTCTTTTTGAATCTAATTTGATTCCTAAATTATTGTAGTTTATCTCTATATTATTTTATAGATGTCTTGTGAGGTTGACTTTGGGTTTGACCATGTTTGACTTTAGTGGACTTTAGAGTTGACCATAGTTGACTTTTGACTTAGAATTGACTTATTGACCTAGAAATTGCCTAGTTTGACTTGTTCTCTTTCCGGGACCTTGTATTAATGTGGTATTTCATATCTAGGTCTTCGAGGCACCGAGTCAGACATTTGTGAGACTGTTTATTGGACTTCAGGCGAGTACATTCTCTGATAGTTTCTCATTTATGATATCCTCTATGTTCGTTGTATCTAGTGTAGATATACATGTTCTCTTGACACTATGGTTACACGGATTGGTATATCCGGATCTCGTCATGAGATGTTATTCCTTGGTATATGGTGTATATGGTGCAAGTATTGTTTCATTGGTTATCTTGTACATGTACAGACACCGATTCTCGGGGAGACTAGCTATCTTCTTGGGGAATCTAGTGCCATAACGTACCGTGGTTGGATCTATTATACCAGTCGGGGTGGGGAGTATTTTAGTGTAGATATGTGATCATACCCTCCTTGTGCATGTCTTGTTCCTTGTGAGTGTTGATCATACACCGCACCTATAATCAGCCAGGCCATTATACTCTTGTGCAAGTTCCTAAGCCGATCACATGTTAAAGCTAGTACTCACACACTTAGTCATTAGTATTCTTGTTCTATCAGCATATTGTTCATTATTGTATTTCTTTCCAGTACTTCCTTATTGTCTATACATTTCTTGTATCTATTTATGCATCTTGTTTATCCACAGCTACTTACTGTTACATAGTTTTTATCATTATTTGAGAACTGCTGTTAGGGTTGTACTCTGCTCCTTTCCTGACTGGATATATTTTTCCAGATGACACTGAGGAGTACCCTACCTATTATGGACCCCAGGATGTTGTGGGTTTAGATTTTGAGACCCTGGCTCAAGAGGGACTTATCCCAACTGAGACAGTTGACCCTGGAGTTGTAGCTTTATAGTTTTGTAGTATTCTTTTGTACTGGATTTGTCTCCAGCATATTTCTGTAGTTTTCTTCAGACTCATTGATGTATTATTTTAGACTCATGAGTTGTATTGTGACTATTCTATTCTTATCTGATTCGTGTTCATTCTATCTTAGTTCTGTGATTGAGTACACTATCTTTTGGTGGTTCATTATATTAGATAGACTTTCTAGACAGCGTTCTACCGCCGATTCTGCGGCGTAGGCTGGGCGTTGTTTCCGACTAGTACCCTTACCCCGGGTGCGGGTCGTGACACGTTTTTGGTGGTGGCCCATGCAGGTCTAGCTTCACAAGTATGTGATGTCGTGGTAGTGCGACAACTTAGTTGTACTACTGCGAGCCTGCGATAGGATATAGGATATAGGCTGAGATACTCAATCACATCTAGGAAAATTCTTTTGATTCAACTATTCTCCTTTGACGTTGATACTTGATCTCTTAAACTGTCCTTTCCTTGAATATCTTACATCTTGTGCCATATTGATTCTTTCTTTCGCTTTGTCTCAGGATGCCGCCTAAGACTAGATCACAGCAAGGGAGAGCAGTTTCTGAGAGGTCTGCGACATCCCGAGGGCCTGCACCAGTCACTTCTCCAGTGATTGGAGTGTCAGCTGCTTTCGGAGGTCCACCACCCACTCAGAGGACTGTGCCAGCTGTATCTGAGGGGCTTCCACCTCCACCTCCTGTGCCAGCAGAGGCGTCACAGATGTTTACTCTGTTTCGTGAGATGCTCGAGGCACAGAGGGCTCAGTCGGAGGCACATCAGAGGCAGACCGACGTTCTACGGCAGGGCATCGAGAGTGCTCATCAGCTTGCTCGTGCTGTAGTTGAGAGAGGAGTTCCGGTCCAGCAGCAGGTTGTTCCTCAGGTTGCTCAGCTTCGGCCAGGCAACATTCAGGACTTCAAGAAACTGGAGCCTAGGGTTTTCAAAGGGACGGAGGGCATCGTCTATGCTGATGATTGGCTCGAGGACATTGAGCGTCTTATGAGGGTGTCCCGTCTTTCTGAAGATCTGAAGGTTGAGGCGGTAGGACTTTAACTGTTCGACGTCGCTCGTACCTGGTTCAGGAATGAGCCAGTTCTAGTTAACGCAGGACAATCTTGGGAGGTATTCAGGGACCTTTTCAAGAAGAAGTTTTTCGCTCGGATAGACAGGCTTGACTTGGGGAGACAATTTGAGAGTCTCATTCAGGGAAGCATGTCTGTGGAGGAATACGCTGCAGAGTTTGGTAGGCTGAGCCGATTTACAGAGTATCTGGTGAGGGAGCCGGAGGTTCGAGCTATTCGTTTCCGAGAGGGTCTAAACTGGGAGGTGAAGATTCTCATTCCGTCTTTTTATGAGACATACTCGGAGATACTTGCGGAGGCACGCAAGGTTGAGCGGGATCTGGGTTTGAAGACCAAGAGAGACCGTGATTCTTTTCTGGGGGCCAACGGCAGTGCAGTATCTGCCAAACGTCCTCATTTCCAGTCCAGACCTTTCCAGCAGCCACAGCAGAACCAGACTCTAGCTAGAGCGCCTTTTCACCAGGCACCTCAGCAGCAGAGGCAGTTACAGCAAGCTCTATGCAACTTCTGCAAGAAGCCCGGCCACATCTGGGAAGTTTGCAGAAAGAGGCTAGGAGTTTGTTTGTATTGTGGTACTGAAGGGCATCAATTGAGAGAGTGTCCTCGTTATGCAGTTCAGGGAGCAGCTCCAGCTCCGAGGGCACAGATGAGACCACCTGCAGCACAACCGAGGGGACCGCTTCCGACACAGCAGCAGCGTTTTGTCCAGCATCAGCAGCAGGGAGGTGCTCGGCAGGGACGAGCGTTTGCTATGACAGTCGAAGAGGAGGAACCCACCGGAGATGTCATCGCAGGTTCTATTCTTCTTGATTCCATTCCAGCTTTAGCTTTGTTTGATAGTGGTTCTTCCCATAGTTTTGTATCTGTTTCTTTTGCTCTAAAGCATGGTTTGGTAGCTGAGTCTTTGCTTAGGACTTGCAAGATCATGACCAGGGGAGGCATTATCCTGGTTAATGATATTTGCAAAGATCGGAGAGTTACTCTGGGAGGCCGGGAGTTGAGTGCGTGTCTACTTGTAATGCCACTTCCGAGCTACGACATTGTACTCGGGATGGATTGGTTGAGTAGGCACCGTGCTAGCATAGATTGTAGAGGAGGTAGAGTTTTGTTTGGTCCGCCAGGAGAGCCAGAGTTCGAGTTTGCTAGAGGAGCTGCGGAGCAGGAAGAAGGCATTATTTGTGGAGCTATGGTGGAAGACAAGGAGTTGCCACATCCGTTGATAGCAGAATTTTTGGATGTGTTTCCTGAAGAATTGTCAGGATTGCCGCCAGATCGAGATGTTGAATTTTCTATAGACTTGGTGCCAGGTGCAGAACCGATTTCGCAGCATGTCTATAGAGTAAACAACAGCGAGCTGGTCGAGTTGAAGAAGCAGGTGGACGAATTGCAGGATAAGGGGTTTATTAGATCGAGTTCTTCACCATGGGGAGCCCCGGTATTGTTTGTACCGAAGAAGGATGGATCGGTGCGTATGTGCATTGATTACAGGGCTTTGAATAATCTCACTATCAAGAATAAGTATCCTTTGCCACGAATTGATGATCTGTTTGATCAGTTGAGTGGTGCGAAGGTGTTTTCTAAGATAGATTTGAGATCAGGCTACCATCAGGTGAAGGTGAAGCCGGAGGACATACCGAAGACTGCTTTTAGAACTCGGTATGGTCAGTTCGAGTTTATGGTGATGCCGTTTGGTTTGACTAATGCACCGGCGGTATTTATGAACTTGATAAACAAGGTGTTCCACCAGTACCTTGACAAGTTCGTGGTGATGTTCATCGACGACATACTCATATACTCGAGGACACCGGAGGAGCATGAGGAGCATTTGAGGATTGTGTTGGATGTGCTGAGGAAGGAGAAGCTGTATGGAAAGTTGTCCAAATGTGAGTTTTTCTTGGACAAAGTAGAATTCTTGGGGCATGTTGTGACTGGTGATGGTATTTCAGTGGATCCGAAGAAGATTTCAGCAGTGGAATCTTGGAAGACTCCGAGTTCGATAGCAGAGATCAGGAGTTTCTTGGGATTGGCAGGCTATTACAGGAAGTTTGTGCAAGATTTTTCGAGGATTGCCGAGCCGATAACCAGACTCATAAGGAAGGATGTAGATTGTTTGGACGGAGGATTGCCAGGCCACTTTTGAGGAGTTGAAGAAGAGGTTGACGTCTGCTCCTATTTTGACATTGCCATCAGGGTCCGGAGGTTTCACTATTTATAGTGATGCATCGGGAAAGGGTTTAGGTTGTGTTCTTCAGCAGCATGGGAAAGTGATTGCCTATGCATCCAGGCAATTGCGTCCTCATGAAAAGAACTATCCTACCCATGATTTGGAGTTGGCAGCTGTCATATTCGCCCTGAAGTTGTGGAAACATTATTTGTACGGAGAGCGTGTGGAGATCTTCATAGACCACAAAAGCTTGAAGTACGTTTTCACGCAGAAGGAGTTGAACATGAGGCAGCGTCGGTGGTTGGAACTGATGAAGGATTTTGATATCTCTTTGCAATATCATCCTGGGAAGGCCAATGTAGTTGCCGATGCTTTGAGCAGGTATCCGGTAGCTATGTTCTTGACGCAGGATCGATATTTGTTGGAGGACTTGGAGAGCTTGGGCATTAAGGTGATTGTTCCGGGTGGTGCTATGCAGATGTGGGGATTGCAGATACATTCAGATTTGATGGATAGGATCAAGGCAGCACAGTATGATGACGTGTCTTTGAGGAGTATCAGAGCTCAGGTGAGAGCAGGATTGGAGGATGATTTCACTATTGCAGAGGATGGATCTTTGAGGCATGGAGTTAGATTGTGTGTGCCTAGTGGGGAGTTGCGAGAGGAGATATTACAGAAAGTGCATCGCTCTCAGTATTCCATATATCCAGGTGCTAACAAGATGTATCGGGATATGCGAGAGAGTGTGTGGTGGTATGGCATGAAGAGGGAAGTGGCACAGTTTGTATCCAGATGCTTAGTGTGCCAGCATGTGAAAGCCGAGAGGCAGAGGCCAGGAGGTTTACTTCAGCCATTACCCATTCCAGAGTGGAAGTGGGAACATATTACTATGGATTTTGTGTCCGGACTACCACGATCTCCAGGAGGGAAAGACGCGATTTGGGTCATTGTTGATAGATTGACCAAGTCGGCCCACTTTTTGCCTTTCAAGGTGGGTTTGTCTACGAAGAAGCTGGCAGAGATGTATGTAAGGCAGATCGTTAGGATACATGGAGTTCCCATCAGCATAGTCTCAGATCGGGATAGTCGTTTCACTTCTCATTTCTGGAGGAGTTTGCAGGAGAGTTTGGACACTCAACTCAAGTTCAGTACTGCATATCATCCCCAGACAGATGGGCAGTCAGAGAGGACTATTCAGACTCTCGAGGATATGTTGCGCACTTGTGTACTAGATTTCGGGGGTTCTTGGGAGGACCATCTCCATTTGGTAGAGTTTGCTTACAACAACAGTTACCAGGCCAGTATAGAGATGTCACCTTTTGAAGCTCTATATGGTCGGAGGTGTCGTACTCCTTTGTCTTGGGACGATATTGGAGAGAGAGTTTTGTTTGGGCCAGAGATGGTTGTGGATGCAGCAGTGAAGGTTCAGTTGATCAGAGACAGACTTCGAGTGGCACAGGACAGACAACGGCATTGGGCCGATAGCCATCGGAGACCCTTGGAGTTTGAGGTATAGTTTAGATTTTATTTTGTGTGCTTGTTCTTGGTTGTTTGTTATAGATAAGTTCTTAAGGTGGTATTTTGTTCTAGGTGGGTGGTTTAGTGTTTCTGAGGATTTCTCCGACACGAGGCACGATTCGCTTCGGTGGAGGCGGAAAGCTTAGTCCGCGATTCATTGGACCTTTCACTATTCTAGAGAGGGTCGGTGCAGTTGCTTATAGACTAGACTTGCCACCTGCATTGGAGGGAGTGCACAACGTGTTTCATGTGTCGCAGTTGAGACGATACGTGACAGATCCTAGTCATGTATTGGATCACTCAGATATAGAGGTGGGCCCTACTCTTAGCTATCCAGAGCAGCCAGTTAGAATTCTGGATCGGAGAGAGAAGGTGCTGAGGAACCAGACTATTCCTTTGGTGCGCGTCGCATGGAGGCATCACTCTCCGGGGGAGTCTACCTGGGAGAGAGAGGATGACATGCGAGAGCGTTATCCATATTTGTTTGTACCTTGAGGTATGTTATTTCTAGTTATGTTCTGTTCATTGTTATGTTCTGTTCATTAGTTAGTTGTGATTCTTTAGTTCTGTTCTGTGATTTTCTGGGGGTAGTTTTCGTCTTTGAATTTCGAGGACGAAATTATTTTAAGGAGGGTAGACTTGTCACTACCACATTTTCTAGGAAAGGATATTTTGGTAATTTCCTAATTAAATAAATATTGTGCATGGTAAATAATTATTTATTGTATTATTTAATTATTGTTAGTTATTATTTAATTATTTTAGACTTATTTTAGTGGACCCAACTAGTTTAGTTTGGACCCATGGACCAACATGAATTAATTAGTTAGACTTGGCCCATTTAGAAAGCCCATAGTTAAGGAGATGGATTAAATTAATTAAATGATTAGACTAGAAGCTTCCTTCCTTAATTATTTCTTCATGAGAGATCCCAATGGGTACATTGGACATTTTACAATTGCTTGGGGGAGGGGCTATGGCCGGCCTATTAAAGAGGGGGGGAATTTCTCTCTCCTCTCATCTCATTCCAAATCTAGATCTAGAATTCTCCCACTACCAAATTCCCTCCATTCCCAATCCAATTCCCTACCAAATTCATTCCAAATTCTTCCCAATTCACCATTAGAGAAGGAGGAAGCAAGGATCTAGAAGAAGGAAGCAAGGATCTACAAAGAGGAGCAAGGATCTATAATTTGGAAGAAAGTTCATCTCAATTGGAGGTTTCATTGGGAATCCATCTCCCAATAGGTATAATTCAGATTTTTCCCATTTAAATAGCTTCTAAATCTGAGATTTAATCATGTAAAATCAACCTATATGTATGTAGTACCCATAGGACTTTGTTTTGTGTTCATAGGAGATCCATGGAGAAAGTTATGGTGCTTTTTGTGTCAATTTTGTTGGAATTCCGAATTTATATTTTGTTGTATGTGTCAATTGATCCTATAGATCAATTGAACATGAGATTTATGTTTGAGGCTAGTGTCGTGTCCATATTGGGATACTTGTGGTTCGTATCCCAACTATTTGGTGATACGTGTCATTTGGGGGTTTTCCTCCGACACGGGACTTTGAACATGACGTATTTTGACACGGACACATAGATCTACTTTTGACGCTTTGATTTGTTCATAAATATTATTTATGATTTGTTTGTGTCCTTCGGGGTGCATTTGGTTGTGTGTTGGACTCGTGTCGCATGCGTATCCTAGATCAAGTGGGATACGGTGAGATACTCTCCAATTGTGTGTATTTTTGCATAGATCTAATTAATTGTGGTTCAATTTTTCATTTATAATTAGTATATATATATGGATATTAAATATTTATTTTGTGTATTTATTATAGTAATTATTGTAGCATAGATCTATATTTTGGGTGTGCTAATATAATGTACAATATAATATGTAGCTTTCTTGCATGCAAATATATATGTTACTACTTGTTAAATAATATAATTTATACATAAAATGTTTTATAAAATATATTTGTATGTTTAATTGTGTAATTATATTATTTATAATTATTATGTAATTATTTGGATATTAATGTAAATATTTTAGGTGTGCTTCTAGCCATGTAAATTATATGTTCTTTGTTAAATATTTGAAGGTATAAGTTTATGTGTATATTAATATATATATGTACATTTTTGTATTAATGGTTTATATATATATATATATATATACTGTTTTATATATTCTGTTTATATATATATATATATATATATTGTTTATATATTCTGTTTTTATATATATAATTATATATATACAACTTGTTTAGTGACAGTGAATTAATGACAGTAAAAAACTGTCATTAATTAGCCGACTAATAGCAGCCGCTGTAGCCTTCGGGCAATTAATGACAAACCTGTCATTAATTGCAGCAGCGGAAAACAGCAGCTTTTCTGCAACGCTTTTCCGCGACAGTTTAACTGTCAGCGAAAACCAAAGCAGTGGCAGTTTATTATTTGGGTTTCGGTGACAGTCCTTCGGTGACAGTCCCGACTGTCACTATTTAAACTGTTTTGATTTAATCCTATTTTATTCACTGTTTTTCAATGACGCTTTAACAAATTTAATGTATATATTATATATTATAATTGTATATATATATATGTATATATATATGTGTTTTGTGAGGAATAATAATTGTAATAATATATTATGTTATTTATATAAATATTGGGTTGTATATATATTATTTTAGGGTATATATTAATTATATTATTAGTATACTTTGTGTGAGTTCTTTTTGAATCTAATTTGATTCCTAAATTATTGTAGTTTATCTCTATATTATTTTATAGATATCTTGTGAGGTTGACTTTGGGTTTGACCATGTTTGACTTTAGTGGACTTTAGAGTTGTCCATAGTTGACTTTTGACTTAGAATTGACTTATTGACCTAGAAATTGCCTAGTTTGACTTGTTCTCTTTCCGGGACCTTGTATTAATGTGGTATTCCATATCTAGGTCTTCGAGGCACCGAGTCAGACATTTGTGAGACTGTTCATTGGACTTCAGGCGAGTACATTCTCTGATAGTTTCTCATTTATGATATCCTCTATGTTCGTTGTATCTAGTGTAGATATACATGTTCTCTTGACACTATGGTTACACGGATTGGTATATCCGGATCTCGTCATGAGATGTTATTCCTTGGTATATGGTGTATATGGTGCAAGTATTGTTTCATTGGTTATCTTGTACATGTACAGACACCGATTCTCGAGGAGACTAGCTATCTTCTTGGGGAATCTAGTGCCATAACGTACCGTGGTTGGATCTATTATACCAGTCGGGGTGGAGAGTATTTTAGTGTAGATATGTGATCATACCCTCCTTGTGCATGTCTTGTTCCTTGTGAGTGTTGATCATACACCGCACGTATAATCAGCCAGGCCATTATACTCTTGTGCAAGTTCCTAAGTCGATCACATGTTAAAGCTAGTACTCACACACTTAGTCATTAGTATTCTTGTTCTATCAGCATATTGTTCATTATTGTATTTCTTTCCAGTACTTCCTTATTGTCTATACATTTCTTGTATCTATTTATGCATCTTGTTTATCCACAGCTACTTACTGTTACATAGTTTTTATCATTATTTGATAACTGCTGTTAGGGTTGTACTCTGCTCCTTTCCTGACTGAATATATTTTTCCAGATGACACTGAGGAGTACCCTACCTATTATGGACCCCAAGATGTTGTGGGTTTAGATTCTGAGACCCTGGCTCAAGAGGGACTTATCCCAACTGAGACAGTTGACCCTGGAGTTGTAGCTTTATAGTTTTGTAGTATTCTTTTGTACTGGATTTGTCTCCAGCATATTTCTGTAGTTTTCTTCAAACTCATTGATATATTATTTTAGACTCATGAGTTGTATTGTGACTATTCTATTCTTATCTGATTCGTGTTCATTCTATCTTAGTTCTGTGATTGAGTACACTATCTTTTGGTGGTTCATTATATTAGATAGACTTTCTAGACAGCGTTCTACCGCCGATTCTGCGGCGTAGGCTGGGCGTTATTTCCGACTAGTACCCTTACCCCGGGTGTGGGTCGTGACACTGTCTCTGCCAGGGCAGACAAAACTTCTGGCAATGCCTCAGCGCTAACCCAGAAGTATACTCCGCGCTCTGCGCATAAAATTCAGTCTCTCGTCCTTGGCAGAAAAGATGAAACTTCGGACAATGCCTCAGCGCTAGTCCAGAAGCTTACACCGCGCTCTGCGTGTAGAAATCAGTCTCCCGTCCCTAACAGAACAGACAAAATTTCTGACAAGGCCTTTGCGCCAAATCAGAAGTTCCAAACGTGCTCTGCGCGTAAAAATGTATCTGCCTTCCGCGGAAAAGCAGATGACCCCTGTAATCTACGTTAGGGAAAACAAGCGGCAGACTACTCAACTTCTCGGCCTTTACACCAGCAAGGAAAGAATCTGCCAGCCCTCCGGATTACGCGAGAGGCTGACGGCCGAATGAGGACATCCTCAGCTTTACGCCAACCGGAGCAGAGCTCCAAATTACGCCAGGAAAAGCCCCTCAGCGTAAAGAAGGCTCAATTTGCGAAAAGACACCCTCCTCGGGGATTATCCGCCACCCAGATGGCCAACCTGTTGTATACAGGAGGCACAGGGAAAACTATGGTTCCTAACATCCGCATGCCCACTGATGTGAACAGAAGGAACAAGTTATCTTCTTCTTCTGTAACTCTTCCTGACCTACGCAAGTACCTGATCCAGAAACACAAGGATAGGGGATCTTCCAGCATGTCTATTACGCCTCCTAACGAGAACTCTTGTAATAGTCATAGGATTGTAATTAACTGTTCCTGTTCTGAAGCAAAACGGTCAGTTTTCGACCGGTTGAGCTACTCTCCATCTTTCCAGGAAGAATAGCCCACACATGCATCGGTGAACATGGCTTCACACATACCTAGAGGAAGATCGGGCTCAAGACGTCATCCCTCTAGAGCTCCGAGCCGAAGGAGATTCAACCAGCTGCTTAGGAACACTGAAGCTGGGGTGTTCCGAAACACCCGTTCGAGGTCGCGACAACCGACTTTGTACTCTTCTGATTCCGAAGCTGGGGGTCGCCAGTCTCCCGAATCAGATACTGAAAGTATAGAGTCAACTTCTACAAAGACCTATACTAATCTTTCAATGACACCCAGGGAGATGGGAGTTTATGCCATTGGAGATGAACGCGAGGAAGCTTCCCCGTCCGGGAGCGCTGAGCAGCACATTACTATACTGGAGACATCTCTGAAAGAAATGCAATCCATGATGGAGAACATGCACCAGATGATGCTGACTCAACACACAGCTGCTATGGCTCAAGCGTCGGTCCCTACAACTCAGATACATGTGGGGGTGGACTTACCACCATCCAACGCAATCCAAGAGCCTGCTCTAGATCAGGAGTCAGCAGTTCCTCCGCTTCCTCACTCGGAGAATGTATTACCTCCCGTCGGAGTCACGATGCAATCGATTCCTCATTACTCCGTAGTCCCGCCATCGGCTGAAGATCCGATGCAGGCAGTACAGGAGTTGAAAGCCCAATTTGATGCCCTGAAGCACAAAGATCAGCTCAAGAAATTGGGAATCAACCAACCTTACCCAGCTATCTGGGAAGAGGTCCATTTCCCTCCTAGATACAAACCACAGACTATGGCTTTGTTTGAAGGAAAAATGTCACCGAGTCAATACATAAACTACTTCAGTATGATGACGGTGTTAATACAAGGGAACGACGCCCTCCTCACTCGGGTGTTCAAAGGCTGTCTCTCGGGGGTAGCTTATCAGTGGTACCGAAGTCTGGCGGACAACTATATTACTTCCTTTGAAGACTTCAAGGCGTTATTCTTTACACGATTCTACGAAGGAGGGATGGACATGTCTATGTCCTCTCTCATCGAAGTCAAGCAGAAGGAAAAAGAGAATGTTCGCACTTTCATCGAACGTTTTTGTCAAGCCACTTTGTAAATGCCTCCAGGAGTTCCAGACTCGGCATTGGTGGACATCTGCAGGAAGAACCTTCTTCCCGTGATCTCGGTGTTCATAGGAAAATATCAGTTCCATGATTGGCCCTCGTTCATCATCTCAGCGGTAGCCGCGGAGGATAATAGTCAGAAGGCGCGCGATAATGGCATCATGATCTCGACCTCTGATAAAGGCAAAAGGTCATCCTCCAACATCGACCATCCTCGTGGTACTAAGGGTAAAGAAGCTTTGGCGATTGATGAGAACATAAAATATCATATTTTTATTCCTTAATGTATACTCCTTTATGCTCATTTAATGTCTAAAGATACTCATTATTTTTATATTTTGATCTAGGATACAATTGGAGTCACTAAAAGCAAAATGGAGCTAATTATCAATTCTGGACAGTTCTGACACCTTGTAAAAAAATGGTCATAACTTGCTCATCCGAAGTCCAATTGAGCTGATCCAAATTGATTCGGAAAGCTAAGTGATAGAGGCACAATTTTGCTGTTTTGATTTTCCCGAGATTCTGGCTACATCATGGACCAAATCACGCTTGAAGTTGAGACAACTATGCTGTGCACAAAAAATGGAGTTGATATAACCATTTCCCAACTTATTCAAAGATTTTATTTTATTGTTGGGTTGTTGTAACTCTTAGAGGATTTTTGGAAAGATATTGTGATCTTCAAACACTTATTTAGAGTGTATAAAAGGGGTAGAGATCAAGAGAAAAAAGGGGGAAGAACCCACAACTCTTCTTCCTCTTCTCCAATATTCTTTTAAAATTTTCTTGAACATGCGGAGCTAAAAGTCTTGTTGGTCGAAGGAAACGAAAGCCTCGGAATGAATAAAAACTTGTGAGATCTAATTTGTGTTTATATTCTTGATTTGTGCTTTAAGTATCGAATGTTTTCTTATGCATATTTTTATGATTATCTTGTTTAATGAATATGATGCATACTAGTTTATTATTCATGACAATCTAATGCTAAATTAGATATCGAATCCGTAATTGTTCGATCCCTCTAATTTGTGAAGCAACCAAGATTTAATGAACTGCTTTGTTTTATTAGATCTTAGGAGGAAATTTTTTGACAAAATTAAATGCAACCGCGTGTGCTTGTGTTATTTTGCTTCATCGATCTCATCGAGTTTAATACGCTACTAGATTAAACCTTTAGCGCTTGTCTGGGGTTATTTAGTAGTTAAGGTTAATTAGATCGCTTGTTTTTAATTAATTATGGCTGAAGGAGATAGAAAAATAATTCCAACGATGAATATTCAAAGTATGAATTAATATATACTTGCATCGATGATCAGTTTTAAGATTCCAATGGTGGATGTTGACTGAGACCAACATTTATTTCTTTGATTGTTTTAATACTTTAATTGTTTTTAGCTCTTCTTAATTTTCTTTTGATAAAAACTCTCCCCCAATCTTATTTTACATAGCATAAAGATCAAACTAATTACTCTCCGTGGGAACGATCCTTACTCTCACTACTACATATTATTTCAAGAGTAAAGGTTTTATTTTTGGGTGCCTACGATAGCACGCCAAATTTTGGCGCCGTTGCCGGAGAGTAATTTTAGTTAATTTTTGTTCTTTTTGTGATCTTTATTTCGTTCTTGTGATCAAATAATGTTTTGCCTATTAGCAAAAAAAAAGAAAAAATCGGTAACAGGAAATGGCGGCCAATTCTCTAATATTTGGCACTTGGCTAGATCTTCCATCTAGGCATGCTGATGAGGTAAATGTTTCTTCCTTAGAACAACAAATTTCTTGTTTAACTTCTCTTGTTCGTCAGATGGTTGTAGGTAACATGAAAACAACAAAGGCTTGTAGGATTTGTCTAGTATCAGGGCATCCAACCGATATGTGTCAAACTCTCCAAGAGGAGTCCAATGAACCAGTGAATACAGAATGTGGTTTTCCTGGACTACCAGAAATGAAGTATGATTCCTATTCAGACACGTACAACATAGGATGGAGAGATCATTCCAATCTCACCTATGGGAGTCCAGAATTAAATCAACCAGCAACTCAAAATTGCCCAAGTTACAAGCAATACAAGCAGCAATACCTACAACCAAGCCAAACTTCTAATTCTGGTATGTCTTTAGAAGATATTGTTAAGTCTATTGCCATTAATAATTTTCAATTTCAACAGGAGACGAAGGCTAGTATCGAAAGTTTGAACAATCAAATGAGTCAAATGACAACTGCAATTAATAAGCTAGAGGCACAAAGCTTGGAGAACTTACCATCTGAAACGATAGTAAATCCAAAAGAAACTGTAAGTTCAATCATTTTGAGAAGTTGTAAAGAAGTTGAAATTTCAGAAAAAGAAGCATGTGCATCGTCAAAAGAAGAAGAAGAGAAAAATATCGTTGCAGACACGAACATTCCTAACGACGATGTAGTACCTAATGGAAAAGAAGTTTTTAAACTTGATGGAAAAGATGGAGTAAAAGTTGCCATCAGTGAGAATTTTGAGAAAGAATATGAGTTAACTTTGAGTACTCACTTACATAAAACTGTTGCAGTGTTGAACGATCTTCCAAAAAGACAACAGTCAGGTAACATTTCATATATTTTGTTACCAATTAATGACAAAAGACCTTTACCTTCTATTTTGCAGGTATGCATTCTAGACTTGAAACTCCTGCCTAGTTATATCAAGTGTGCATAGAGTCGAGCCAACAACAATATTAAACAAAGGCGCTGCTTGGGAGGCAACCCAAGGGAAGTTTATTTTTATTCTCGTATTTTATTTTTTGTTATTTTATCTTTTCTTTGCATTTAATCATACATTGGGGACAATGTCTGTTTTAAGTGTGGGGGAAAGATTTAAATTTTTTTTTAAGCAGTTTGAGTTTGTGTTTTTCTCAAAAAAATAAAAAAAATAATAATAATAATTGAGATTTTTTTTTAAATAAAAGGATTTTGTTTTTGTGGTTTTTAATGATTTTTGGTTGTGTATGTCATGAGTAAGATTAAACTTAATTTGAAAAATTCATAACATGATTGAATAAATAATTTTTTTTCAACTTAGAATTAATTAGTCTAGTTATTTTTTATTGAAAATGGTAGTATCTAAATTGGTAGACAAAAGCCAGTGAGGATTTGAGCCTTTAGACTGACACATCAGTCTCATTATTCTTTCATGAGAGATATTCTTCCACTGATTTGTTTCTCTAGAACTTGCTTTGATTCTCTTCGAGGTCACATTGACACGTTCATGCATGAACATGATTAAGGCCATCTTTGTTATGCGTTACATAAGCCAAATAGCCCACCTTGTAATTAAATTTTTTTTGTTGAACCCCTTTGAGCTTTATTGCCTTTTTCTTGGTATACCCACATTACAAGCTTTCAACCAATAATATTTATACCTTTACCCAAGTCGCAAAGCTAGTGGAGCATTGTTGATCATTATGATATGTATGGGTGTACGAAAAAAATAATTATGGGGGTATCTAAATTTGTGGTTTGGTTATAACCAACAAAATGGAACATATTTTTATCCTCAAATTTCCTAAGTTCCATTATTGTTTAAAAAAAAAAAGTAAAAAAAAGAAAAGAAAAGAAATGAAGTGATTGATTTTGCATTGTTTAAATGCTTTAAAAGCCAAATTGAAGACGCTGCAAAATGGAGTGATTGATTTTACATGTTTTATATTGAGATTGAGTTGATTCATTTTTGCTCCACTAGTTTTGATGGCTTTTGAGCTACATTCCTAAATATATCCCACCTTAATCCTAAGCCATGTTACAACCCATGAAAAGTCCTTATGATTTATGTTATGCATGTGATCCCAGTGGTGGAGAATGAGAAAATATACAAGCTTATGGTAGAGCATTTCTTTTGGAATGAATTCGAGAGAAATATATACCTTCAAACACATGAGAGTTTAGTGTTTATTCCCGTGAGGGTCTACCTATTTAGTTTACTCTATTTTTCAAGTAAAAATACCTACTAAGTAATTAGAAGTTGTTTAAGAATATATGTTCATGATATGTTATGAGTTTTGAAGAACTTGGTTATTATTTATTTATGACATTGCAACCTTGATTTCTTTTTGGAAAAATAAATTAGAGTTTTGCCCGAGGACGAGCAAAGGTTAAGTGTAGGGGTATTTGATGAGAACATAAAATATTATATTTTTATTCCTTAATGTATACTCCTTTATGCTCATTTAATGTCTAAAGATACTTATTATTTTTATATTTTGATCTAGGATACAATTGGAGTCACTAAAAGCAAAATGGAGCTAATTATCAATTCTGGACAGTTCTGACACCTTGTAGAAAAATGGTCATAACTTGCTCATCCGAAGTCCAATTGAGCTGATCCAAATTGATTCGGAAAGCTAAGTGATAGAGGCACAATTTTACTGTTTTGATTTTCCCGAGATTCTGGCTACATCATGGACCAAATCATGCTTGAAGTTGAGATAACTATGCTGTGCACAAAAAATGGAGTTGATATAACCATTTCCCAACTTATTCAAAGATTTTATTTTATTGTTGGGTTGTTGTAACTCTTAGATGATTTTTGGGAAGATATTGTGATCTTCAAACACTTATTTAGAGTGTATAAAAGGGGTAGAGATCAAGAGGAAAAAGGGGGAAGAACCCACAACTCTTCTTCCTCTTCTCCAATATTCTTTTGAAATTTTCTTGAACATGCGGAGCTAAAAGTCTTGTTGGTCGAAGGAAACGGAAGCCTCGGAATGAATAAAAACTTGTGAGATCTAATTTGTGTTTATATTCTTGATTTGTGCTTTAAGTATCGAATGTTTTCTTATGCATATTTTTATGATTATCTTGTTTAATGACTAGGATGCATACTAGTTTATTATTCATGACAATCTAATGCTAAATTAGATATCGAATCCGTAATTGTTCGATCCCTCTAATTTGTGAAGCAACCAAGATTGAATGAACTGCTTTGTTTTATTAGATCTTAGGAGGAAAATTTTTGACAAAATTAAATGCAACCGCGTGTGCTTGTGTTATTTTGCTTCATCGATCTCATCGAGTTTAATACGCTACTAGATTAAACCTTTAGCGCTTGTCTGGGGTTATTTAGTAGTTAAGGTTAATTAGATCGCTTGTTTTTAATTAATTATGGCTGAAGGAGATAGGAAAATAATTCCAACGATGAATATTCAAAGTATGAATTAATATATACTTGCATCGATGATCAGTTTTAAGATTCCAATGGTAGATGTTGACTGAGACCAACATTTATTTCTTTGATTGTTTTAATACTTTAATTGTTTTTAGCTCTTCTTAATTTTCTTTTGATAAAAACTCTCCCCCAATCTTATTTTACATAGCATAAAGATCAAACTAATTACTCTCCGTGGGAACGATCCTTACTCTCACTACTACATATTATTTCAAGAGTAAAGGTTTTATTTTTGGGTGCCTACGACAGCACGCCAGCGATCAACACGTCTAGGCAAAAGATGGTGGCTACCACGCAGACAAAACCTGAGACTTCCAGGCCCATTGAAGTGTACTCTTTCGACGACGACGATATTTCGAGCATATTCGAAAGTCTCGTCAAAAGCGGCAAGATTACCCTTCCTGAGGTGAGACGGCCTAATGAGACCGACAGTACCAACAACCCCAAGTACTGCATCTTCCATAGGTACATACACCACCCCACAAAGGCGTGTTATATACTGAAAAGGAAGATCCAGGAGCTGATCGATGCTAAGACCATCACTCTGCGCAACAGCGAGAAGACGGTCACAGCCAACATGATCTCTCTACAATTTGGTGATCTGTCTCCCCAAGAAATCCCGGACGGTGTTACACCTATTTTCCGGACGACGATGAACTTCCTTAATCTCCCTCCAACTAGAGGTCAAAATCATGACCTGGTACCACTAACTACCAAGCGAGGCGAGATTATGTAGGTTCATCCAGATTTGGTACCCAGGATCGAGAAAGAGACTCAAGCTGCTAAGGCTAAGTCTAAGAAGAACACGAAGCGCAAACTATGTCACATGGTTGCGGCAGACTCAGCATCAGAAGACAAGGTCTTGGCCACTGGAACCCGTTCAGGGAGGGCTTACCTCAAGGACCATGAAGCTAGCCAGGAAGATGCACCGACAGACGCTTCAGCTACCAAGCCGTCAGAACCAGAGCCCGTCGTACCAGGGGCCGGTCCTTCGAGACAAACTTCGGCGGACAAAGGGAAGCAAAAAAAAGTACGTTTCGACAAACCTGTAAAAAACATTCAAAATAAAGGATTAGAGAAGCCGCACAACTTCGACATCCTGGCCCAATTGGCTAATTCACCAGCCAGGTTGTCTATCTTCGAACTACTCAAGCTCTCCCAAGACACTCGTCTAGCCCTGAGCGAAGCACTGATGCAGGCGGATGCATACTTGACCCAGCTCAAGTCCCCTGACGAAGAACCAGTGGCGTATCCTCAATGCCACAGTGTGATGGAGGTGGTCCCGAATATCACTTTCACTCAAGATGACATGCTGTTAAAACATAACAGGCATGACAGGCCCCTCTATTACACCGGGTACGTCAGTTCCATGGAGGTCGATCGGATTCACATAGATCCGGGATCATCAATCAGCATCATTCCTCATAGTCTGCTCAGACCGCTGAGGATTCCTACCAGCGAATTGGCCTACACCACCACTATAATCGTGGGTTTCAACGCCAGAAAGAGTAAGCTGTTGTGGAAAATTTGCCTGAGGATCCAGATCGGCAACCTCAGATCGGTGGCTACATGTTACGTCATTGATTCAGAGGTGTCCTACAATATTCTGCTGGGCAGACCTTGGATCCACGACCACAATATCGTTCCTTCAACTCTATATCAATGCTTTAAATATATAGACGCCCAAGGAACAGTACAAACGGAGTTTGCTAACCTGAACCCGTTTAGGGAAGTAGAATCCTACTACTCTGATGCCGTATTGTACTCACAAGACTACACGGAAGAGGTGACAGCCGAAGCAGAGAAGGAATCCCACCGGGAGCCAGAAGAACCCTCTGCCGAACAACCGCTGTCAATCAAGGTGAAAGGACGGACTACTCGTCCAAAAGCCATGGAGCCTATGGCGGTCCACCTGAACAAAACCAGGTCAGGAAAAGGTGGTGATCCTCTAGTGATCACTTTGAACCAGAAGCCTCCATCCTTGGTCATCAACCTTCGGCGCAGCAGACAGCCGACCGATGTAAATGCAACCGGGAACGAAGTTTCAGATGATAATAAACATCCTCTTTTCCAGTATATCGACGATCAAATTCTGAACCAGGAATTCTCTCCCCATGACGATATAGAACCTATAGCGTAAAAATTCTTAGAAGCTATAGATTCCTATCATCCGTATATGTGGGAAGTGGCGTCATCATCCAATGTCACCACGATATATGGACCGCATGAAGATTCTATCTTCATTGTCCCATCCACTTGCAGTAGTCAGCATTCAATAGTCTTCGGCCGCATGCGCAATAAACCGACTGTGCAAGAAGATTCTCCCGACGACGACGTTGGTAAAATGCAGGTTCACAGATACAGCCCGCAAGCTTTAAAGATCATGCAAAGTATGGGTTATAACTTGAAGCTGGAACCAGGTCTCAACTTCAGGAAAAGCATACGAATGCCGCTACATGACAATCCCTACTATCAACGAACTCGCTTCGGGTTAGGGTATACCACCTCCCTTGCAACTTCTGAGTCAAACGAGAATATCTTTTCCTCAGCGCCCTCCGACTCATCTCATGATCTCGAACGAACATTATCAGTAAATATGGTAGTAACAGATTCCTTCGAAGCAGACGAACAAGAATCTGAACTATTTGAGAATGACGCTTGGGCTTAGTAAATGGATACACAATGGGAGTTCTGCTTCGAGCAGAGAGAACCTCCCACTGAAGATAAAGTTATCCAGATTGACATTGGGGATGAACTTTTGCCAAAGCCGATATTTATCAGTAATAATCTTTCCGAAGCAGAAAATGAAGAAGTTATCCAGATGATAAAAGAATATATCGACGTCTTTGCGTGGAATTATGAGGACATTCCAGGCCTTGATCCAAAGGTGGCTACTCATAAGCTCAATATATTGTCCGATTCAAAGCCTGTGAAGCAGCACCAACGCCGGTTCCGTCCAGATATGATGGACGCCATCGAAGCTGAAGTCAAGAAGTTGATAGCCTGCGGCTTCATCCGAGAAGAACAACATCCCGACTGGGTCGCCAATGTTGTCCCGGTCATGAAGAAAAATAGAAAAGTACGTGTCTGCATCGATTACCGAAATCTGAATGCAGCCTGCCCCAAGGATGAGTTTCCTCTTCCCATCACAGACGTCATGATTGACAATACGTGCGGTTTTGAACGTATGTCTTTCATGGACGGATTCTCAGGATACAACCAAATCAAGATGCATCCTGAGGACGAGAAGCATACTGCCTTCCGGACACTGTTGGGGGTATATTGCTATACGGTCGTGCCCTTCGGATTGAAGAACGCCGGGGCTACATACCAACGGACTATGAGTAACATATTCCATGAGCATTTGCGCAAGACAGTGGAGTATTACGTGGACGATGTAGCTGTCAAAAGTCGTCTCAAGGACAATCACATCCAAGACTTGAAGACAGTATTTGAATTGATGCGCCAACATCAACTCAAAATGAATCCTACAAAGTCCTTCCTGGGGGTATCTAGTGGCAAATTCCTGGGATTTGTTATTTCCGCCAAAGGCATTCAAGTGGACCCTGATAAAGTCAAAGCCATCTTAGAAATGCGACCGCCCCATAATCTGAGAGAACTCAGGGGATTTCAAGGTCGTCTGGCTTATATCCGGAGATTCATATCCAACCTTTCTGGGAGATGTCATTCATTTTCCGTCTCATGAAGAAAGGTGTATCCTTCGTATGGGACGAAGCCTGTCAGCAAGCGTTCGGGGACATCAAACGCTACCTCACTAGCCCGCCAGTTCTGGTACCTCCAGTCATAGAAAGACCGTTCATGCTGTATATTCGAGCAATGGATCATTCTCTGGGAGCTCTTCTCGCACAAAAGAATGATATGGGCCATGAACAGGCTATCTACTACCTCAGCAGGATGATGGTCGGAGCCGAACACCGATACAACCTAGTGGAGAAAGAATGCTTGGCTCTGATGTTCGCTATCTAGAAAACGCGGCACTATGTCACAGGCCAAACCATTCACATCATCTCCAGGGTCAATCCTCTTCGGGTACTGATGAACAAGCCAAGTGTTCTTAATTCCTGACTTGCGACTTGGGTGATGTTATTAACACCCTATGACATGGTGTACGTCTCTCAGAAGTCTGTCAAAGGCCAAGCATTTGCTGATTTCTTAGCTGCTCATCTGATCCCGGAGGCCTTCAAGCTGTACGAGGATATTTCCGACAAAGTTGCAGAGTGTAATTCGGCAATGGAAGGTGATGCATGGCAACTATTCTTCGATGGTGCCTCCAGAACTGGTCCCAGGGGAAATGTGGTATCGGGAGTAGGGATTGTCCTGGTTACTCCTGATAAGCTCGTCATCTACCGAGCATATTCTCTTAGCGAGCCCTGTTCTAACAATGTGGCAGAGTATAACGCTCTACTAATCGGGCTCCAAGTCGCTAAAGAATTGGGCGTCGAATCTCTGAAAGCTTTCGGTGACTCTCTGCTGATCGTCAATCAAGTCAGAGGAATATATGAAGTCCAAAATCCAGACCTCATCCCTTATCACCAAGCAACGGTCGAGATAGCCATGACATTCAAAGAATTCTTCCTGGAATATGTGACCCGATCTCAGAATCTGGAAGCTGATGTCCTAGCCAGTCTAGCTGCAGATTTAGCTATTCCTATAAGAAGGCAGAATTTGGTAATCCTTCTTAGCAGAGATTTATTCTGTGTGAAAAATAACTTTCACATAGAATGCAGCTACGCTGTGAACACATATCCTCCTAGGAGAGACTAGAGAAGTCCCTTTATAGATTTCGTAGCATACAAAATCTTGTCGGAGGACCCTAAAGAAGCAGTATCCATCAAAAGACAATCATTACGCTTCTATTTCGAGGCATCCTCACAGTGTCTATATCGCCGGACCTACGACGGACTGTTATTGAGATGTCTCTCAGATGATGAGGCACAGCGGATCATCCATGAAGCTCACGACGGCGTATGCGGAGCGCATCAACCCGGGCCTAAACTACAGGATCGCATCAGGAGAATGGGCTATTACTGGCCTACTATGATCACAGATGCAATAAAGTATGCAAGACAGTATAGAGCCTGTCAGGTCCATGCAGACTTTATCCATCAACCTCCTGAACATCTACATCCTACGGTTGCGTCCTGGCCTTTCGAAGCATGGGGTATGAATATCATTGGTCCTATTCACTCGTCTTCTTCCAGGGGTTACCGGTTCATACTGGCCATCACGGATTATTTCTCCAAATGGGCAGAGGTGATCCCTCTTGCTGAGGTGAAGGTATCTAATGTGATCAGCTTCATCAAGCATTACATCATTTATCGCTTCGGGATACCCCGAAGAATAATTCATGACAATGGGCCTCAATTCATCAGCCAAGCGTTTCATCGATTCTGCGATAAAAATCGAATACAAAATATGGCCTCTACGGCATATAATCCAGCTGCTAATGGTTTGGCGGAAGCTTTCAACAAAATCATTATCAAGCTCTTGAAAAAGTTTGTCTCTTCAAACAAAAGGGATTGGAATGAGAAGCTGGGAGAATGTCTCTGGGCATACCGCACAACAGTACGAGCACCGACAGGTTGTACCCCATTCTCATTGGTTTACGGAAGCGAAGCAGTCCTCCCCATCGAGATCCAGATTTTGTCACTTAGGATAGTCGTGGCTAATGAGTTGACGCAAGAAAAGAACGACCTTTTAAGGCTTCAAAACCTAGAAGGATTAGACGAGAAACACCTCCAAGCTCAACAGCACATCGTGTTCTACCAAGCACGCATTTCCAGAGCTTTTAATCAAAAAGTAAAGAAAAGGGTGTTCAAAGTTGGCGAGCTAGTCTTAGCTGTGAGAAGGCCAATGATTCTTACTCACAGGAGTAAGGACAAATTCCAGCCCAAATGGTAAGGCCCTTATGTGATCGAGACGACGTTATCAAACGGCGCTTACAGGTTAGCCAAGCCTAATGGAGACCTGTTAAAGGCTCTTATCAATGGCAAATTCCTGAAAAGGTACTATGCTTAACCTACTTTGCTCAAGTGGAATATGGCGAAAACCTCATTCTGACAAAACTACTTCCAAAACGAAACTAGTTGGATCGTATTCTATCATATTCATATTACATCTGAATAGATATATCCTGCTAAAACTTACCGAGAGTATATCACGTCCATATTACCTCTGATATCACTTTTACCCAAACCTGTCATTTATATTCCAAAATGATGGGTCCACAAAGTCAGATGAAAGCCTCTTTATTATTCCCAAAAAGGAGCAAAAGTACATTAAAAAGCAAAAAAAATACATCATTTGGGGGGAGCGGTTAGATCGCGAATCTGCTGTGCCAGAGCAACCATTCTCTCATCCCGGGAGTTCAAGACGTCGGCACGAGCCCTCTCCAACCTTGCCGCATCGTTGTCCAAAGCAGCTAGCTCAGACCGAGCCCGCACAAAATCATCATGGATAATACCCACATATTTCAGATTCTGCTGAACAGTCGCCCGTCGCTCCTTCAGCACATCTCGGGCTGCCGACAAAGAGAGAACCTTCGCCTCTACCCGAATGAGCTCATCTTTCAAAATATGGGCCTGTGCTGCCGCTTCCTCATATTCGGCTTCGCACCGGGTCAACTCGGGAACAACATACCCCAATTGGACACGTTCTTCGTCCATCTTCTGCTGTTGAGCCTCAATAGAATTATTCAGAGAGGCCATCTGTTCAGTAGGCTGCACAGTCAAGGAGTCATACCTAGCTTGAACGAGACTGTCAATGTTGCCTCGAGCTATCTGCAAGTATTCGTTAATGGGTTGCTCCAAACCATTAACTATCTCCTCCAGCGCGTCAGCTACCCCAGTGTCGTTGAATTCTCGGATCGGCACTATAGAGGCCCGGGAGGCTCTTCTCAGCGACACAAAGCCCAAATTCTTCTCCAACACCATTGATATTAACATTTTCAAGGTGGCATATAAGATACGAGTGTACTGCTCGGTCACAGCAGCTAGATCCGAATGGACGCTGGGAGTGGCCGCGATAGTGACGAGTCCCCCTCCTAGAACAACCGCGAACGAGGTTGCCACGGCCGTCGCCTCAACAGGAGGTACGACAAAAGAAGCAGCGCCAATACCGGACGAAGTGACCGGCGTACTCAAAGGAGGCATTGTCGCAATGACAGGCTCGTCCTCCTCTTGAGATGTCAGAATCTCTTCGACAGGCGAGCCGGCACCCGAAGATATCTCCTCTTCAAAATCAGGCACCTCCGTGTCACCACCAGGACCTGACACAGAGCCAAAGGGCGCATCTACACTGCCCTCCCCGAAGATGTCTTCCCCTGAAAAGAAGACAAAAGGAAGTTAATATCTGCATAATGTTAATTTTTCTAAAAGAAGAGGCATAAAAGACTATATTTACCCATGGCCAATGGTGTATATGACGCGTCCGTGGCCAGTACAGCTAAATTATTTCTTAGTGATGCTAGGCAAGCTGTCATACCTGGAGAAGGGGGTGCTCTTCCGAATATCGGCAAGTACTCTTCCGAATCTCCGCCGAGATCCCCTCGAGGTTCATCGGCTGGAATCTCGCTGGGTGTACCTACAGACACGGCAGGGGTCTCTTCCGATGCTGGTCCGGATAAAGATATCCTCATTTGGCTCGGCCCCGAAGGCGATCTCGTTCCACTACCTGAAGCGGTAGCAGCGACAGCAGCCTCCAGCAGGAATTCTTCGGTACCGCCAGCCTGGACTGTCACGGTTCCCTCTCTAAAAGGCGAGGAAACTCTAATCAAAGAATCATCCCCAATATAGGGAGATGCAGGCTCATTTCTAGGAGCCTCAATACCAGAAATTCGGAGAGGACGAGTAACCATCTTCTTCTTCCTCTTGCGAGGGGAAGTCTCCTTCAGAGTAGGAGCCCTTCGCTTCCCAGAGATCACCAAAGGCCCTGCAGGCAGAGGTACTTCATCCCTCGATACCGCCAACAGAGGCTCATCTGGAGTGACGGACTCCTCACCCTCGTCAGAAGAAACCGATAGGACTTCGACTCTTCCCCCACACTTGGAAGAAGGCACCCTAAAACTTCCATGCATATCAAAATCGCGATGGAAGGTGTTGGTTGCCACATAGAACTGGGCATACGAGTAGAGAATGCGCAGCTCCGCGGAGAGTGAAAAGACAGGCACGGTAAAAGTTGCCTCAGTACAACCCATGATGAAATATAGCCATCCTCTGGCTCCATCAATGAGTCTACGCCTGGACCTGAAGCTGGTGACGGCATTGCCCACGTGCAACTGGTCGTACCCGAATTGCCTGGCAAACCGACTAGGCAAATAGGGCTCGAAGAAGCAATGGTCTTCACTCCTGTATAGTAGGTGGGAAGGTCTAATGCAGACCAACCAATTAAAAGACTCGAGAGAAAGAACGGTCTTTCCGTCGCCTACGTCCTGAAGTCTGATCCCCTGCTGATTGAGATGTACAAGGGGAACAGTGCAGAAGAGCTTCCAGCTTTGACTAAGATTCAGCGACCATTGACAGTCTATAACTGTGGTCACGTTCCAGGAGGATTTCTGATAGTTCAACAAGAAACTAGCCCCCGAACTACTGCCAGAGCCGGGAGACATAACCCTAGGGTTATGAAGAATTAACCATCCCATCAGATACAGGTATGGTAATTCTACCCTGGGAAAGCTATCACGTCGAGTTTCATCGGCGAGCAGCCTGTCCGTCATGGCCCTCAGGCCAGCTTGAATACGGCACACCATGGCAGGGAGCAAGCCCAGTCTTGCCCCGAACACCAGATGCACTGCAGGCCATAGTGTGTTGTGGTAAATGCGGTCCGCAGATGCGATGCCGGGTACCACCAGTCGGCACAGCCATATAGAGAAGAAGCTAGCCAGTTGAGCTTCCCTGGACAGAGGCCTGCGGCAGCGCCTCAAATAAGTATAGGCCATGGTGCCTACGGGATACTTCCCTATCCCTTCGTCGAGGATCAAGTCCGGAGCCCCAGCATCTTCCATGAGATCGTCAACTACCTGAGCATTAAGCACGCTCAGAGGATTCAAAGGCAGATGCTTGCCTTCCAATACCTTCTCCGGCTTAGCGGTCCTGGACCGGTGAAAGAAGAGGTAGGACGCCCATTTACTGATGTGAGCCAAATCTGAAGGCTCGTCATAAAAAGTGGTACAAGCGAGGTAGTGACACATCAGCTCCTGATACACTTCCACTACCCGAGGGTCCAAATCCCCCAGCTCTCGGTTCATGGGAACATACTCTTCATATAGAGTATCCCCCATCGGTAGTCTCGAGATCTCTGCCATCTCATGGAGGGCCAATCCCAACTCCCCCAGTGGAGTGGCGAAAGTCCCGGTGAGCGAGATATATGGCTCCATTCGTGCCAGAAACAGGTTGGGGTTGAGATCTCACAGCTGGTGGCACTCACAGCTGCAAACAGACCAATGCTCTCCAGTTCGATCTAAAAATGCTTCAGGGCCCAATCAACTAAGCGAGCCCATCGAAGATTTGTGGGGGTGATCCACCCGCCTGTCCGAGGGTTCACCTTATGGTATACTCCCCCGCGCCCCATAAAATCATTGCAGAAAGTCGATAATTGGACCGGCTAGATCACTAAGATGTCTTCACTCGGGACACTGCCCGGTTACAGTCCCCTGAACATCGTCACATTGCCGGTAGGGCGGCTGACAAACGACCCCTGGTCCGCTCCTTTCAGATGAAATATCTTCCCCGGCCTGCCGTGAAGATCAGGAGTCAGCGTCCACGACATCCTCCTGGGATGTGTAGCATGAAAGAATGCCGAAATGGAATAGTCTCTCGGCATCTTAGGCAGATACAAGACCAAGCTCCCGGCAGGGAAGGCCCAGAGTTCTTTCTTGGGCTTCGTCTGAGACTGCTTGTCAATCATGTTCCCGAAGAGGAATGGCGGCTTTATGTATTGATCCCCATCTATGTACGCCAGGGGCTCTCTGTTGACCATGTTCAGCAGCGTTCGCTTGCCCTGAGCCGATATCAAAATTTTCCTTCCTTCATGATACTAGGGCCCGGAGATAGGAAATGTCACGTGCGACAGATCCTCCAGATAGTTGGAGTACAGTATCCCGACGGCAGAGCCCATCACATCGGCTAGCGGAGACGCGTGCAAGTTAACTACAAAATGCAAGAAAGACAAGTCAGTTTCTATAATCTTGCAGTATATGCAAAAAAATTAACAGTCTGTGCTTTACGCCAAGACTGTAAAAACTTGATCATTACGCTGGAATCCCATTCCAAGGTGTAAAATTCAAGACTGGCAGTATACGCAAAGTTTTCGACGGTCTGTGCTTTACGCCAGACTGCCAAAAATTTGAGTTATTATGCCAGAATTTCTATCCCTGTGTGACACTCAAATTATATGGTATACGCCAAACTTTCGACAGTGAAAGCTTTTACGCCAGATTGCGAAAGTATGGAGTTTTTGCGCTGACACATTAGAAATGTAGACGTAAAAGATGAAACGTTTTTGTGCATCATCTTCCTCGAAGAGGCTATCAGCACAGAAGACGACCTAGCGTATTCATGTACAACGTGTGCGAAAGATTTTCAGTCATTCTTTTTTATCCCAAAAGCTCTACCTTTAAGGCCGGGTGCACTGCTAGTCGGCGGGATACTCCGTTCAGAATGAAGCTCGCCGTGCCCGACGGAAGTCGCCCCCGCTGAGCAGAAGAACGAGAAGAAGAAGCAACCTTCTTTCCATTAGAGGAGGATACTTGTTTCGAGGCCATTACTGGAGACTTTGAAGACTCGGAGAAGAAACGAAGAACTCAAACAGACAAAAGCTTTCTTTCGCAGAAGGCAGATGAAAAGTTTTTCTCTCAGAAACTTGGGGTATATATAGAGTTCGGATGGACTCCTCGAATCCCGAACCAAATCTCATATTTAATATTTGGTTATAATTGGGGACTACGTCAGCCTATTTACTCAGAGAAGGCGGACAGTCAGCGAATTCGAAAAGTTTTCGTGCGAAGAAGATTCGCGGTTTTTAAGCTAAGGAGCTTTCTACGCTCGATAGCTACGGATCTACGGTTTTACGCTTACAGGCTACAAGTCTATGGTTTTATGCCCGGATGCTCTCATGCTCGGTAGCTTTTATGCTCGAGAGGCTACGAACCTACAACTTCACGCTCATCAGCTACGAATCTATGATCTCACGCTCGGTGGCTTTTTACGCTCAGAGGCAACAGATCCACGACTTCACGCTCGGAAGATTTTCTTTTTTTGAAGCTATAAATGTACAGTTTTTTTCGCTAAGGAGCTTTCTACGCTCGACAGTTACGGATCTACGGTTTTACCCTCACAGGCTACAAGTCTATGGTTTTACGCCCGGATGCTCTCATGCTCGGTAGCTTTTACGCTCGAGAGGCTACGAACCTACGAATTCACGCTCTGCAGCTACGAATCTATGATCTCACGCTCGGTGGCTTTTTATGCTCAGAGGCAACAAACTTATGATTTCACGCTCCACGACTTTCTGCATATCTGAAAAATGCACAGACCAGTACAGTACATCTGAACAATTCTCAAAGTGGTCAATTACTGAAGTTCACACAGAAGATACTCCTCCTTGACCTCAAAATATCCCAAGTACCCAAGGCATACAGAGTTCAAACATTGAAAGTTACTCTTCTTCGTGGGTCAATTTGAAGTTCATCCAGAATCTAGTCTGAATATTTCGTCGAACAGTTCAAGATGGTGACTCAGTTTTTGACAGCCAGTTCTCGCCCTATTCCAAGAGATTTTAGAGAAATCATTCTTGAAGACGATGGTCTGAACAAGGATTCTGTTTATCAGAAGTAAAAACAGTTCAAAATTCTATGCCGTTTCTCATTCCTAACAGTAGGACAGTTCGAACACTCGACTGCTAAAGCGGCTTTCTACGCATCCTTAGTTATGCGTAAAAGACAGGACATGACCTAGCACTCTTTCTAAACAGAGTCGGCATAAAGTATCAGACGTGTCGAAGCTGCACATATTCAGACTTTACAGCAACATATGGCAAGATGATCATATACACAGAAGAAAGACGATTTTATTAAAGTTAAAAGCATGATTACATATGAGGAAAATCCAGTCTACAAGGGTTTTTTTTCATTTTCTTGAGTACATATGAGGGAAATCCCATCTACAAAGGACTTTCTCATCGTCGTCTGAAGATCGCGCCCAGAATCAGTTCTGCCAGGTTCTCGTATGGGCAAAATTCTTCATCCATCTTCTCCAGCAGTCAGTTGGTGACCGCAAACTGACTGACATATGATCAACGGCGGGAGGATACAAAAATGGGCCTAGACCCATCCTCCAATACGAGGAAGCAGGGTAAATCTGCTTTCCTACATCTAACGTCATGACAGATTGAGTTGAGATATTTCACCCAACTCAATCTCGGACAGCAGCCAGTTTGCCCGCTCTCGTCCGCAGGTAACAGGAGAAGGTACCGCTTGTAACCCTTCCTCTCTCCCGAAGAACCGCCATACAAAGTTGCTGATTATCCCGAGCAAAGGAGGCTATGATATCCTTCCATGATCCATCATTGCAGAGGATATTTGCTCGAAGATGCCATCTTTTTTGGCTCCTTACATGCTGGAAGAACATGGTCTCCTTCTTTCTCAAGTCGACCCGACGAACTCCGGCCATCATCTCTGTGTGGTGAAGGAAATATGGAAAGAACAGGTTAACTCCTCAGCCTTTTTATAGGCGAAAGAGATCACACCGATCCCCAATAACTCTGTCATAAAGTCAGCCTTGAAAGAACGTGTCAGACTTGACCATTTCAGGCTCCATTCAGAGCATTTCAAATTCCTAGGAATGGTTCATGCTTCATTCAAAGCGTTTCAAATTACGAGGAATTTAAAAGCTTTGAAGGGGGTCTTGTAGAAGCATAAAAAATACGCTGGATAGCTCTACGCAGCATGTTGATACAGGGTAGCGTAAACAGAGGACCTCGGAGCCATCAAACGTGCAACAGAGCTTTTTCGCTGATCACAGCGTAGAATATAGGCTCAAAGACCATCCGCATAATACAGTATGTCCAGGCTGCTTCAGCGTAAAAAGGGTGCTACATCGCCTTTATGGCGTAAAACTTATCCACTTTCAATGCAGCATTGAAGTGTACGAGGAATGCTTCGTATTCTTCAAAATGAACCTGTCAGATTATGCAATGAACCTGACGTCTGGGCTCCTGACAAAGAGTACTGCACGACAACCCAAGCGACGACTATAATGATGGCGCGGTACTGCAACCCAGGCTGTCATTTACTGCCATTTCCTTGGCGTAGACCGCTTTCACGCATACAAAGGAATACGTCGCCTAGTTTTACACAGGCAGATGTGAGCTGTTTATACTCCGCAGAAGACAAACAGCCTGCCACGTCAAAAGCTGCTCTTCGTACAGGGCTCGAGGCACGTCTCTGCATTTAATGCACAGAGCGGTGACAGGTTCTCAAGGCATGTCTCTGCATTTAATGCGCCGAATACTGACAGATGCCCGAGGCACGTCTCTGCATTTTATGCGCAAAAGGGTGGCAGACCTTCAAAATACGCCTCTGTATTTAATGCACAAGATAATGGCGGATCTCTGCATTTAATACAGGAGATTTGATTAAATATCATTGAACCGTCGTCTAGTGACCTTCCCTTTGTACCAACTGCTCTTACACATACAAAAGGGATACGCTGTCCAGTTTTACACCGGCATACGTGAGCTTCTTACGCTCCGCAGAAGGCAAACAGACCGCCACATCAGCAGTTACTCTTCGTACAGGATTCGAGATGCGTATCTGCATTTAATGCGCAGAATGATGGCAAATCTTAAAGATAAGCCTATGCATTTAATGCGCAGTGTGGGGGCAGATCTCTGTATTTAATGTAAAAGATTTGATTATATCTCCAAGAGCCATAATTTCGGCTAAAATGTCCATATCATCTCGGCTTCTACGCCTGCTCGGCTTTTATGCCCACTCGGCTTCTACGTCTGCTCGGCTTTTATGTCCGCTCGGCTTCTACGCCCACTCGGCCTCTATGACAACTCGGCTTCTACGCCTCCTCGGCTTCTATGCCTACTCGACTTCTAAGCCTACTTGGCTTCTACGTCTACTCGAATTCTATGCCTACTTGGCTTCTATGCCATGGTGACAGTCATTGGCTTCTACGCCAACCTCTTCTACACAAGGGATAACTACCTACGTGGCTTCTACGCCGTGATCTTCGCAGCAGATATACGCGTTTTGTCCCTTAGTTGGACGCGCATCACATGCTCACTAAAAAGGTCATCTATACGCAGGCATTGGTTATTTTAAACCGTCGTGTAAAAGGGTAATGTACTTTCCACTACTCGGTTTCTACATCGACTGTGTGGTCACTATAACTAAAAACTCTATAAATAGAGACCTCTATCAATAGAGGAGGAGGAGAAAAAAAGGAGAGGAGAGGTCAGAAAAATTGAAGGTCGAACGATCAAAAATTGGTCAAGGAATCCAATATCAGATCCAAGGTCGAGAGAGAGAGAGAGAGAGAGAGAGAAGAATCTAGAGCTCAGGCAAAGAGAAGGGATCGACGACTTTGGCATCGGGCATCCACCATCTTTAGCAACCTTCGAAGCTGCTTCCTGTCTTCCACGGTACTTCAACATCGTGTGGTCCAAGGGCTAAAGTGATCGACTACAGATCAGACACCTATAGCAATATTTACCCAGATTAAATAAATTATACTTTGACGTTCCTCGTATAGGATCAAAATTGTACAATCTTGTTTGTAAACACCGACGAAGAAGAGCGGGGTTTTCTTTAAAATAAAGAACCTTCCGTTCCTCGTATTTTTTAATTTCGTTTATTTTATCCGAAACAACTATCAGTGGACCGCACACGGAGAACTTGTGTCTCTGGCATCGAAGTCGGAGTTATATATGGAGCCGTATATGGATGTCCATATCTACGACCATGCGGCTTATGACGACAGGTAGGTGAACATAGTTTTTGATGCGACAGGGCCTAGTTTCAATTCGGACGATCATGATGAAGCTGAGGAGGCACCGAATGCCGATGCTACAAAGTTTATGAAGTTGCTGGAGAATGCAAGGACTCTATTATATCCTGGTTGTCAGGATCATTCACCGTTGGAGGTAGTTACATGATTGTTGAGCATCAAGTCCGATTTTAACATGTCCAAGAATGCTATAATCGACTTATCGATTTGATTATAGAGATCTTGCCTGAGGGTGCAAAGTTGCCTAAAGACTTCTACCGATCTAAGAGGATGGTGAGATCGCTCTAGATGGGATACGAGAAAATTGATGCATGTCATGTTGTACTACAAAGACGACAAGGATGAAGATGCGTGCAGATTCTGTGGTGGTGATCGCTACAAGGCCACTGGTAGAGGAAAGTCTGTTGGTGCAAGGGAGCCTATCGATTCGATGCACTACTTGCCTTTAATGCCGCGGTTGTAGAGATTTTTTTTGGTTAAGGAGACTGCAGAAAACATGAGTTGGGACAGGCGGAAACAGCTTGAAGGAGTATTGGGTCATCCATCCGATGAAGAAGCATGGAAGCACTTTGATCGTGAGTATCCAGATTTTTGTTCGAATCCGCATAATGTCAGATTGGGGCTCTCCTATGGCGGTGTTACACCATTCGGACTTTTGGGCTCCCAGTATTCATGTTGGCCTGTGATCGTCCTTCCGTACAATCTACCGCCTTAGATGTGTATGAAGACTCTGTATATGTTCCTAACCGTTATTATCTCGGGTCCGAACAATCCGAAGAGGAACATCGATGTGTATTTACAGCCTTTGATAGATGAGTTGAATCAGCTGTGGGAAGTAGGTGCCAACATGTACGATGTTTCTAGAAATCAGAATTTTCAAATGAGGGCAGCACTTATGTGGACCATCAATGACTTTCCAGCCTATACAATATTATTGGGATGGAGCACTCATGGTCATCTCTCATGTTCGTATTGCATGGACCGTACTATGGCTTTTCGTTTGAAACACGGAGGCAAACCGTGCTTCTTAGATAGTCATCGACAATTTTTGCCGAAGTATCATCCGTACCTGAGGAACATGAATGATTTTCGTGCGGGCGTTGTGGAGAAGGCCAATCCCCTGCCAAGGTGGCCCGGATACACGATATGGGAAGAGGTAAAATATTTACCAAGTGCTATCGAAGAGCCTGCTAAGGGGTACAAGTATGACGAATTTGGTCGTACCGATAATTACGAAAGTTTTCTGCCATATTTTTATCCTCTGTACCGGGCCGAGTTGATCGAGCGGATGTTTCCTGCAGTTGCCGCCAAGCTTATCTGTGATGCTCTGAATGACCAGAAGGCTCATGATCGTGCTGAAAAACCGATCCAAGGTTGGATCACGCCTGAGCAATGGACTGCGATGAGGTCTAGATTCGACGATCCAAGGTACAAGAAAAGGTCTGAGAAGGACAAGACATCTAGGTGGAATGCTACAAAGTGGTGTGATGGCTCGATTCCGATGATGGAACATTTTTGTTGTTTGGTATGTTTTTATTTAAGATATATTATTTTAATATAAGTACGATAAAATGGTCGTACGAAAAAATATTTAATGTTAGTACTAAATAATATATTTTTAACAGGTACAGAGGGGTGATAATGCAAACATGGTGACCGTCTTCCTGGCCACCCATCGAAAGGACAAAAATCTCATTGATGAGAGGGCCTCGCAGACCTATGTAAGTATTACTTTACTTTGTGTTAATTTTAATATAACTTAGGCAATTATAGAGTATCCAAACTTTTCTAGGCCGAGTATCATATGCTCCGTGAGAGGGCGACTTCTAGTGCACCTACAGCTGGAGAGGCTGGTACTTCCTCGCAGCCCACTCCAGCTCCTTCGGCGGACGAGCTATGGGTGACCGCCGCTGGTGGTCTCTAGAGGGGTACGTATTACGGTACGGGATCCTATGGCGCCCTGGTTGTGACTCGATCATCTAGGGCCTCCCCGATAAGTGCGCATTCCCCACAACCCTCGCAGTCATCGGCCCGAGTCCAGGAGGCCATTGACCGTCAGATTGTGTCTCTCCATGACGAGTTGCTGAGAAGGATAGAGGAGCAGCCCCGGTCCCAGCCGTAGGCGGATGATGTGATGCTCATCGCACGATTTGATATGCTCGAGCGCAGCATCATGGAGCTCCAGGATTTGACAGGTGATCTTACAGCCTCGACAGAGCGTAGCGTGATGGAGCTGCAGGCATCACAGCTATCCATGGGCTAGAGGCTGACGATGATGCAGGATTCAATGGTTCATAGCAGTACGAGACTGTTATCTACCATGGATTCTTACAACCAGCGACTCACAAAGTTGGAGCAGATACGTCCTCCTGGTGTGCCTACATCGACACAGACTCCACCGACATTACTGCCTTCTCCATCGACATCGGTGTCGATTTTACGGGAGCAGTATGATCTGTTCTAATCCTTCATGCGCGCCGGTGGTCATCCTCCTGCAGATCCGCAGTAGTCCTAGTTAGGACCATTTTATTATTGATTATTTGTGTTTTAGATATTATTTTTTGTATTCTTTAGGACGAGGCTTTTAATTTGCTGTATTCTTTGTATTCTTTAGGAGACTTAGTTGTATGAATATTTCATGTCTTCTTTACGACGATATTTTCTCCTGATTCGATTTTTAATTTCAATATTTTATTTTTTTCAAATTTTATTATATTATTCAAATTAAATATATGTTAATTTATCGGTGTTGAGTGTTGAACACAAGGGGGTCGGCGAACCCAGTAAATTCAACGGAGGGTTGCTCCGGGTCTATTTGTACAGATTATGAATTAATAAACTGCAGGAATAATAGTTTGGAAATAATTCAGTATTCATTTTTTTTTATTTTTTTATGTATCATTAGCGATATTTTTAGCGACGTTTAGCGACATTTAGCGACGTTCAGACGCGTCGCTAAAAATGTCGCTAATTATGTCGCTAAAAATGTCGCTAAAAATATCGCTAAATAAAGTCGTTGTCCGTCGTAACTTGCTGACATGGCTGTATTGCCAGGTCATAGTGATGTCGCTATAAACGTCGCTACATACGTCGCTAATTTACGACATAAAGCGACTCTTATACACGTCGCTAATTAGCGATGTTGTGTCGCTAAACGTCGCTAATCTAGCGACGTATTTACGTCGCTAGAAAACGTCGGCATAGCGACATTTTTTCTGTCAGCGGCTAGCTTAAAGGCGACTTCAGTAAAACGTCGCTAATTACGTCACTAAAATTAATTAGCGACATTTTTTGATCATTTAGCGATTTTTTTTTGTAGCTAATTTGACTTATTCTGGTAGTGCCTGGTCACGCAAACGTTCGAGGACATCCGAAGGAATTTTATTCTCTAATTCAGATGGTAGTGAAACTAACGCCTCCGGCGGCAATAAACTTAGGAGTCTCATCACTGCATCAGCAGATAGAATAGGGCTAGAAGCAGCAGCGGGAGGAGCAGAGGACGCCGGCGGTGGAGGTCTCATCAAGCTGCTGATCGACTGCTGCATACCTACCACTGTGGCCTGTAATGTGGTCATCACCGTAACAAGTTGCTCTATCCTATTAGGTTATGCTGCAATAGAAGACCCCGACGGTGGAGGTCTCGAGTATACTGACATCTACGACGCTAATGAGCCGGTGCCGTAGACGCGTCCACCTTTCCCTCTTTCGCCAGCGGGATGTATAAAAAGGTCGTTCGTCCGAGCAGCCATGGAAGAGGACGTTGGGGCGGGCGAAGACTCAGCCACACTCTCTTCCACCCCATCTTGAGTAGCCCTTGAGGCGCTCTCAGTCTACAGAGACTGGAATGCAGCCTAACCAATGACTCATTCTTAATTTTCTAATGGACTTCTAACTTATAATATAAATTATAATACCTCATATTATTCTAACTTATAATATAAATTAAAATACTTACATTAGTCTTGCTGGCCTTCTCGTCCAAGTAGCTTCGGTCCTTCCTCCTCTTGTGCGTATACTTAAAAACATCGATGAAACTGATACTAGAGGGATCTCCCCCCTCATTCGCCAGCTTCTTCGCCTATGTACGAAATATTAAGAAAATATTTTAGTTTGATAATTAATGTTATTTAAATATATAATAAAAATATTTAAGTACTTCGTGTTATCTTACCAGGTTTCGATGGTGCTTAGGGATGGGGATCGATCCACTAGTATGCGGACTCCCATGAGATCGTGCCTTCTTCCCTTGCTCAGACCTCTTCTTGAACTCAAGAGTATCGAACTCCTTCTGCATCTTCTCCCAAAAATTATCACGGATCCAGGGTTTATTGTCCTTTCCAGCATTTACCCTTTTTTGTAAATCATCCTTCGTATCCCGCATCTTCTTGCTACAAGCGCCGCGATATATCTTCCAGATCTTCCCATCACGATGCTCGGGCCACCAGTAAGTTTTCTGACATAGAAATTCAATTAAAAATTAATATAAATACATTAAATAATAATTAATAAATAGAATAATATAAAATATTGCATATACCTTCATCTGGTCAAGCCATATATACTGTATGTCGGGCCACAAATCGGAGAATCTAAGGTAGGGGCCATGGTAGTTCCCCCTAATGATTTCTCCAAGTGCTGGAGTAACACTGTAAGGAAAAAACCTATAAAGAAATAACAACAGATTATTTAGTTGAATAAATAAATAAAATATATAAAATTAACTGCATCAGATAAAATATATAAATTTACTTACAGCTCTTTGGTCGTGGGCCAAATCTCCTATCTAAACTGCCCCTCCGGTCTCTTTGGTTGTGTCGGAGGACCACTCGGTCGGGGGATATACCAACCACTAGCATCATACTCTAAGTCCGAATACTTCGGGGCCCATCGTACAGCTGTCGGAGTATCTGGTGGACGAACTAACGATGGGGTGTCGGGATCTACATCTGATGATGACGGGGGCATAGATGATGATGATGGAGCACAGGGGATGTATGCTATAAATGGTGGAGTGTATGTGCCTATAGCCAATGGCAGAGTGGAGGTACCTGCGACTGACGAGGGGGTATCAGGATCACGTAATCTAGGAGATAATCCATCCCCGGGTAGAATAAGATCACGACCACCTTGATCATGTCCAGGACCACGATCACCACGATCACGACCACGACCACCAGCCATCTATGATCATTATTCACATATATAGACATTTAATAAATAAAACCAACCAACATAATAGACATCAAATAAATAGAACTAAGCAACAAGATAGACATCTAATAAATAGAACTAACCAACAAAACAACTATGAAAACTGAGATAAAAGTATTTTCAGTAAGAGATAGAAGTATTTTTAGTAAGAAATTCAAACTCCATATCTAGGTACAACATGTAGACAACATAGGTAATCTAATCATTGTCATCGTCATCATCATCGTCGTCATCGTCATCGTCATCGTTATCGTCGTCATCATCCTCATCAAGATCTTCTTTATCTTCTTCCTTTTCTTCTTCTTCTTCTTCTTCTTCTTCTTCTTCAGAGATGTCATCCTGGTCGTGGACAAGGCCAATTATCTGGTTGTGAGCTAAGTCTTGTATATCAACCTCTTTCTCCCTTCTATTTTCCTCGATAATAGCTTCAATATCAATATTATCCACGATATCTTCTTCTGACTGTAGTCCCAAATATTGAGGGTCTTTGACCTGGTCCTTCTGGTATGCTGGGTCTCCAACATTGAACGTATTTTTAGTTTTAGTCTTATATGCTGCCCACCAGTCAAATCGTACATCTGTATTTTCTTGAAATATTGTTGATTGTAACACCCAACTCCCGCAGTTGTTTTAGTTCATCTACCAACAGCTACAAATATATATCAATATTCTTCGTCGAATTTCTAGGACTGGGTAAGATAACTGTCAAGAACATATAAGGAGTCTTCATAGACATCCATGGTGGTAGATTGTAAGGGGTGAGAATCATCGGCCAATAGGAGTATTGAGATCTCGACTGTCCGAAAGGAGCGAAGCCATCAGAACGTAACGATCCATTCCTTGGTGGGTGTGGAAAATTCTGTATCGTAAGATAAAATACACAGAAGCAATTAGATGTACATACCATATTATATGGGTATTTTAAAATTATTATAATTTATACTTTGCGTATTATACCATAGCAAAAAGTAGAAAAAAATGTAAAATAGAGCTTCACATCGAACATATCAGATAAAAAAAGTTTTCCATAGCCGGTAGGTCATATCGGATTTCTGTCGTTAAGAAACGTATCGACATGAATCCAATTTGACCTATCACATATGAAAAACTTTTGTTGTTGTTCAATATGAAGATCTGCGTCACCTGTTGAGGAGTTTTTGCATTCTATACCACCTCCATAAAATTTACAACATCGACATTTGTTCAATATTATGCCTTTTCGCATAGTATCGACATTAATTCCCGTATTAATGTCTCAGAACACTACCCATAATTCATTCTAGTATACATTAGTATGAATCATCTAAGTTCTGTAAATCAGGTTAGTATATGTTCTTACCAAATGTAGTATCTGAAGGATATAACAGAATTAAGATGAACCCACATAATCTAATGCTAAGACATCAGCTCACAATATAAAATATAGTGATGGGTTATGGTATCATCATTGTCGAGGGATGGAGGCCGCAGGACAGTCAATGTTATCTACGGCTGCATGGTCTCTACCTCGCCAGTCAAATGGCGGCATGGACTATGCCTTGCCGTTATTGGGCTAAGTCCTTGCCTCCTAGATAAGTAATCCAAATTCTTCATATCACTTTATAGGAGCTTTTAATTGTGTTATCTAGACTCTAGTGTATATATTAGATCTGTTCTTATATTTTTTGTTGTGTTTGGGGATAAAGAGAATGTGTATCGTGGGAGTATCCTATAGTTAGAGGGTATCATAGATCTCCCCCTCTTCCCTTACATCAGTGCATTTGTACTTTATTGGAACCCGTGTTCCAAGCCTGTACACACAACCTGAGTACTATCCTTCATATCCTTCTTCTTTACATATATCACACTACTGATACACTCAAAGAGCACCTGCTCAACCTTACAGTCCAAGCCCCAGATCTAACTGCCTGTGCACCCCCTTCTACTACTGATACATCACAATAATCATTCAATAAGATCTGATACACTATGATCCAATACACCAATACAATCAATAAGCCACTGCCCCCCAACTAGTACCTAACCAACTGTCTGACTGAGCATTCTTCCCCTCTTCACCTGTGCACACATATGCTGTCACGACCCGCACCTGATGTAGGGATGTAAGTAGTGAACAACGTCCAGGCTATGTCACAGCATTGGCGGTAGAACGCTGTTTGGGTAATCTATCTATCTACAATTAAGATATAAATATGCCACCAATATAATATGAATACTCAATCACAGATCTATAAGATGGAATAACACACGAATATGATAAAAGAACTGAAGAGTCACAATATAACTCACAAGACCAAAATAATATTCAATGAGTCAAAGAAATACTAATAACAAAGCTGGAGAGAAATCCAATATAAAAGAAACTATCTACTGAGCTACGAGTCCGGGGTCGTTTGTCTCAATCGGGATGAGACTCTCCTAAGCCAGGGTCTCTAGCTCTAAGCCAAGTACGTCCTCATGCACATAGTGAGTGGGGTACCACTCCTCAGAGTCATCTGGGAAAAATATATCTAGTCAGGAAAGGAGCAAAGTACATCTCTAACAGCAGTTCTAATAAATGATATAAACTATGTAACAATAAATAGATATGAATATACAATATGCAATATACAGATACAAGAGATATGCAACATAGGAAATAGTAGAAATAAATGCAAGAATGAGCATCATAGGAATGAACAAGAAATACTACCATTAAGTGAGTGAGTACCAGCTTTAACATGTGATCGGCTTGGGAACTTGCACAAGGATAATGTCCTGGTTAATCATACGTGCGGTGTACGATCAACCCTCACAAGGAACAAGGCATGCACAAGGAGGGTATGATCACATATCTATACTAAATAGTCCCCGGCCCTAACTGGTATAGTGGATCCAACCATGGTACGTTATGACACGGGATTCTCTGGGTAGGTAGCAAGCATCCCCAAGAATCAATGTCTGTACATGTACAAGAAAAATAAGGAACAAGACTTGCATAAGATACACCATAAATACTAAGGAATAACATCTCATGACGAGATCCAGATATACAAATCCGTGTAACCATCGTGTCAAGAAATTAAGGATATATACACTAGATACAAGGAACATAGAGGATATCATAAATGAGAAACTATCAGAGAATGTACTCACCTAAAATCTGGTAAACAATATCAAAGATGTCCGGTACGGTGCCTCGAAGACCTAAATATGGAATATTATATCAATACAAGATTTTGGAATAAAAATAAGTTAAACTAGTCAACTTCTAGGTCAAAAAGTTATTTCTAAGCCAAAATAGTCAAACTAGGTCAACTTTAGGTCAAACTTGGTCAAACTAGCTATTTCTAGGTTGTATGAGTCCATCTGTAGGATATTGGGTCCATACACTATGTAACTAGGCCATACTAGCTATATTAGGATACTAGAAAACCAACAAGATACCGTATCATAAGATACGTAATTTATTAGATATAAAAATATTATAATATATAAAAGACAAAATATATATATCACTCCTAGCTAAACTAATGCTAAGTGGATACCTTGGCTTTGAACCAAAAGTGGTATCACACCACCTACACACTCATCTTGATGTGCAAACTCAATACCTTGAGTAAAACCCAATACCTTGACATTACCTTGGTATCACAAGGTAATTAAATATCTAACTTATTACTACTACCCATACTCCTTACTATATACTAATATGTATATATAAACTTATAGCAATACTATACTAAACTATATACTAACATACCCCTTCGGATATTCAATACCCGTACCAAAGATACCTCACTCTCATTACCTTGATGTATCTCAAGGTAATCTAGAAATAATATTAACTAGTGCTTATATATATATATATATATATATATATATATATATATATATATATATATATATATATATATATATATATATATATACTAATTTACTAGCTTACTAGCTTACCAATAAATCTAACTAACTTATCTCTCTCTCTCTCTCTCTCTCTCTCTCTCTCTCTCTCTATATATATATATATATATATATATATATATATATATATATATATATATATTCTAGCTTACTAACTTACTAGCTTATCAAATAAATTAACGAACTTATATATATATATATATATATATATATATATATATATATATATATATACTAACTTACCAACTTATCAATAAGCTGCTGCATATTGAACTGCTGCTGCTTGCTGCTGCTTCTTCGGCCGTTGCTGCTTTCTGCTTCTGTTGTGGTTTCTGCTGCTGCTTCTGCTTACTGCTTCTGCTGCTATATATATACACACACATAAATATAATATTATAATACTTATATATACATATTACCGTACTAGAGATGCATATTAACTCTTACTCTCCCATGATCACCAACACATCAACAAGAATTATAGAACATACATATAAATATATATAGTAATTTATCTCACATAATAATTATAATTACAATATTTATAATATCTATAATCAAGACAATTGAATTAAATTGTAAAGAAACAACACGTGAAGTGCATCACACCCGTATCATACTAGATCTATGATATGCTTGCGATACGGCCCCACCACACAACCAAATATATCCCAACAGATACGAGCAAGTCTAAAATTATAATTATAAACAATACGAAGAGCTAACTACTCAACTACGTGTCCGTGTCAAAATGAGACATGCTCAAACCACCGTGTCGGAGAAAAACACCCAAATCAACCTGTATCTCGAAATTGTCGGGATACAGCCTACACGTATCCAATTGTGGACATGACACTAGCCACACACAATCAAACATATGTCAATTTGGTCTATTGACCTATTGACAAACACAAGCGTCAATCTCAAAATTTTCCCAAAGTTGACACAAAATACCACATAACTTTCTCTATAGGCCTCCTATGAACCTAATTCTAATTCCTATGGTAGCCTTAGTATATGGGGTGGTTCCTAATGAATAAAACACAAATTTATATTCTAATTAGAGAAAAAAACTAAATTATACCTATTGGGAGATAGATTTCCAATCAAACCTCCAAATTAAGGAAAAATAGCCTCCAACTTGTAGATCCTTGCTCCTCCTTGTAGATCCTTACTTTTTTTTCTTGTAGATCCTTACTCTAATTGCCTCCAATGATGATTAAAGAAGAAATTGGGAATAAATTTGGATATAATTTGATGTGGGAATGAAGAAATTGGGAAGAAAAAATTCTAGATCTAGATTTGAAATGAAAAGTGAAGAGAGAATTTTTCCTCCATTCTATACTAGGACGGCCATATTCCCCCTTCCCCAAGCTACTATATAAAGTCTAAAATATCCCTTGGGGCTTCTCATGAAGAAATAATTAAGGAAGGAAGGTTCTGGTCTAATTCGTTTAACTTAATTAATTATCCTCCTAATGATTGGGCTTCTCATTGGGCTAAATTCCAACTAGAATTAAATGTTGGTCCATGGATGTAATCTAAACTAGTTAGGTCCACTAACAAAATTCCAAAATAAAATCTAACATCTAACAATAAATAAATAATATAATAAATAATTATTCAACATGCACAATATTTAATTAATTATAAAATGACCAAAATATCCTTTCCTAGAAAATATGGTAGTGACAAGTCGACCCCTCTTAAAATAATTTTGTTCTCAAAATTCAAAGACGAAACTACCCCCAGAAAATAAAATAGAACAGAATCAGGAAAGAACATACCTCAAGGCACAAATAAATGTGGGTAACGTTATCGTATTTTATCCTCTCTCTCCCAGGTAGACTCCCCCGGAGAGTGATACCTCCATGCGACGCGTACCAAGGGAATTGTCTGGTTCCTCAATACCTTCTCTCTCCGATCTAGAATCTAAACTGGCTTCTCTAGATAGCTATGAGTAGGGCCTACCTCTATCTCCGAGTAATCCAACACGTGACTAGGATCCGCCACGTACCGTCTCAACTGTGACACGTGAAACACGTTGTGCACTCACTCCAATATAGGTGGCAAGTCTAGTCTGTAAGTAACTGCACCGACCCTCACGAGAATACTGAAAGGCCCGATGAATCGTGGACTAAGCTTCATGTCTCCACCGAAACGAATCGTGCCTCGTATCGGAGAAAACCTCAAAAAAATACCAAACCATCGACCTAGAACAAAACAAAATTTTAGAACTTAATCTATAATAAACAACCAATATCAAGCACAAAACAAAAAATCTAACTATACCTCAAACTCTAAAGTCTCCAGTGGCTAACGGCCCAATGCCGCTGTCTGTCCTGCGCCACCCAAAGTCTATCTCTGATCAGCTTAACCTTCTCTGCTGCATCCACAACCATCTCTGGCCCTAGCAAATCTCTCTCTCTAACATCGTCCTACGACAAGGGAGTACGACATCTCCAACCGTACAGATCCTTAAATGGTGATATCTCTATACTAGACTGGTAGTTGTTGTTAAAAGCTTACTCTACCAAATAGAGTTGGTCCTCCCAAGATCCCCTAAAATCTAGTACACAGGTGTGCAACATATCCTCGAGAGTCTGAATAGTCCCCTTTGACTGCCCATCCGTCTGGGGGTGATTTGCAGTACTGAATTTAAGCTGGGTGCCCAAACCCGCCTATAAACTCCTCAAAAAATGAGAAGTACGACTATCCCGATCCAAGACTATGCTGAGGGAACCCCATGTATCCTAACGATCTGTCTCACATACATCTCTGCCAGCTTCTCCATAGACAAATCCACCTTGAAAGGCAAAAAATGGGCCGACTTGGTCAACCTGTCAACGTTGACCCTAAATTGCGTCTTTCCTTCCTGGAGATTGTGGAAGTCCGGACACAAAATCTATAGTAATGTGCTCCAATTTCCACTCTGAAATGGGTAATGGCTGAAGTAAACTACCTGGCCTATGCCTCTCGGCTTTCACCTGCTGGAACACTAAGCATCTAGATACAAACTGTGCCACTTTTCTCTTCATGCCATACCACCATACACTCTCTCGCATATCCCGATATATCTTGTTGGTACCTGGATGCATGGAATACTGAAAACAATGCACTTCATGCAATACCTCTTCACGCAGCTCCCCACTAGGCACACATAATCTAACACCATGCCTCAAAGAACCATCCTCAGCAATGGTAAAATTATCCTCCAATCCATCTCTCACCTGAGCTCCGATGCTCCTCAGAGATACATCCTTATAATGGGCTGTCTTGATCCTGTCTATCAACTCTGAGTGTATCTGCAAATCCCATATCTGTATAGCAAAACGAGAAACTATCACCTCAATTGTCATGCCCCGATTCCGTGGAATCGATAGTCATCCCCCGGGCATGACACCGTGCATGACTAGGTTGCACATCGCACAAGGCTAAGGTATTTGTTTTGTATAACGAGCACATATTCAGAGTATGCAGATAATTGAAACACAAGTTGAAACATGAAAAAGTTCTCTTTATTGATAATGAACATCTTTTATAAACTTTTGAACGAGTTGGATAATTGCCACACGGGCTTACAAAAGTGGATTCAAAATGAGATAGTCGTCCTGTACATTACAACCTTCTACTAAAACTTTAAAATATTAAAGACCTTCTGGCGAAGCTATCACCTTCCCACGGAGCGGAATAAGTTTATAGACGAGCTCTTGGAAACTTCAAAACACTTCTTCGAGGCACGATCAGGGCGTGCCAGTAGCTGGACTAGGTTGGGAAGTAGCTAAGCTCCTTACAGGGTCACCTTAGTGCAGGGAACCTGTTACAACGAGGGTTAGTACATCGAAATACACTGGTGAAGGCAAGCTAACCCAACTATACCAAATTATAAGTTGTTTATATGAAGCATGCAAGTTATATGTGGTCTTTCTATCTTGTCTTAGTTTATCTTACAAGCAAGCGTTAGATATAAAAATCTACCGAATAAACAGAATAAACATGCCACCGTTTGGTGACTTTTTTTACTTGCCCGTCTGAACCACGTGCACAAAACTTACCATGTCCTTCCCTGCCACGAAGACACAATTTACATTTACACAGGTTTAAATATATGAGGGAATCACTAGTATGATGCCATAGTGGACCAATTTTAGTCAATGACGAGAATTTTATGCAACGAGGGCACATGATGTACTGCAAGCAATTTCGTCCTTGCACAAGAGACTAAACAGGAAGTTTCGTCCGGATCGGATCAATGCCAGTGCCTCAATGACCGTCCGCAGGAACTATGACCTTGTGCACAAGTTGTCCGTGATCAAATAAAGTCCACTAAGTTATCAATCGAGGCAGTTTAAGGGAACACAAGCATAAGACAAGTAATAGGACATGATATATTTTGCATAGTCTCCCTGATCAGTTTATTGCATGGCAAGGTGAGTTATATACATAGTATAATTATAGAAGAAGCATATACATTCTAACTAAAATTGAAGCATGATGAAGAATATTCTAATGAATTAGCATACAACAAGGTAACCGTTCACAAGTTAGTTAACAAGCATGAAGTAATCTAAGTCTATTCCTTTGTATCTTGACATCTTTTAGTTATTTTGGTATCATTTAATCATAACAAGCAAGAATGCAAGATTTTAGATATGAAGACTTGGAAGAAGGGTCAACTGAATCGAATATAGCCACTCACAAGTTGGTTAGAGAAAGGAAAAGAAAGAGGTGCTTCAAGAATCTGTTCGTACGACGTCTTCTGCATGATCACCTGTATTGCCACGAACAGCTGATCAATACCTCTTCTACTCTTTCCAAACTCGGAATAGAATAAAATTTAAAGAACAAAAGCAATAAAATCTATCAAAACCGTTCAAGAAAACAAAAATTGAAAAACTAATTCAAAGCACGAAAGCAACAAGGCGACAACGAAAACTTGCAGCGGAGAGGTCCCTCTTGATTCTGCCGCTAAGTTCATCTTCGGGGCACGGTCCACTGAATATGGGAATCAATTTCAAAGAAGCAAATCTATAATGAAGATAAGATCTTGATTCAATCTATCCTTATCGAACGATACTGATTTGTATTTCTTAGTCGCGCTCCCCAAATAGGGGGAACGGGGACCACGTCCTAACCAACTAATAGGAAGTTTCATCCACGAAACTTAGGAACATAACCTACCACCATAAAAAAATAAAGAAAACATTTCCCTAATCTCAGACTCAAGCTCCCTGGTCGATTATTCGACCGAATGATTTCTCTAAAGCACGCGCATGAGAGGAACCTAGCAACTTCGAAGCAACTTCTCCTTGTGATCCAAGATCTGCACAGGATGTTCAACATATGTCAAATCTTTCCTTAAGTCCAATTGATCAAGATCCACCACATGACTCAGGTCGTACACGTACTTTCTAAGCTGTAAAACATGGAAGACATTGTGCACTTCAGATAGTGACGGTGGCAGGGCAATCGGATATGCGACTGGGGCGACTCGCTTTTGTATCTCAAACGGACCGATGGATCTTGGACTTAGCTTCCCCTTTTCTCTAAATCTGGTAACTCCTCGCATGGGCGAGGCCTTAAGAAATACTCGATCACCTACTAAGAACTCAAGTGGTCATCGATGCATGTCTGAGTAGCTTTTCTGATGACTCTGTGCTACCTTCATCCATTCACGGATCAAGCGGATCTTTTGGATGGTTTGTTCTACAAGTTTCAGACTAAGAATTTGTCGTTCACCAACTTTATCCTAATAGATCGGGGATCTGCACTTTCGTCCATATAATGCCTCATACGACGCCATCTGTATGCTGGACTGATAGCTATTATTCTATGTAAATTCGACTAACGGTAGATGCATGTCCCAACTTTTATTCAAGTCCAAGACGCAGAGCCGTAGCATGTCTTCGACGATTTGGTTGACCCGCTCTGTTTGGCCGTCTATTTGAGGATGGTAGGTGGAGCTGAACTTCAACTTTATCCCCATTGCTGACTGTAGGCTCTCCCAGAAGAGTGATAAGAATCGTCCATCTCGATTGGAGACAATGGATATGAGCACGATGTGGAGTCGAACGATCTCGTTGAGGTAGATCTGGGCCAGGTGGTCGGTACTCCAAGTAACTTTGATAGGCAGAAAGAGAGCTGACTTGGTGAGTCGATCAACAATGACCCAGATGACATCATTCCCCCGTTGCGTCTTTGGCAAACCAACAATAAAATCTATTGTTATGTGTTCCCATTTCCACTCTGGTATAGCAAGGTTCTGCATCTCTCCGCCCAGCTTCTGGTGCTCGACCTTTACTCTCTAACAAGCTATGCATTGCGACACAAAGAGTGCTACATTCCTTTTCATGTCGTGCCACCAAAATATCATACGGAGGTCTCGATACATCTTTGTGTTACCTGGGTGTGAAGTGTAACTCGCATAGTGGACTTCAGTGAGTAACTCCTTTCTGAGGTTTGCATCATTAGGAACACACAATCTTTCCTTCACCTGCATCATTCCATCCGTACTTACCACAAAGTCGATTGCCATTCTTGCTGAGATAAGACTTCTCATCTTTTCCAAGAATAGGTAATCCTTCTGAGCGGACTTAACTTTTTCTAACAAGTCTGGTTCGAGGTGCAGCTGAGCCACTTGTGCCCCATTTTTGTATTTGATTTGGAGTGTAGTGCCTAAAATTTTAAGATCCCGTCGCAGCCTGTCATCGATAGCAAAGCTACGAACGAACACTCTACTCAGTGCATCAGCTACAACGTTACCCTTGCCCGGTGTGTATCTAATCATCAAGTCGAAGTCGCTAAGGAGTTCAAGCCAGCTTCGTTGCCGTAGATTCATATCCTTTTGCGTATAGAGATATTTTAGACTTTTATGATCCGTACAGATCTCGCACGGCACACCATAGAGGTAATGTTGCTACAACTTCAACGCGAACACCACCGCTGCGAGTTCCAGGTCGTATGTTGGATAGTTTCTTTCATGAGGCTTTAACTGCCTCGACGCAAAGGCTGTCACTTTGTCCCTCTGCATAAGGACACATCCTAAACCCTTTCCTGAGGTGTCGCTATAGATCTTAAAATATTGGGTCTATCCGGAAGGGTAAGAATTGGTGCAGAGACAAGTCGCTGCTTTAACTCCATAAATGAAGCTTCACAGTCGTTCGTCCACGCGAATGTTACTCCCTTCCGAGTGATATAAGTCAGAGGCGAGGTGATTCTTGCAAAATATTTTATATTTCTTCTGTAGTAGCCTGCTAGACTAAGGAAGCTCCGAATGTAACTAGCTGACTCAGGCCTTTTCTACGTCACGATGGCTTCCACTTTGTTCGGGTCGACTAAGAAGCCCTCTACGAAAATAATGTGCCAAAGGAAAGATATGTTGTCTAATCAGAACTCGCACTTAATTAGCTTCATGTACAACTTATTGTCTCAAATAGTTTGAAGCACCACCCGCAGGTGTCCTACGTGTTCATCCTTATTCTTCGAGTACACTAAGATGTCATCTATGAAAAACACCACAAATATGTCGAGAAAGGGTCAGAATACACGGTTCATCAAATCCATGAAAGCAACAGGGCATTCATCAGTCCAAACGGTATAACAAAAAACTCATAATCGCCATAGCGGGTTCGGAATGCTGACTTTGGCATGTTCTCTAGTTAAATCTTTAATTGGTGGTAGCCAGAGAGAAGATCAATTTTTGAAAACATCGATGCTCCTTGCAACTAATCAAAGAGTTCGTCTATCATGGGCAGGGGATACTTGTTTCTGATGGTGACCCTATTTAGCTCTCGATAATCTATGTAGAGTCATAACGTTCCGTCCTTCTTCTCCATAAAGAGTACAAGTGCGGCCCAAGGAGACACCCTCGGACGAATGTACCTACGGTCTAGCAGTTCCTTAAGTTGGCACATTAACTCCTTTAGTTCAGTAGGGGCCATTCTGTATGAAGATTTGGAAATCGGTTGAGTATTTGGGAAGGTGTCGATGGTGAACTCAATTTTTCGGTCGGGTGGCATGCCAGGTAGTTCGCTCGAAAACATATCAGGGAACTCCGCCACAACGGATAAAGACTCAACGTTTGTGTAATCCAGCTGCGTGTCCCGAACCGACGCTAAATATCCCTCCCATCAAGAGTGTAGCATCCACCGATCAAATATTGCAGAAATCGCCATGCATGCCCTGGACGCATCTGTTGCTAGACCACTTGTGTAGCAGAATTTGGCCTCTCCAAGTAGACGAAAGGCAACTCGTTTCTCTGTACATTCGATAGTTGCCGAGCAAGCGTCGAGCCAATCTATCCCTAAAATGATGTCATAATCCCGAACATCTAGGACTAACACATCGAGCGAGAGTTTTCTTCCCCCAATACAGATGTGACCACCCTGACATACTGAATGGACAGGTATTTTCGTGCCCGATGGGGTGCTGACACTAAGGTCTAAATATAAAGCTATGAGTTGCACTAGAATCAAATAGCACACATGCAGGTATGTTATTGAAAAACAATATACTTGACACAACAACGTCCGATACAAGGGCTTCTTCTCGTGTCATAGTGTACACCCGGCCTTGAGCTTGACGACGCTCTTGCTGCGGTACGGCTCGGTTGGCTTGGGGTGCTGAGGCAGGATTTGGATGTTGAGAGTGAAGCTTCGAGGGGAGAGGACAATCACCAATCTTATTGGTTGGATCAACACAACGGAGGCATAACCCAAGCCTCTAACAATAATCATCGTAGAAGTGCCCTGGTTTCCTACAGAAGTTACATGTTTTGTCTAAATTTTCTTTCTGTTGACCGCCGTTATTTGGATGCTTTAGAGCGATATTTTCTCCCGCGTTGATATGGCACTTGTGATTGGAAGTATGCACAGTACCGGCAGCAACTAGAGGATACTGTGGTTCAAGAGAAAGGGAATGGTTGAGAACTCTCCGTATAGTCTAGTATTGGGGAACGACCACGTGCGCATGGATGGCAGGTCGCAGGCCGCCTTCAAATTGTCTAGCATGACTCACCGTATCAGGTAAATTTGAGCTTGCAAATTTGGCGAGCCGGTTGAATTCGGCGGAGTACTGCTTCACGGTCATGTTGCCTTGCCGAAGCTGCACAAACTCGTTCTCCTTTTGCTGGCGTACGGGAGGGGGTATGAACTCCTCTTCAAATGTGCCAAGGAAGGTAGCCCATGCGATTGTCTTCTCTTCATCGTCAAATATAAGAGATATTCGATGCACGTCCCACCAATCATGCACGTTCAGACGGAGCTGCAGATAGGCACACGCGACACGCTCTTCCTAAGGTACCTCTAGCCATTTAAAGTGATCCTCAAGCTCGGCCAGCCAATCTAGAGCCACGATCGGATCTTCAGTCCCTTTAAACGACGTATTTTAGACCTTCTTGAAGTTGACAAAGTCGAAGGTAGTCACATCCTTCTTCTTTGGAGTTTGAGATATTATGACTTCTGGCGCAGGTTGCTCCACCAATGCCGCTGCTGTCGTTGTGGAATGGTTGGAGGCCAGGGTCTGGACGATCTGCTGCAGGGTATCTACCTGCTTTTGTTGGACTACAAATCGGGCTTCTATATTGCCTTCAAACTTGCTCTGTCATTCTTACGTACGCTTCTCGGCTCGCTCATAACGAGCCTCGTCCCTCTGTTGGCTAGCCTCAAGCATCCACATCATTTGCTCAATTGGGTCGATACGAGGCATGGCTCGCTGGCTTCAAAAACTTTTTGAGGTATCAAAACTACTTTCTTGGGCATGTACCTCTCTTTGTGCTAGCACTGATGCTTGCGCTTGAGTCATTCCTTCAAAAGAAGGTAACTTATATCAGGCTCATAATGTATTATGGACTTATTGTATGAAATGTATCTTATTCTGGCCTAACGAGTTCAAGAGTTCGCATAGGGAATAGATCGTTAAAGGAACTTTTTCGATACGAGGGTCAAAGGAACTTGAATCTGTTCTTTGATACCAGTTTGTCATGCCCCAATTCTGTGGAATCGATAGTCGTCTCCCAGGCATGACGCCTTGGGTGCCTAGGTTGCACATCGCACAAGGCTAAGGTATTTGTTTTGCATAACGAGCACATATTTAGAGTACGCAGATAATTGAAACACAAGTTGAAACATGGAAAAGTTCTCTTTATTGATAATGAACATCTTTTACAAACTCTTGAACGAGTTAGATAATTGTCACACGGGTTTACAAAAGTGGACTCAAAATGAGATAGCCGTCCTGTACATTACATCCTTCTTCTAAAAATTCAAAATGTTAAAGACCTTCTAGCGAAGCTATCGCCTTCCCACGGAGCTGCATAAGTTTGTGGGCGAGCTCATGGAAACTTTAAAACACTTCTTCGAGGCATGATCAGGGCGTGCCAGTAGCTGGACTAGGTTGGTAAGTAGCTAGGCTCCTTGCAGGGTCACCTTAGTACGGGGAACCGGTTGCAACGAGGGTCAGTACATCGAAATGCACTGGTGAAGGCGAGCTAACCCAACTATACAAAATCATAAGTAATTTATATAAAGAATGCAAGTTATATATGGTCTTTCTATCTTGCCTTAATTCATTTTACAAGCAAGCATTAGATATAAAAATCTATCGAATAAATATTCCACCGTTCGGTGACTTTTTTTTTACCTGTCCGTCTGAACCACATGCACAATACTTACCATGTCCTTCCCTGCCACAAAGACACAAGTTAGCTTTTCACATATTTAAATATATGAGGTGATCACTGGCATAATGCCATAATGGACCAATTTTAGTCAATGACGAGGATGGTATGCAACGAGAGCACATGATGCGCTGTAAGCCATTCCATCCTTGCATAGGAGACTAAACAGGAAGTTTCGTCAGGATCGGATCGGTGTCAGTGCCCTAATGACCGTCCACAGGAACTATGACCTTCTGCATAAGTTGTTCGTGATCAAACGAAGTCTACTAAGTTATCAATCGAGGCAGTTTAACGGAACACAAGCACAAGACAAGTAACAGGGCATAATATATTTTGCAGTCTTCTTGATCCGTTTATTGCATGGCAAGGTGAGTTCTATACATATCATAATTATAGAAGAAGCATATAAATTCTAACTAAAATTGATGCATGATAAATAACATTCTAACGAAGTAGCATGCAACAAGGTAACCGTTCACAAGTTAGTTGACAAGCATGAAGTAATCCAAATCTATTCCTTTGTATCTTGACATCTTTTAGTTATTTTGGTATCTTTTGTCAGAATAAGCAAGAATGCAAGATTTTAGATGTGAAGATCCGGAAGAAGGGTCAACTGAATCGAATATAGCCACTCACAAGTTGGTTGGAGAAAGGAAACGAAAGAGGTGCTTCAAGACTCCGTTCGTACGACGTCTACTATACGATCACTTGCATTGTCATGAACAGCTGATCAATACCTCTTCTATTCTTTCCAAGCTCAGAATAAAATGCAATTCAAAGAACGAAAGCAATAAAATCTATCAAAACCGTTCAAGAAAATGTAAATCCAAAAACTAACTCAAAAGCACGAAAGCAACAAGGCGAAAGCGAAAACTAGGCAAAAAAACTTACAGCGGAGAGGTCCCTCTTGACTCTGCCACTAATTCCATCCTTGGGACACGGTTCACTAAATATGGGAATCAATTTCGAAAAAGCAAATCCATAAAGAGGATAAGATCTTGATTCAATCTATCCCGATCGAACGATACCGATTTGTATTTCTTAGCAGCGCTCCCCGAATAGGGGGAACGGGGCAACACATCAATGCCCAGGCTCTCCAAGTCCTCCAACAAATACCGATCATGCGTTAATAACATTTCTACTGGATACCTACTCAAGGCATCGACAACTACATTGGCTTTCCCAAGATGATACTACAAAGATATGTCAAAATCCTTTATCAGTTCTAGCTACCGACGCTGCCTCATGTTCAACTCCTTCTGAGTAAAAATATACTTTAAGCTATTGTGCACTGTGAAGATCTCCACACGCTCTCCAGAAAAATAGTGTTTCCATAACTTTAAGGCAAAGATGACTACTACCAACTCCAAATCATGGGTAGGATAGTTTTTCTCATGAGGACGCAATTGCATGGATACATAGGCAATCACTTTCTCATTCTATTGAAGAAAACAACCCAAAGATTTCCCTGATGCATCACTATAAATAGTGAAACCTCCAGACCCTGATGGCAACATCAAAATAGGAGCAGACGTCAACCTCGTCTTCAATTTCTCAAAAGAAACCTGGCACTCCTCTGTCCAAACAAACTCTACATCCTTCCTGGTGAGTCTAGTCATCGGCTCAACAATCCTTAAAAAATTTTGCACAAACTTTCTGTAGTAGCCTGCTAGACCCAAGAAACTCCTGATCTCTACCACTGAACTCGGGGTCTTCCAAGACTCCACTGCTGTGATCTTTTTTGGATATACTGAAATTCCACCACCAGTCACAACGTGTCTTAAGAACTCCACCTTGTTTAGAAAAAAACTCTCACTTGGACAGCTTTCCATACAGCTTCTCCTTCCTCAGCACATCCAACACAATCCGCAAATGCACTTCGTGCTCCTCCGGTGTCTTCGAGTATATGAGTATGTCATCGATGAACACCACCACGAACTTGTCAAGGTACTGGGGGAACACCTTGTTCATCAAATTCATAAATACCGTCGGGGCATTAATCAACCCAAATGGCATCACCATGAAGTCATACTGGCCATACCGAGTCCTAAAAGCAGTCTTCGAAATGTCCTCCAGCTTCACTTTCACCTAGTGGTAGCCTGATCTCAAGTATATCTTAGAAAATACCTTGGCGCCACTCAACTGATCGAATAGGTCATCAATTCATGGCAATGGGTATTTATTCTTGATAGTAAGATTATTTAATTCCCTGTAATCGATGCACGTGCGCACCGATCCATCCTTCTTTGGTATAAACACTGGGGGCCCTTTTTGGTAACATCTAAAACGGATAAAATCTGAGCAAAGGGACTTTCTCTTGCCATAAGAAGTCACATTCATACTCTTCTCTCGGGTTGGTACCAGGGGTTGTCAGGAGTGACTTAGGGCCAAATCTTGACGCTTACGCTATGGACACGTTCCTCCAACAAGTGTCCAAGAAAGGGAGTTATCCTTCTTGTCAATTAAGGACTCTTAGCTGGACCCATTTCAGTCCCTCGTGGTGCCGGTTGACCCAATGGGTGCTGAGGCACTATGGCGAGAACTACGGGACGCCAATATCTTTTATGTTGTGCGGGGCACCTGTTATGACCTGGAGACAAACCATTGCCTCTTTATCGTCTTGATGGAGATGTATAACTGGCATATGGGGACTTTCTTTATGCCTGGTGGTGAGATAGGGCTTACTTTGTATGAGATGCATTAGGTATCAAAGCTCCCCTGGGGCAATGTGTAGCGCCCCGTTCCACCGGTGCGGGGAGCGCGGCTAAGAAACACAAACGGTATCGTTCGATCGGGATAGATTGAATTAAGAACTCGTCCTCGTTATGGATTTGTTTCTTCGGAATCGATTCCCATATTCAGTGGACTGCGCCCCAAGGATCGGCTTAGCGGCAGAGTCAGGAGGGACCTCTCCGCTGCTATCTTTTATTGTCTCGGTTTTCGATGTCGCTTGTTGCTTTCGTGCTTTGAGTTGGTTTTGGGATTGCTTGTTTTCCTTGAACGGTTTCGATGGTTTTCATTGTTTTCATTCATTGACTTGCACTTCTATTCCGAGATTGGAAAGAGAGGAAGGAGTATTAATCGAGCTGTTCGTGTGCAGGTGAACGAGCAGTAGGCGGCTTGCGAGCGGAGTCGCGAAGCACCTCTTTCCTTCCAACCAAGTGAGTGGCTACCAACCCGATTAGCTAGCCCTGCTTCCAAGCTTCACTCCTTGCCCCGATCAAACGATACCAAGTAATAATAAAAGAAACCAAGATAAAAGAGAATAGACTTGGTTCATTATGCTTGTCAACTAAACTTATGAACGGTTATCATCCTGAATGCTAGTTCGTTTATAACTGTGCTATGAATCGTGCTAAGTATGGAACATGCTTGTTATGAAATAAACTGTCCGAAAGACTATGCAAACCGTTATGCTATGGAACTATTCTATGAGTGCTATTCGATCACGGACAACTTGTGCACAAGGTATGTTATGAGTTCCGCGGACGGTCACCGGGGCGCTGGGACCGATCCGATCCGGACGGAACGTATGTATAGTCGTATGTTACCCGGCAAGTGTTATGCAGCGGGGCTCGCCACCCGCGTTGCATGCCACTTTGCCTTGAGACTATAACCTATCCCTCGTGGCACCACGCCAGTGATCTCTATGTATATTTAAACCTGTTGCAAACTAACTTGTGTCTTCGTGGCAGGGAAGGCAAGGTAAGTATTGTGCAGGTCATTCAGACGGGCAGGTAAAATCCACCGAACGGTGGCTAGTTCATTTCAGTAAATTTTATATGCTGCTTACTTGTAAATGAACTAAGACAAGATAGAAACCCAAAAAAAATATGCATGCTTCACTAAACAACGTGTTGATTGGTATAGTTCGGCTAGTTCGCCTTCACCAGCATGTTTCGATATGCTGACCCTCGTTGAAACAGGTTCTCCGCACTAAGGCAAACCGAGCGAGAAACCGAAGTCGTCTTCCAGATCCAGTCCAGCTGTTGGCGCATCTTCATCGCGCCCTTGAAGTCTTTTGAAGTCCGAAGCTGCAACTCTTCATACACAAATGCAGCTCCGTGGCAAAGCCGTCCTCCAGCCTGGAGGTCTTTATTATTTTGAGTCTATAAAGGGATGTAATGTACAGGACTGCTATCTCATTTTGAGTCAACCCTTTTGTAAGTCGTTCGGCATATTAGCTAACTCGTTCAGGAGTTTGTAATAGATGTTCATTATCAATAAAGAGAATTTTTCCATGTTTCAAATCTGTGTTTCAATTATCTGCGTACTCTGAATATGTGCTTGCTATGCAAATCATTAAAGCCTTGTGCGGGCGCAACTCCAGGCCTGCATGGCGGTCACGATTCGGGGGACGCCTCAAGCGATTCTAAGGAATCGGGTCGTGACATAGTGGTATCAGAGCACAGATTCAAGTTCCTTAGACTTCGTGCTGGAAAAGTTCCTTTAACGATCAAATTCCTGTACGAACTCTTGAACTCGCTAGGCCAAAATAAGATACGTTCATGCAATAAGTCCATAATACATTATGATCCTAATATAATTTACCTTCTTTTGAAGGAATGGATCTAGCGCAATCTGCAGCGCAAGCACCGAACGAAACACAAGAAAGCAGTTCGGGCACTTCGGGAAGCTCTCGAAGCCAACGAGGCATATCTCAAGTCGACCCGCTTGAGCGGGTGCTACAAATGCTAGAAACACAACGACAAAGAGATGATGCTCGTCAAGCCAAGCTCGAGAGCAATCTAGAGACCCGATTCTCAGTCCAACAGAAGCAGGTAGATGCCCTGCAACAGATCGTTCAGACTTTGGCTGCCAACCATTCCGCCGCAACAGCAACGACTCCGGTGGAACAGCCCGTGCTTGAAGTAGAGACGCCACAAATTTTAAGGACGAGGGACGTGACTACCTTCAACTTGGGCCACTTCAAGAAGGTTTGCAATACCCCATTCAACGGGACTGAGGACCCAGTGGTAGCTCTAGATTGGCTAGCAGAACTAGAAGATTACTTCGCGCTGCTAGAGGTCCCCGAAGAGAAGTGCGTCTCTTACGCGCAACTACAGCTCTGCCTCAACGCACACGATTGGTAGGACGTGCATCGACGATCTCTCCAATTTGATCACGGAGAGGAGGCGATCTCGTGGACGACCTTTCGTGCCATGTTCGAAGAGGAGTTTATACCCCCTCCAGTACAACGTCAAATAGAAAATGACTTCGTGCAACTGAGGCAAGGCAGGATGACAGTTAAAGAGTATTCTGCCGAATTCAACCGACTCTCCAAATTCGCTAGGGCCTATTTACCTGATGCAGCGAGTCGAGCTAGAAGGTTTGAAGGTGGTCTCCGTCCTGCCATCCATTCACACGTAGTCAATAATCAGTACGGGATAATGCGTGAAGTCATGAATCACGCCCTATCTCTCGAACCACAATATCCTCACGTTTCTGCCGGCGCTGTGCATACATCCAGTCACAAACGCCAAAGCGACGATGGAGGAAACAATGCTGCAAAACGACATCACGACGGTGGTCGCCACAAAGGGAACCAGAGACCATACTGTGATTTCTGTAGAAGACGTGGGCACACTACCGATAGATGTTACAGCAGAAAAGGTCTATGCTTTAACTGTGGCGGGCCAGGCCACGTAGCTCGGGATTGTCCACTCCCCTCTAAGCTCCTACCTCAACCCAATAACCCCTAACGGTTGGTTCTATTCCTAAGTTTCGGGATGAAACTTCCAATTGGTTGGGTAGGATGTAGCGCCCCGTTCCCCCGGTGCGGGGAGCGCGGCTAAGAAACACAAACGGTATCGTTCGATCGGGATAGATTGAATTAAGAACTCGTCCTCGTTATGGATTTGTTTCTTCGAAATCGAATACCATATCCAGTTCAGTGGACTGCGCCCCAAGGATCAGCTTAGAGGCAGAGTCAGGAGGGACCTCTCCACTGCTATCTTTAATTGCCTCGGTTTTCGATGTCGCTTGTTGCTTTCGTGCTTTGAGTTGGTTTTGGGATTGCTTGTTTTCCTTGAACGGTTTCGATGGTTTTTATTATTTTCGTTCATTGACTTGCACTTCTATTCCGAGATTGGAAAGAGAGGAAGGAGTATTAATCGAGCTGTTCGTGTGCAGGTGAACGAGCAGTTGGCGGCTTGCGAGCGGAATCGTGAAGCGCCTCTTTCCTTCTCCTTTCCTTCCAACCAAGTGAGTGGCTACCACCCCGATTAGCTAGCCCTGCTTCCAAGCTTCACTCCTTGCCCCGATCAAACGATAACAAGTAATAATAAAAAAACCAAGATAAAAGAGAATAGACTTGGTTCATTATGCTTGTCAACTAAACTTATGAACGGTTATCATCCTGAATGCTAGTTCGTTTATAACTGTGCTATGAATCGTGCTAAGTATGGAATATGCTTGTTATGAAATAAACTGTCCGGAAGACTATGCAAACCGTTATGCTATGGAACTATTCTATGAGTGCTATTCGATCACGGACAACTTGTGCACAAGGTATGTTATGAGTTTCGCGGATGGTCACCGGGGCGCTGGGACCGATCCGATTCGGACGGAACGTATGTATAGTCGTATGTTACCCGGCAAGTGTTATGCAGCGGGGTTCGCCACCCGCGTTGCATGTCACTTTGCCTTGAGACTATAACCTGTCCCTCGTGGCACCACGCCAGTGATCTCTATGTATATTTAAACCTGTTGCAAACTAACTTGTGTCTTCGTGGCAGGGAAGACAAGGTAAGTATTGTGCAGGTCATTCAGACGGGCAGGTAAAATCCACCGAACGGTGGCTAGTTCATTTCAGTAAATTCTATATGCTGCTTACTTGTAAATAAACTAAGGCAAGATAGAAACCCACAAAAATATGCATGCTTCACTAAACAACGTGTTGATTGGTATAGTTCGGCTAGTTCGCCTTCACCAGCATGTTTCGATATGCTGACCCTCATTGAAATAGGTTCTCCGTACTAAGGCGAACCGAGCGAGGAGCCGAAGTCATCTTCCCGATCCAGTCCAGCTGTTGGCGCATCTTCACCGCGCCCTTGAATCCTTTTGAAGTCCGAAGCTGCAACTCTTCATACACAAATGCAGCTCCGTGGCAAAGCCGTCCTCCAGCCTGGAGGTCTTTATCATTTTGAGTTTATAAAGGGATGTAATATACAGGACTGCTATCTCATTTTGAGTCAACCCTTTTGTAAGCCGTTCGGCATATTAGCTAACTCGTTCAGGAGTTTGTAATAGATGTTCATTATCAATAAAGAGAACTTTTCCATGTTTCAAATCTGTGTTTCAATTATCTGCGTACTCTGAATATGTGCTTGCTATACAAATCATTAAAGCCTTGTGCGGGCGCAACTCCAGGCCCGCACGGCGGTCACGATTCGGGGGACGCCTCAAACGATTCTAAGGAATCGGGTCGTGACACAATGTGCCTTACAAAGAATATGCTCTAATTAACAACAAACTAGGGGACCTCAAAAAGGAGGATTCGAAGCTCGTAGCAGTGTATACGAAGGTATTGTGCCATCATAACGTCTGCCGGAGAATGTAAAAGAAGAAGAAGTCGTCTGAATGGGATATCCCCCATATTACTGTATCGATGCACTGTCCTTTCTCGGAGGAGCCCGAGTCAGATGAAGTTTATGTCCGTGGTCTGCAATTCTAAGAGGCTGTTGCGGCTTTGATTCAGAAGTATTGCGAGGCATCTATCGTTCGCGATACATCTGCCGAGAGCGAGGAGTTGAGCTACTTCTTCATAGATACCTACGAGATATCTGCTGCTACGGGATATCTGATAATCTGGCTGCGCAACTGCGTGTTCGATGGTGGTTCAGGCTCGATTGAGACAATCAGTCGAAATCTCATTTTTTTGGCTGTGCGGCTGGCTATTGGCCATCCTCTTGTGTTACTACCCGCGATGGTCTGCTGCATTCACCGCGGTCTTCGACAATTTGCCTCCAAGGTGATGTACCACAATAGGATTAGAGAGTTTAATAGGGTGGAGTTACCCTATCACTACTTGATGGGTTAGCTTTTATTGAACCATCAGACCATAATGCGTCCTGGTACCCAGGAAGGAATGTTAGAGGGTGATATTGTTATCTGTCGCTACCGAGAAATAAAGTGGAAGTGCGAGGATGTGTCCTCTTGTAGGAGGGAGCATGCTTAAGTTAATGGTTGGACGTTCTTTAGCACCGTACCCAAATTTACTTAGGGGGAAAGGAGTGTCATTCACCGAGACAGTAGGGCTACTAATCTTCGCTGTCGGCAAAACTTTACTGCTGGCCCCTCACTATTCGTCCTTCCTATTTGATGTATCAAAATCAAGCTGATGTCTACTTGGTGACTTATCTACCCAGTCGGTTTGCTTGTTAGTTCGGGTACTGCCAACTTCTGTTAGATACTCCTAGTGCTTCCCTCGTGTATTGCGGTAATCTTCTCGGTGGCGCTTGTGCGTGGAGCTACTATGTCGTCGTCGGAACCCAAACTGAGTTTGGATTGCCGACGACCGACGTCGTGCCACCCATGTTGTTTACTGTAGGGAGTCTGTATTGCACAGTCAACGCTCCCCTATATGATGATGACCCCGGGAAGAGCTAACTGGCGGGCACAATTTTTGTGCCTCCGTCTTCGACAGGTCGACAAAAGCCCAAAAAGGGCAAGGGCGTGGCCCGACCTTTGCTTGATGATTTAGACCCACCGACTAACGAGGGAACTTCTTCTGATGGTCCTCCTGCTCCTAAGCGCAAGACGATCTTGGCTCACCACCCGAGTCTGTTCAAGTGAGTGCGAGTCAAGAAGGCTTCGGAGGCGGGGCTTATAGAAGGATCCGATCCTTCTGTGGTGGATGTAAGAGAGGAGGTAGGACCAAGTGCGTTGGTGGATTTTGAACCGAACCCCACTTTAGATGCGATAGTGGTATCTGTAAGACCTTTTAATTTGATTCTTGTGACTCCTCTTTATGAACATCTTTCTTCTAGTCTGTTTGAAACTTTGCATCCACAGGGGAGACAGGATCACCCTCGGCGGTCTACGGTCGCTAGGGTATCTTACGCAGAATGAGACAAAGAGTCGATGTCTCCTGATCCCGATGTCGCGACTGAGGAGCCTGCCATTGAGAATTTAGGCGGGCATATCTCTGAGGGGGAAATGGTGGAACTGGCTAATCTCCACATCTCGATGAATGACTCGGACGTTGTTGAGGTGGCTCAATAAATTCTGTCATTTGTTCCGGGTATATTGTTCCGCCTTTTCTCTTGGGATGAGATCTTTCGTCTTCAGTTTTATATTTTTTTGGTGCGGTCGGTCACAGGTGATTTTGGCCCTGCAGACTCAACTTCTCCTTTGAGGATGGTAAAAGTAGCCTCTGAGGAAAATGCGAAGGAAGATAAACATTGGGGGCTGGTTCAAAGTAAGTCCACTCTCCCTCCCCCTACTAGGGGTGGCGAACATCCGACGAAACCTTCTATTATGGTTAGCGTAGGGGAAGCCTCTACCTCTACAAGTCTACCTGGTGTGGCGACCGCTTTATCGCCTCCACGGGGTAACGTTGGACTACCTGAAGTTGTGGATTCCTCAATTGTTGGGACAGTGGCCATCCAGCGGGGTCTGTTCCTAGACTTGCCAGTGTGAAGGCCAATCTTGCCAATTTGCCTGGCATCTAAACAATAATTTTGGCAGGACAGAGCTTGGCTGCTGCGAAAGTAGTTAGTCGTCTGACACTTGTGGTTCCTCCATCTGACTTATCGAGTATTGTCCCATATGTTTTACAGGCTACTTTAACTGTCAAATTGCATGTAATTCCTTTGGCTTCGGCTTCCTTGATGCCCTCTACAGAAGTTAAGGTGATGGCTACCTCGAAAGTTATCCTTCAGGGCTTCTACATATTCTTGAAGCAAGGGGTCCAAAATATACTGGTTCGAGGGATGCCCTTTGTTTAGTCTAAGCACGGTACCCTGGGGCAGATATTGTAAAAACCCCTAATCCTAAAATAAAAAAAATTATATTTACCTTTTTAATTAATTATTTAATTGATTTGAAGTAATTATGAGCTAATTAGCGAAAATAGAATTTATTTAATTTTTATTTTAGGCGTTTGTGCATTTAGGGGATTTATGTAGCCATTATAAATTTTTCCTAATTTATTGTATGTAGGAGACCCTGTGGACAGATGGTAGCTTAATGGTATGCACTAATATAAATTCTAGAATTTTATATATATATATATATATATATATATATATATATATATAGTTTAATTAAAAAAGAAAAAAATTATAAATAGTAATTAGAAAATATAAATAGAAAATAGAATTAGAAAAAGAAATAAGAAAGAAAAAGAAATAAAAGGAAATAAGATATCTTATTGGATCCTTAAACCCAAACCATACCCTATTTCCTACCAACCCACCCGCTAATTATACCTACCCAACAGCAAAGGCTATCCCACCCCCCCCCCCCCCCCGCACGCTGAGAAGAACCCCCCCCCCCGCTTGTTATATATATATATACCACAAAACCCTAACCCTAATCCTTCCTCTCCCCGCCATGCGACCGCCGCCGCCAGCAAGACCGCCGCCCGGAGCCGCCGTTCAACGCCGGAGTTCCTCGCAGCGCGACCGGGCACAACCCCGCGACAGAAATTTACTGCTGAGTACCTGTGTTCACAACGTGTTTTTCGTCTCCTCGCTCGACCAAACACGACCCTGTCTTCACCGGTACATTTACGATTTAACCCCCTTCAATATATGTGCATTAGATGACCTCGAACAGCGCATAAATCTAGGCGAAAACAGCGACCAAGTTGGCAAAAAACGATAACTTTTGGGTATCGCAGAAAACTGCGGTAACTACCTATGTTCACGGACTCGTATCTCCCACCACAGAGATCCGAATTTGATTTTTCTTTTTGGTATATGAAGACTACCTAACCTAGTTTATTTTTTGTCAAATACAATAATTTATTAGTTGCTGTTTGTAGAATTAAATCAGATAGAAAAACCCAAAAATATACTTTTTGGCAATTTACACAAATTGCGATACGGAGCGCGCCCCGCTAAACGGTACCGCCCCGTCGTGTACCAAGTGTACCAAAAGGTGCGCGCGATATACCCAGACGTGTGGTTTTCACGAAACTGATTTGGATGCGTATGCACGTCAGAATCAGCCCGTATCCGTGGAAAATCCCCCGTTTTGTAACTTTTATAAAAGCCATGTGTATTTAGTGCACGCTCTTCAGATTGTGACGAAACTTGCGCCACTGTACTCGTGGTATCGTGCTGGTCCTGTGACCCAATTTTCACCCAATTTTGAGACAATTGACAAAGTCGCCAATTGGCGGGCCCCACGGTTGACTTTTTGGGCAAAATTGTGATCGGCTCACTGGAATCCATATTTGGACATACCGTTGAGTTCGTACTGAATTTTAGAGTTGGTTTGATCTATAATTTGATCCATTTAGAGACCTTTACTCCTGGCACGCTTTTCGGTGCAAAGTGGCCCATATGCGGAGCCCGCTTTGATCCGAAATTACCGTTTTGTCCCTGTGTCCAAATTGGACGAAAGAGTAGTATTTTTTAGCTATTTCTCTTATTCAGGGAACGTTGGTGATATTTATTTCAGCATCCGGAGATATTTTTTCTGAGACCGTAGCTTCTGATCTTGTGTGTTTGACATCTAGACATTACATTTTGCAGCTTCTTGCAAAGCAAGTATACCTTGCCATTGTACTGTTATTCATATTCCATATGTTGCATACATCTTTATTTTCTGTCTTTAGTACATATATTTTAACTACTATATAAAATGCGCATTCAAGGAAACTTGGATGCAACGACGGTGTCGTCGTGATTGTTTTTATTATGTATATGCATTGACCTTGTGTATGAGACTGCCCCATTATCATGAAGAATCATTAGGTTTCATTGGCCGTGACACAGTTGTTACACGAGTGTGAGTCTCATATAGATCACGGACAGCGTGATAGGTCTGGCCTCATGTATGTATGGGCCGTGTGTTAGGGATGACTGCTGATAGAAACTATGTATGCTAGAAGACTTAGCAGTTATTAGAGGTCCATGGACATAGCCTATTGTAGTACGGGGTCCAATCCTTGTCCTTATTTGGTCGCAGGATTGGGATAGTGTACTAAAGATAGGCTATGAACCAAATCGTGTCATGGATGTCACATGCTTAGAGCATGGGGTGGAGAGAACAACAAGTAGAGCATTTGGGCTCTTTTGCACTTTTCTCTTGTGCGCCCGAATTCTCCGCCGAAGAAACGGGTGGTGATGACGACTATATATTATATATTATCAGGCGGCCTCTGGCGTTCAAAAGACGACATGCTTTGTAGGTCCCTGGATCTCCAAGAGAACCATGCCAATCCCAGTTTTCAGCCATATAGCCCACTTATTGGGAAAATTGTTCTCAAACTGCATTCACTTAGACGGTTAGGCGACCCATTGGATATTTAGTTCAGTACTTTATTAGCATGCTTCTATGTATCTTGTTATGTCCCTCTAAGGACCTGGTCCCTTGCCAGGTGTAGATGTTCATGAGTATTAGCATGAGAGCAGATCATGATTGCTACTTATCTTTCGAGGAGGTCTTCTCTTCGAGTCGCAGTGATTATTGGTGATGTACCTATATTATGTTTATTTTATATTCTAGTTCGGTAGTGGATTTGTTTCCATCCGACTATCATCTTTAGATGCTTCATATTGAGATCTAGTAATGTAGATATTGGTTATTTATTTATATTTGATTTTTTGTGGATGAGATTTAGATTATGCATATGACTTGTGATAGATTCGTACCACTTATGGATTGATATTCATAATACAACGTATGTATGTGTTATCGTTTCCATATATTGGAGTGCCATAACCATGCTGCTGGCATGCTTACGTGTTCCTAGTCCTACGTATCTTGGGACTGGGGCGTGACATATTTTAGTGGTGGCCTATGCAGGTCGAGAGCATATTGTCTCGATTACGTTACTGTACCGAGCAAGCCTGCACCTAGGATTAGAGTATAGGATCTTATCCACAATTGACTATGACTCGTATTTCTTCTAATCTATTCTGTTTGAATAATTGTATGCTGCTTGATTCATGTGCTTCCCTAATAGTTCTTAAGTATAGCCTCTCCTAGAATATAGAAGTCCCTGTTGTTAGATAATAAGTAGGGTAACCTTCCTATTAAGAGTACAACTAGAGTGTTGACACACCACTAAGTTTAGAATATCTAGTGAACCCTAAAATTCCTTATTTATAGATTGGTTTACCATTACCCCTTGATGTATTATGAAGACTTGAGAGTAGTGCAGACACTACTAGGGTTAATTAGAAATTTAACCATAATTGTTTGTCCCTAGTATTGAGGGACCACTAGAAATCCAAGGTTGAATATTAGGAAAAAAACCTAAATTTTATAGTGAGATAATATTAGAACTATAAACTTAGATCATTGTCTTATTATTAGTAGCCAACACCTTAGGAAGCCTAAAGGAATGTAATCAACACTTTTTCCTTGATCATACCTCGAACATAGCAACTAGCATAGCACTCCCCCTTAGAAAACTATGATGCTATCTAGAGCCCTCTATTTTAATTTCATATATTGTTCCTCTGCGATATTAACGTTCGCTAATTGTGCGACGACTAAATTATGTTCTTCTTTTCTTCATCTTTCAACTCGTGCCACCTGACACTTCTGATTGTAGACCGAGTAATTTTATTCTATGATAGGATATATAGTTTGATAAGGTTATAGTTGTAATCTTGAATTTTAAATTTCTGTGCTTGGAAGTTAGAATTTGATAGTGGAGTATTCATTTAGATTATAATTTATGGTGATACCTTAGTTTTAAATCGCATAAATTGTACCCCCACCTCGATACGAGTTATATCCCCTTTTCCCTTGAGGCTAGTAACATTTCCATTCTTGCTGTTGACACTTGTTCCATAAGCACTATGACTAAGACTTAAGATGACCAATACCTATATAATGCAATAGGATACCCTAATAGTACCAAAATATTTTCTTGTAAACCCAAATAAGAGCTTCTGCTTTAATTACAAGTGCAAAGTTATTTTGTAGACACCCCTTAAGACTGTCCCAGTATTAGTTTATTTTTTTAAGATTGGGTAGTATGCCTCACAACATAGTATCACATATTCCTCGGGACCCATTAATGAAGTATAACTAAATGACATCAATTGAATGCTAGCATAAGACGACAGTGTTTATTCAGACTGTAGAATCTAGAGGCCCATACCCCTGTTTGGTCGACTAGCGACTTAGACAAGGAGTTTGTATGACAACTGTAGAGATTGTATAGTCTTATCTTCTTGTGAATTTGAAATATTTTGTGACTTCTTTCATCATGATCTAGCGCATTTATATTTCATATACTACCTTGACTTATGCTACTATTTTATAGCCTAGTTTTGCAAGCTTATTCTTTTATCGAGCTTGTTCATGATATATGTATTAGTGGATGCATATATTAATATATTTTAGAATCAGTGTATTAAGTTCTAGCTAACCTTAGTGCGCTTGGTTCGCCCTTCACATTACTATTTTACGTGGATTGAGATAAAATTGACTTAGCTTCTTAGACGAATATACTTGCCCTCTAAATATGTCTGAGCGTATCGTATCGGTTACATAACTGTACTAATACGAGCATGCGAACAAAGAATTACTAAAATAAGATTTCAATCCACAACTGCCTTGATAATTCCCATTTGAATTCATTAAATGCCTTGATCCTCATACTTCTAATCTATTACCTCCCCCTTGAACTCTTTATCATTATTTTTCCGTCCTTTCTTATTTCGGAAAGACGAAACCTCATGCTTAGTATAAGTATGATATACAGATAGTACTAGATATACCCATAGGCCAATCGCATTATTTGGTGACTATCTTTTATAATTGATTAAGGGCATATCATATATGATATAATTGGTGTTAAAGTTTTGAGGATTGAATGACATGAGTAAATAAATTAAGGAATATTTTTCTTAAGTGTATAGCCTTATATAATAGATGGGTAAATTCTAAGTTGGGTAGAAGTCATATTGTTAATTTGAGGTTAAATTCTTTTAGATTATGATCGAGTAAGATTAGATTGGGAGAGGTTCAAGCCATTTTTATTTTAAGAATTTTAGAAGAATGACTAAGATGATGAGAATTTAATGAATTTTGAAATCTTGATATTGAGGACCAAATATTTATACTTTAAGTACTTGATTTAAAATTTGAATATTGAAGGTTGAATCATCGATTTAAATCTTGAGAAAAATAAATGGAACTCTAAACATGAACATTGATGGATTGAATTCCAAATCTGATAATTTGAATTAAAAGTTAAAAATTTATTGCTGGATTTCCTATTTGAAATATTAAGATGTGAATTGAATTTAAAAATTTGAAGAATACAAAAATTCATAAGTGAAAATAGGAATAATATTGGACTAGAATTATTTTTTAGAGGAGATTATGATAGTTGGAGATCGTAATGTAAAATTTATATGTGTATTTAATTCTTGAAGATGTTATATGGATTTAATTTAAATTTGGATATTGATAAATTAAAAAAAAGTGAGAAGAGATTATAATAGGTTGAATTTTGATTGGAACAGTGATTATCTGAACCTTGAAGTGATTGCGATGGATTTGATTAGAATTTTAATTATCGCAAAGAGATTGTGATTGACTTGCCATATATACGAATATGAAGGAATTAACAAATTATGCCTTATTTTAATTTCGAGGATGGAATTATTTATAAGTTGGTTATATTGTAAACACCCAAAACTAGACCTACTTGGCTTAGATAGTGAGACTAAGGCTAGTTTGAATCCAATTAGAAATAGAACACGGTATTCTTATTTAATTTTATAACATTGTATCGCTTAGAGTACCATTATCGTTGCTTCGATAATTGGAGCACTACACTAGCCACTGCCTACCTACAAATTCCACACCCTTGTCCTAGACATGACCGCCATCTATTCTGACATTTGCGTAACTTATAAATATGCCCTCTTGTGCTATATTTAGTCGCACAATATTCGTCGCGGATGTTATTATTTAATCCTAAATAATTCTAACTTTTATCCTTGTGTGTTCCAATCAAAATTGGAGACACAATCTTAACCCGTTTTGTGCAACCCAAATTAGGGTAATATTCTATCCTGAGCCCTCTATGCCCATGACACTTGTGGCCCACCTAATGTTATCCCCATGTACTTCTAATTAATTCAAGAACACCTTGCGCATTAATTTTGATTAATCCAAATTCCATCTTTGTGCAATTTTCTAATTGTTGGGCACTTTTATGCAAAAGTACATTAAGGTGTCCAAACCAATGGACATGACACATGAAGAAACCTATTTTTCGTTCATATGGATTTTTTTCATGATCTTTGGAATGTGCAACGCGAAATATCGTCCACTCAATTAAATCTAGCCTTGCATTTTAAACAATACAAATTATAGCCTTGAAATATCCCTATGACAATTGGACTTAGTATTAATTTCGATGACGAAATTTTTATAAGTTGGGTAGAATGTAAAAACCCTAATCCTAAAAATAAAAAAAAAAATTTACCTTTTTAATTAATTATTTAATTGATTTGAAGTAATTATAAGCTAATTAGAGAAAATAGAATTTATTTAACTTTTATTTTAGGTGTTTGTGCATTTAGGGGATTTATGGAGTCATTATAAATTTTTTCTAATTTATTCAATACAGGAGACCCTGTCGACAGTTGGTAGCTTAATGGTATGCACTAATATAAATTCTAGAATTTTTTATGTATATATATATATATATATATATATATATATATATATATATATATATATATATATAGTTTAATTAGAAAAGAAAAAAAATAGATATAATAATTCGAAAATAGAATTAGAAAAAGAAATAAGAAAGTAAAAGAAATAAAAGGAAATAAGAATTCTTATTGGATCCTTAAACCCAAACCATACCCTATTTCCTACCAACCCACTCGCTAACTAAACCTACCCAAATATAAAGCAGCAGCAGCAAAGGCTATCCCTCCCCCCGCGCGCTGAGAAGACCCGCCCCCCCCCCCCCCCCCCGCTCGTTATATATATATATATATATATATATATATATATATATATATATATATATATATATATATATAAAATAATGGAGCCACAAAACCCTAACCCTAATCCTCCCTCTCCCCGCCACGCGACCGCTGCCGCCAGCCAGACCGCTGCTCGGAGCCGCCGTCGGAGTTCCTCGCCGCGCGACCGCGCCCAACACCGGGACAGAAATTTACTGCAGAGTACCTGTGTTCACAACGTATTTTTCGTCTCATCGCTCGACCAAACTCGATCCCGACTTCGCCGGTACATTCATGACTTAACCCCCTTCAATATCTGTGTATTAGATGACCTCGAACAGCACGTAAACCTAGACGAAAATATCGACCAAGTTGGCAAAAAATGATAACTTTTGGGTATCGCAGAAAACTACGGTAACTACTTATGTTCACGGACTCGTATCTCCCACCACAGAGATCCGAATTTGATTTTTATTTTTGGTAAACAAAGACCACCTAACCTAGTTTATTTCCTGTCAAATACAATAATTTATTAGTTGCTGTTTGTAGAATTAAATCAGATAGAAAAATCCGAAAATATACTTTTTGGCAATTTTTAGAAATTTTGATACGGAGCGCCCCCGCTAAACGGAACCGCCCCGTCGTGTACCAAGTGTATCAAAAGGTGCGCACGGTATACCCAGACGTGTGAGTTTTTGCAGAAACTGATTTGGACGCGTGCGCGCGTCGAAATCAGCCCATATTCGCGAAAAATCCACCGTATCGTAACTTTTACAAAAGCCCTGCGCATTTAGTGCACTCTCGTCAGATTGTGACAAAACTTGAGGCATTGGACTCGTGGTATCGCGTTGGTCCTGTGACCCAATTTTTATGCAATTTTGAGACAGTTGACCAAGTCGCCAATTGGCGGGCCCTATGGTTGACTTTTTGGGCAAAATTGTGTTCGACACACAGGAATCCATATTTGGACATACCGTTGAGTTCGTACTGACTTTTAGAGTTGGTTTGACCTATAATTTATTCCATTTAGAGACCTTTACTCCTGGCATGCTTTTCGGTACAAAGTGGCCCACATGCGGAGAGCGCTTTGATCCAAAATTACCGTTTTGCCCCTGTGTCCAAATTGGATGAAAGGGTAGTATTTTCTAGCTATTTCACTTATTCTGAAAAAGTTGGTGATGTTTATTTAAGCATCCGGAGACGTTTGTTCTGAGACCGTAGCTTCTGATCCTGTTTGTTTGACATCTAGACGTTATATTTTGTAGCTTCTTGCCAGGCAAGTATACCTTGTCATTGTACTGTTATTCATATTCCATTTGTTGCATGCATCTTTATTTTCTGTTTTTAGTACATATATTTTAACTGCTATATAAAATGCGCGTTCAAGGAAACTTGGATGCAACGACTGTGTCGTCGTGATTGTTTTTATTATGTATATGCATTGACCTTGTGTATGAGACTGCCCCATTATCATGAAGCATCATTAGGTTTCATTGGCCGTGACACAGTTGTTACACGAGTGTGAGTCTCATATAGATCACGGACTGTGTGACAAGTCTGGCCTCCTGTACGTATGGGCCGTGCGTTAGGGATGACTGTTGATAGAAACTTTGTATGCTAGAAGACTTAGTAGTTATTAGAGGTCCATGGACATAGCCTATTATAGTATGGGGTCCAATCCTTGTCCTTGTTTGGTTGCAGGATTGGGCTAGTGTACTAAAGATAGGCTATGAACCAAATTGTGTCATGGATGTGACATGCTTAGAGCATGGGGTGGGGAGAACAACAAGTAGAGCATTTGGGCTCCTTTGCACTTTTTTCTTGTGCGCCCGGATTCTTCGCCGAAGAAACGGGTGGTGATGACCACTATATATTATATATTATCAGGCAGCCTCTGACGTTCAAAATACGACATTCTTTGTAGGCCCCTGGATCTCCAAGAGAACCATGTTAATCCCAGTTTTCAGCCAGATAGCCCACTTGTTGGGAAAGTTGTTCTCAAACTGCGTTCACTTAGACGGTTAGGCGACCCATTAGATATTTATTTCAGTACTTTATTGGCATGCTTTTATGTATCTTGTTATGTCCCTCTAAGGACCTGGTCCCTTGCCAGGTGTAGATGTTCATGAGTATTAGCAGAAGAGCAGATCATGATTGCTACTTATCTTTCGAGGAGGTCTTCTCTTCGAGTCGCAGTGATTATTGGTTATATTGTGTTTATTTTATTCTAGTTTGGTAGTGGATTTGTTTTTATCCGACTATCATCTTTAGATGCTTCATATTGAGATCTAGTGATGTAGATATTGGTTATTTATTTATATTTGATTTTCTTTGGATGAGATTTAGATTATGCCTGTGACTTGTGATAGATTCATACCACTTGTGGATTGATATTCATAATACAGCATACATATGTGTTATGGTTTCCATATATTGGAGTATCATAACTATGCGGTTGGCATGCTTACGTGTTCCTAGTCCTACGTATTTTGGGACTGGGGCGTAACATATATAGATTTTGAAGACCCTCCCTAGCTCTGAGCAGATGGCTGACCTGCTATTTTAGAAATTAATTGAAGTAAAACAGCGCTTGGTCTAGTTGCAGCAGGTACGATAGGCTGACATCGCTGCGACCGTGGCTATAGAGTATGAACGCCTCCTAGACTCCGTAAAACAAGTAAAGGCTGCTTATGGGAAAACCAAGGTGGGTCTTTAGAAGGAACTATAGAAATTGGAACTCCAACTTATTGCGTTGGACGCAAATGAGGCATCTAGTTTTGCACGAAAAGATGGTTTCTCTCACACTATTGCTGAGAACCAAGCGAAGATTACCCAAATCCAGGCCAACCTTAAGATCCTGGCGGGTGTGGTTCGCGAGGCCCGTCAAGAGCGGGAGGTTATCCGTGCGTAATCTCTTAGTGTAGCTCAGTCTTCTGTCGTATTTGAAGGGACTATGAAGAGACTGTAGGAGAACCATCATTCTTACGCTTACCTTTATAGTCTTGTTGTCGTAGCTCAAGAAGCCGAGTGCCGAGTCAGGAGTCAGATTGATGCTAGAGTGGCTACTATCCGAGAAAGCTTAGTGGAGTTGTGCACCGATCAGTAGTATCAGTGGTTGTTTCTTTCTTTTTATTTTGATTGAGGAGTTGGTAAGTCCTCAAATGTTATTTGTTTTTAGTTCCCCGTTTAGGGGAAAATAATAAAATAACATAAATTTTGCCCCTTTTGTTGGAATTATCCGTATAAACTTTGGGTTTGCATTAGAGGTGATATGGACGTAGTACAATACTGTAGTTGCCAAGGATTTTCCATTGGGGATCTTTGGGGGCTTATTACTTCTTGCACACGAGAGTGCAAGTAATAAGTTTAAAGCGGGCCTTGCCAGAGGTAATATGGACGTGGCAAGTTTGGTGGACTTACACCACTGGCGTATCTAAATTTAAATACGGGTGATAAGTTGAGATGATAACTAATGATAGTCATAGGGATAGGTTTTCTCAGAGGTCACATGGACAGGGCAAACTCTCAGGGGAGCAAGTGAGGACGATAGCTCATGGGTGACATAAACGTGAGCTGATCGGTAATCATACCGAGAGGTTAGGTATGATCCCGGCATTTTTTAAGGAAAATAAAGTGAGCCAAAGGTAATATGGATGTGGTTGTTTGCTTCCGTTGAGGACATCCCACTCTGGGACCTTAGGTGGACCTACTACTTCTTGCGCACTAGGGTGCAAGTAATAAATTCAAAAATAATTTATATTAGAGGTAATGTGGACGTGATAGATTTTGTGGACCCATTAATTTTTTGTACAATTTGAGTGCAAGCAATTGGTTTGGGACAAGCCCTGTCAGAGGTGATATGAATGTGGAAGTTTTTGTGGACTTAACACCCCTGGCGTACCTTGGTAAGTACGGTTGATAAGTAAAAATGACAAACGATATCAGAGGTAATGTGAACGTGATGATCGATAGCCAAGACCCGGGAGGTTTGCTTAGAGGTAATATGGACATGGTAAACTCGTTCGGAAGAAATGTTAGGACAGTAATTCAGAGGTAATATGGACGTGAAATGATGTCCGAGCAACTGGCTTAGGAGTGATTTACTGAGTGTAGTCTATCCGAGAATGGAGATAGACCTGAGGGTTGCTCCGCTGGGGAGGTTGGTAGGATGATAGCTCAGAGGTGATATGAACATGGCTAGCGTCTAAAGGGATTGGATTGAGTGGTCACTGCGGGAGTGTGCAGGTGGACCTGAGGACCGCTCCGCTTGGGAGACTTTGAGGGTCCATTATCCGTTGAGTATCCAGGACTCCTGGATACAAATGATGGCTTTTACAAAGATTTGTAAAAAAGGGGAAAATGTTGTACATAGGCTCTAGTGGGGGATAAAGAACTAAGAGTATAAAGATGTACATCTTGATTGCCCGGCTGGTGATAAGGGGAGTACAAGTCAAGTTTAGACGAAGTACTTTTCAGGAAATTGCCGTTGGTAGGCATCATAAGCAAGTCGTCGTAGGTTTCGCGAGCCGGTAAGCGTCATTCGAGAATACTAATTCTAAGACGAACGGGCCTTCCCATTTGGGTTAGAATTTTTTGGCCATTTTATGCTCATAACTATCGTCCTCCTTACGGTCAGGACGAGATCACCCACTTTGTATGTCCTCTTCTTCACCCATTTGTTGAAGGTTCCCGAGAGACGCGCTTGGTATAGGTCAATGCACTGTTGAGCTAAGAGATGTTTCTCGTCGAGTGCTTCTAACTCATGTAGCCGTCGGCGGTGATTGTCATCGACGGTTAATTGGTTGGAGAGAGCCACTCGGAGTGAAGGGATTTGGATCTCGAGCGAAAAGACCGCTTCGATTCCATACACCAGAGAGAAAGCAGTATTGCTAGTAGTTGTCCGGACTGTTGTACGGTAGGCCCAGAAAAATTCACCCAGCTTCTCATTCCAGCCGCGTTTATTGGAAGACACAAACTTTTTAAGAAGCTTTATGATGGTCTTGTTGAAGGCTTCTGCCAGACCATTTGCCGCTGGATTGTAAGGTAGTCGACGCTACATTATGAATCCGATTTTTGTCACAGAACCAGTAGAATGCATGACTTGCAAATTTTGGACCATTGTCATGAATGATCCTTCGTGGCAAGCCGTAGCGGTATAAGACGTGATGCTTGACAAAGTTGTTCACGTTGGACATCTTGAATTCCGCGAATGGTACTGCTTCTGCCTACTTGGAGAAGTAGTTGGTGACAGCGAGGATGAACCGATGTCCTTTGGATGAAGATGGACTAATCGGTCCAATGATGTCCATACCCTAGGCTTTGAACGGCCAAGAAGTAACTGTCACGACCCAATTCCGTAGAATCAATTGAGGCGTCCCCCGAATCGTGACCGCCGTGCGGGCCTGGGGTTGCGCCCGCATAAGGCTTTAATGATTTGCATAGCAAGCACATATTCAGAGTACGCAGATAAATTGAAACATAGAAAAGTTCTCTTTATTGATAATGAACATCTATTACAAACTCTTGAACGAGTTAGCTAATATGCCGAACGGCTTATAAAAGAGATAACTCAAAATGAGATAGCAGTCCTGTACATTATATCCCTTTATAAACTCAAAATGATAAAGACCTCCAGGCTGAAGGATAGCTTTGCCACGGAGCTGCATTTGTGTATGAAGAGTTGCAGCTTCTGGCTTCAAAATGCTTCGAGGGCACGGTGAAGATGTGCCAACAGCTGGACTGGATCGGAAGACGACTTCGGCTCCTCACTCGGTTCGCCTTGGTGCGGAGAACCTGTTTCAACGAGGGTCAGCATATCGAAACATGCTGGTGAAGGCGAGCTAGCCGAACTATACCAATCAACACGTTATTTAGTGAAGCATGCATATTCGTGGGTTTCTATCTTGCCTTAGTTCATTTACAAGTAAGCAGCATATAGAATTTACCAAAATGAACGTGCCACCGTTCGGTAGATTTTACCTGACCGTCTGAATTACCTGCACAATACTTACCATGCCTTCCCTGCCACGAAGACACAAGTTAGTATGCAACAGGTTTAAATATACACGTTGGGATCACTGGCTAGAAGCCATTATGGACCGTTTAGTCTTGAACGAGGATGGAATGCAGCAAAGATGCGTTGGTGGCTGCAGACTATCCTTGTCCAGATGCGTGAGACTATCGTGAAGTTCCGCCCGGACCGGATCGGTGCCAGTGCCCCAGCGACCGTCCACAGGAACCCGTTACCTTGTGCACAAGTTGTCCGTGATCAATCGTTAGTGATACGTTAACGTTGATGCGTTGAGGCATGTGAACAAGATAAGCAACATTGTATGATTCGTTTTGCATAGTCTTCCTGACAGTTTATTTTATAACAAGTGTATTCGATACTTAGCACAATTTATGGAAGAAGATGCATTCTAAATAAACTTGAAGCATGTATAGAACATTTAAAATGAACAAGCATGCAAATAGAGTAACCGTTTCCCAGTTAAGTGACAAGCATAAATACCCAAGTCTATTCTCTTTTATCTTGGTTTCTTTTATTATTAACTTGGTATCGTTTGATCGGGGCGAAGGAGTGAAGCTTGGAAGCAGGGCTAGCTAATCGGGTTGGTAGCCACTCACTTAGATTTTGGAAAGAAGAAAGAAAGAGGCGCTTCAACGACTCCGCTCAGCAAGCCGCCTACTGCTTCGTTCACCTGCACACGAACAGCTCGATTAATACTTCTTCCTCTCTTTCCAATCTCGGAATAGAAATGCAGTTCAATGAACGAAAACAATGAAAACCATCGAAACCGTTCAAGGAAAACAAGCAAATCCAAAACCAACTCAAAGCATGAAAGCAACAAGCGATATCGAGAACCGAGGCAATAAAAGATAGCAGCGGAGAGGTCCCTCCTGACTCTGCCGCTAAGCCGATCCTTGGGGCGCAGTCCACTGAATATGGGAATCGATTCCAAAGAAACAAATCCATAACGAGGACGAGTTCTTAATTCAATCTATCCCGATCGAACGAATACCGTTTGTGTTTCTTAGCCGCGCTCTCCGCACCGGGAGAACGGGGCACTACAGCAACAGTCCGGTGTACAAACTCATAGGATTGGTGGATGAAGTTTGTATGGATTTGGTACGCTTGGCACTTCCTTGACAGCATCCGCTACCCATTGTTGGCCAATAGTAACCCATTCTACGGAGGTGGTCATGTAGCTTTGGACCGGGTTGGTGGGCACCGTAGACGCCATTATGGGCTTCCCAAGGTGCCTGTTTAGCTTCTACCTTTGATAGACATCGTAGAAGAAGGCCATTATATGAGCGAAGATACAGCATTTTAGTAGCCATATCGTAGTAGAACCGGAGGAAATGTCTCCTGATATAAGTGGCCTCCTTCGGGTTCTCAGGGATAACTCCATATACTGCATAATAGATGAATGGAAGTCTCTAGTATTGAGAGTCAGTGCCCGTCTCTACTGAGTAGCTCCAGCACAGGGAGAGTTTGTTCTTCGGGCATACCAGCTCCTAACCGACCAAGGTGATCAGTTCATGGGTATTTGCTGGAACAACTAGAGAGGCTGCGAGTCCGACTAGGGCATCCGCCTCAATATTTTACAGCCGAGGGACGTGCTCAATGAAGAATCCCTCGAATGTCGAGATGATGCGAAGCATAGCTTGGTGGTAAGGAATAAGGTCTTCGTGCCAGACTTTGTACTCCTCCAGACTTGGCTGATTATTAATTTAAAATCGCCGTAAGATTCCAGGTGGTTAACTCCCACTTGTTTAGCGAGTTAAAGTCCAATTTTGAGAGCATTATACTCTGCCACATTGTTGGAGCATGGCTATGTGATGGAGTAGGCACGGTTGATAACCAGATCATATGGAGAGATCAATACTATCCTGAGTCCCGCGATGATGTTGCCTTTGTGCCCTGTCCTCGAAGCACTGTCGAAGAATATTTGCCAAACGACTTTTGTGTTTGTCACGGCGTTGGAATCTGTAACTTCGTCTAAAACTAGTCATAAAGTTTTGAGGTTTCTGGCACAGGATGGGCCGCCAGGAAGTCGGCCAGTACTTGACCCTTATCGGCTTTCTGTGGAACAAACACTATGTCATATGAAGACAGTAGTATTGCCCAGGTAGCCAAGCGTGAACTGGGCGCCCCTGGTTTGGTCATGAGGACTCTAATAGGATTGACTCACGAGATTACATAAATGGTTTATCCAGCCACATAATGTCGGGTCTTCGGATAACGAATACAAGAGCAAGGTATTCCTTCTCGACTGGGGTGTACCTGTGTTCCGTACCAACCATCATTCGTCTAAGATAATAGATGGCCTGCTTGTGGTTTGCATCACTATTCTGGACTAACAGAACACCGAGGAAGTGGTCCATCGCATGCACATAGAGCAGGAAAGGCTTTCCCACGGCTGGGGCTACCAACACTGGAGGGTTTAATAAGTATTCCTTGATGTCGTCGAAGGCGTACTAATATTCTTCGTTCCAGACAAAGGAGACACATTTCTTCATGAGATGTGTGAACGATCGACAACGCCTAGAGAGGTTTGATATGAACCTCCTGATGTATGCAAGTATTCCCTGAAGGTCGCAGAGTTCCCGGAGGTTCTTTGGCGGGTTCATCTCAAGGATTAATTAGTTTTGTCGGGGTCTATGTGAATACCCCAAAAAGTGATGATAAATCTCATGAATTTGTCGCTGGAGAATCCCAGAAAAGATTTGGTGGGATTCATCTTGAGTTGGTGCATACGCATAAGATCGAGTACAGTCTTCAAGTCCCTGAGGTTATCACCTTTGGAGCAACTTTTAACGGCAATGTCATCGACGTAACATTCGACCATCTTGCGTAGATGCTCACGGAAGATGATGCTCATTGCTCGCTAGTATATGGCACGTGCATTCTTTAGGCAAAAGGGCATGACTGTGTAGCAGTACACTCCTATCGGCGTTTGGAATGATGTATGCTTCTGATCATCATGAGACATCTTGATTTGATTGTTGTCGGAGAATCCGTCTATGAAGGGCATGCGCTCAAAGCCATAGGTGTTGTCTATTATTATGTCTGTGATCGGAAAGGGAAACATGTCCTTAGGGTAGGCCACATTTAGATTGAGGAAGTCAATATAGATCCGGATCTTCCCGTTCTTTTTAACGACGGGCACGATGTTGGCTACCCAATCAGGATGTTGTTCTTTGAAGACAAAATCACTAGCTATCAGTTTGTTGACTTCAGCTTTGATGGCGTTTATAATGTCTGGCCAAAACTGTCATTTCTGCTGCTTGACAGGATTAGCATTCGGCAAGATGTTAAAATTGTGGACCGCGATTTGGAGATCCAGACCTAGCATATCTTTGTATCTACAAGCAAAGACATCAATGTATTCCCTGACGAGCTATAGCAGGGATTCCTGTTCATCATCGGTCATACTCTTGCTGATAAAGATAGGTTTGGGGGAGGATTCGTCGCCCGGATTGACTTGTACGACTTCGTCCTCAGTAGGATGTTCTCGTTGTTTCAACCGTATCTTCTATTGTGCGTCTAGTCATTGGACCCACGGTTCTACTTCAAAGAGTTCCAGTGGATCTTTGTCGTCTTCCTCAGGGTCAACTGACACCATGTTGGAAGACAATGTTTGTTTGAACATCTCTCCGATACTGACGTCGAATTCCCAAGAGGAAGACTTTGAAATGTGAGAGTGTAACTCATGTTCTTGATCCGGCCTTCGGAGATTGTAAGAGGCGTAACATACCCTGAGCCATGCTTGGTCTTATGGTAGTAGTCCTCGGACTTGCATGTCGGAGCAGCAAGGCGTACGGGCAATCGTCGACCTTTGTTGTAATTCAGACCTTGGAGTCTTTTAAGATTATAGCCCATCTTCTGGATGAGGTATTTGGCTTGACCACTGAACCGGAAGAGTTGTATTTTATCGATATCGGCTTCTGGCTCTTGTTTCTCCAGGATGAGGGAGCAGGGGCCTTCAACCTTGCCGAAGATAATGGGTTTGTCTCCCCTCCTCTTTACTGGAACCGTGAAGTAGGAACCTTGGCTGGCGAGGATCCGGTTTGAAGCATCGGTGGTAGTCACCTGCATTCGTAGGCGCAGGCGTAGACCGTGCTCCATGGAGTACATTGTGCATATGTGTGCAACTTCAGAGTAGTTCAAAGATAGCCCTTTATTGATGAAATAAGGTATCTTATCATCCAGAATTACATCATTGAGAGAAGGTATGTTAAAATGTGCAGCTACGTACTCCTCGAGCTCATCTTTCCCGAGATCTACCCCCAATGTGAGTGACGGATTTGGACGTTCCCTGCGCAACTTTACTACCAAAGCCTCGGACATTATAGGAGGTAGTGGAGCATCTTTCGGAGGTTTACTCGGCCTACGAAGGCGAATGACCAAAGGTTCAGACGTAATAGATGGTGTCGAATCTCCCTTCGGCGATCGATCCATCCTACGAAGGCGAACGACCAGAAGTTCAGGTGCCTTTCTGTGTAGCTTTACGACGAGATAAGAGATTGTGTTGGGAGCGTATGCCTTTACACGGACTTTTAAGGGCTCTTCTGGTGTTTTCCCAGCCCATGCCTCATCATCGGCGTCATTGTTGCCCTCACCTTGGTAGACCTGTTAATAAAAGATTGGGTCAGAGTAATAGGCTTCGATCCCTTTGAACGGGTCGATGTCAGCAAACTCCGTTTTGACCATTTCATGTTCATCGATGTTCTTTAGGCACTGGTGCAGGGTTGACGTCGCGATCCTATTTTTATGTATCCATTGACGTCCGAGCAAGACTTTGTAAGATACATCTACATCAACGACGTAGCAGGTGACCTCTGTTTTCAAGTTGTCGATCTGAATTTTTAGGCGAATCTTGCCCAAAGGGTATATTCTTTCTGTGTTGAAGCCAATGATGGCCATATTGGTGGCTATCAGGCGAGGCATCATAATGCCCAAGGTCTGACGCAGACTCCGTAGAATGATGCTAATTGATGAACCGGGGTCGATATGTATCTGGTACACCTTAATGGCACCAATATACCATGTGTAATACAGGGGACGACCATGCCGGTTATGCATCCATGCGACCCTGCGCCCCAAAAATGAAAACTCAAAAGAAATCAGGCTGTAGAGTCTCCCTGCAGCCCAACAAGCCAACAATTATGTGCCCCTAAATGGAGGCTCAAATCAGGCCACAAAGTCTCCCTGCGGCCCAACAAGCCAACAGCCACACAACCCCAAAAGGAGGCTCAAATCAGGCCACAGAGTCACCCTGCGACCCAAACAAAGACGATATCCATGCGTCCCTAATCAGCCAAAGCATCTTGGCCGCAGAAGGAGAAGTGCCGTCCCGTCAGCAGGATCATCTCTGACACAGAATCTTGAAGAAAAAGATTTACTAATTTCCTTAAAAAACATGAACACACTAAATGACAGAAGTCTCATGTCAGCACATAACTTCACTCTCGAAGGATGTGCAGCACCACTTGTACAGCACAACCGACCTCTTGTGGCTCCATACATCCCAGACTCCATGCAGTCCATGTGTCTCTGGCCCCATGCGTCCTAGACTCTATGCGGTACATGTGTCTCTGGCCCTATGCATCCCAGACTCCACGCGGTCCCATGCGTCTCTAGCCCATACGTCCCAGACTCTATGCGGTCCTATGCGTCTCTGGACCCATGTGTCCCAGACTCCATGCTGCCCATGCGTCTCTGGCTCCATGCGTCCCAGACTCCATGCGATCCCGTGCATCTTTAGCTCCACGCTTTCCAGACTCTATGCGGTCCCATGCGTCTCTGGCTCTACACATCCCAAACTTAATGCGGTCCTATGCTTCTCTGGCCACATGGATTTCAGACTCCATGAAGGCAAAATATTGTTCTTATGACAAAAGTGATTCTCTCCAACCAAGTGAGGACTATGTGTTAGGTTGACCAAGTCACACTTACAAAGGACAAAAACTACCCAGATCCTCAGCAACAAAAAATCCCAACAAGCGCCCACGTGGCAACTCGACCTGATCATGGTTACAGTTGCACCCTGTTATGAAGGGACATATGGAACCCTCTAACATCCATGTGGCCCAACATATGTACGCCAAGAGGTAACTATAAATAGTATTGTACCACACATAAACAAAAGGCTGGCTTACTATCTGCGAATCTACACTCGAGCAAGAGAGAAGAGTTTCTATATCGGACCGTCCACAGATTAAAGAGAGTTTCTACACTCCTAACCCTCCATCGTTACCTCCTAGAACACAAAATTTGTACTTAGACTGTCTATTGAGGACTCCTCTTTGTACTCTCTTCAGTTTGTTCAATTAAATCAAGGTTTTTTCCAAACTTTTAAATTTAATGGCAAACAAGATGGCAATTCTGCTGGGGACTACCTTCTCCTTTGATGAGAAGTTGGTGACGTGGTCCGATATGGCCAAGCTCGGCTCAACACAAAATATGCTGGTAGTTTGCTTCGACTAGCAAGCGTTCGAGGATATGCTCTCAAAAGGAAGTGCTAGTCCTTCGCTAAGGCTAGACAAGCCCAATAAGACAAGTAGGACGTAGGTAGCAAAGGCCGCTGCGCCTCGCCCAACTACGGAGCAGACACTTCCTGCCTGTTTTCGACCGTATCTTCTGTGGCACAGATCCCATGCGGCTCACTGAGAATGGCGAAAACCCAAACCTAGACTTTCTACTACGCACCTGTGGGTGCTAAGTCAAAGTAGCCTAGGGCAGTGCGAGCTCATCATGCACAAGCAACTGTCTAGTTAGTTGACCGTCAACAGGCACCGTTAACAGTTGCATGGGCCCCAGATGGGAAGCTATACAATATCACCTCGTACGTCCAGCCCGCAGCAGCAAATGGACTGCATCAGTCTTAAAAGTCTCCCCCTATCGATCCGAAGGAAGTTCTTGTACGAACCCCGGATCAGGGAGAAAACACAACACCTATGCACCCGTGCGCTTGGTCCTTCTAGGCCCATAAAAAGGGTACAAAGGTGGAAAAACCCTTGCTTGACTTGCGTAATATAATCAATCACAAGCGCAAGACGAGGAAAACAACTATGGACGATAAAATGTCCTCTCTAGGGCATCATTATGCCAAGATTATTTTCAATTGATGCTGCAACAAAGTGTCAACACCCACAAGCAGGCAGTCGGCCTTCCCCCGACTGTACCAGACAGCACCCATCCAGCAACAACCCGGAGATCAGGTGCAAGTACCAGAGGAGGAGGAGCTGCCCTCCGCCTCATGCTACTCGACTCGGAAGCTTCCATCCACCAAGGGAGGAATGAAGTCAAGTACCTCCAGTTCGTCACTCTCCGCCAGTACGTTACGAAGGCGACTACCAGGAGGATTAACAACGGGACCTGCGGAAGGCATTTTCCAGGGTACCCACTCTAGGAAGAAACTGTTAGCTACTAGGGGTAGTTCTTCCTCAGAACCCCTAGGGGTGGCCCAAGCTTATGGTAGTATTCCCCTCGACTTACGCAACAACCCGACGTTCCGAGAAGATAGTAATTCCCAAAAAGAGACTTTGAGATCCTTTGGGGTAGCTCCCCTCACCAGGTTGATGTAGCCTCCTACGATGGGGCTAGTATTCCTTGCGATTCCAAGGAGGAGACAACGCTGCCAGCTTTTTCTGATGACTACTCTCACCAGGGGTCTGAGACAGAAAGTATAGCATCCACTGCCCCCATCCATCTCTCCCCACGGGAGGACGATATACATGGCTGGGGACGACCATGAAGGCTCCAGCGACCGCCAGCATCTCGAGACCTTTGAGGTCATGATGTCGATGATGGGTGCATCAATGCAAGTATTAACCCATACAATAATAGAAATCAAAGCAAATATGGCTTCTCAACCTGCAAGAACCCCTGGACAAGCAAACTTGGACCCAGGGACCAACGGGGATTCAAACACAAATTTCCCACCTACGGGTAGTATTCCTCACCTGCCTGGTTCGTCTACGCCCTCAGTAGAAGACGAGGCCAAGGAAGCAATGAAGGAGGTCCGGGAACTCCGGGCTCGTCCAGACTCTATGGGAAATCGGGACTCACTCCGAGATCTCGGGGTGCAGCAACCATACCCGATAGAATGGAGGGACGTACCGCGTGTCTTTGGAGAGTCAGAGAAGCTCAAATATAGACAACTTTACTGGAGTGTTGGCGAGCTGGGCCAAAATATTGAAGTTGTAGGGCTTTTCCAGCACCTGAGCTGAATCTTTGTGCAGCGGCTGGTCAAAGCGAGTGTCTTTCTGCTTAGACTTGTCTGCTGCTGGAGGCTGAGATGGACCCAAATCTGATATCATGGGTGCAACTATTGGAAGTACACCATCAGTAGGAATATCGTACTCTCGTTGGTACGCTAGGACTGACCTTTTTATTCCTGTTATAGCTTCCTCTGATGGGAAAAAACCATGTAGCAGGGTTTGGATTTCTTGCCCTTAGTCTTGGTGGCAGACGGTATTGTCTGTTGCATCAATTCTGGAGTAAGATCGGGGTGAACCTATATGACCTCGCCACGTGACTTGGTGAGAGGTATCAGCTCGGCCGTTTGGTCACGAGCCGACGGACGGTTGACGACTTTCATCGTTGCCCGGGGGATCAGGATTACTCCGTCTTGGGCCTCCGTAGCCGAAAATTTGCCAAACTAGAGAGACACCATGTTTGCGGCAATTGTCTTGTCATTGATATCCAAGCTGAGGGCCTTGGTGTCGAGTAGACGCTGGATGTACCGCTTGAGGGTGTAGCAGTCCTTCATCTCATGGTGGACGTAGTGATAGTAGTGGCAGTTCTTTGGATTATTCATCTTAACTGCCTCTACAGGGCATTTGAAGTCAGGGATCCGAAGCTTGCCACCCATTATCATCATGTCGAAGATGGAAATGACATCGTCATCTTCGAAGGAGTAAGTCTCTTGGGTCTTTGTAGCCCTCAGTCGGCTTTTGCTTGGGCTCCTTGGTTAAGTTAGCTACCAAGGTCTGCTTTCCTTTTCCATCGCGGCTACTGTTGTTGTTGTTAGGAATTTTTCCCCTATCGTTAGCGACAAGGAACTGTATTCCTAAGAGACGAGTGTCCTTGACCTTCTTCTCAGCACCGACAGCGTTGATAATGAATGACATCCAGTCTTTGAATTGACTTTCGCCCATCTAAAGGTTGACTGCCGAAACTAAGTTTTTGCGGCACATGTCCATGAGTGTCGACTCAGGATTGCTTGAAGTAAATCTCAATGCTGCTTGTCTAAAATGCTCGATATAATTTTGGGTGAGTTCCCTTTTCCCTTGGGTAACATTCGTCAGGGAGGACATCGTCATGTCACTTTCTCCGTCATAGAATCTTTTGAGAAAAAGACTCTTAAAGTCATCAAACTACGAGATACAGTTGTTATGTAGGCTGCAAAACCAGTCGAATGTGACCCAGACAATGCTCCCACAAAGAGCTTGGTGAGGAGTGCGTCACTATGAGGTAGGTGCCATGTTGCAGTCTCAAAATAACTTATGTATTGACGGGGTGATGTCATCCCGTTGAATGGGTTCAGGTTGAAGGGCTTATACTTTGGTGGGTACGAAACATCCCTCCACTCAAGAGGGTACGGTTGTCGTATCCCGAGCTCAGTGAATCCTGACTGCCCATAGAATCTAGGCGAGCCCAAAGTTCCCTGATTTTCCTCATTGGTTCTTTGGCTTCGTCTCCCGCGGAAGGGGCAGATGATCCAAGCAGGGGATGACTACAGCCTATGGGTGGAGTGGTTGCGTCAAAATCTACGTTTGTCCCCTAGTCCAAGCTTGCTTATCCAGAAGCCCTTGATGGTTGGGAATCCATATTTGCTTTTATCTCCAACATTTCCTGGGTCAGAGCTTGCATCGATGAGTTTACCGTCGGCATCATGGCTTCCAGTGCCTCGGGGCGTTGTCTGTCGCTGGGGCCTTTGTGATCGTCCCCTGCCATATATGCAGTCCTCTCATTGGGAGAGATGGACGGGGCATGGACGTCACGTTTTTCTTTAATAATTCTTGTCAGGATTGGTCATCAGGTAGCGTGGCCTCTTCCTCGGATTCGGAGGGACTACTACCCCCAACTTTGGAAGCTAAGTCATCTGGACGAGGGTGGCCACCTCCAGGTGTAACAACCCATTCCGCCCAAGCGGACTGTCGATTCAAACGACAAAAGTGCAACGTCCTTGCTTCAGTAAGAATGCTCGTTGGAGGCAAGAGGATTTCCAGACTTAGCCCTTCAGGACTTTCGGCTTAGGCTTTCAGAGGCTCGCTCAGAGTATCCCTCGACCGAGGCAAATCATCGCTAAGGTGGGTGCCTACGATGAACTTGTCTTTGCTTAGCCAGCACAATTAAAATATAGAACGATACATGCTAGTCGCTACGTGAATCACCCCCTGCATGCTAATAAGAATACAACGCACCAAGCTAAGGGAATAATCCCAACTTGTATGGCTTATGTTAGAACGTGGAAATGAAACATTGCTTATAATTAGACCCTCGCATGCAACCCTTTCCATGTGCAACTAGACCCCTCTATGACTCGAGTAGAAAGATATGTATATGCTCTTCGTAGTGTACGGCTTTACTTGCTATACTGCATGACCCTAGATTATTTTGTTCGGTAAGTCCCTTTACGGTTTCAGTCATCGGCTTACCCTTGGGACCGAGCCGACACAAATGCTTAAGTTTCAATATGAATGCATGTTTGCCTGCTATATTTTAACTTGTAATGTTGCCTCGATTCAATGCTTGTCACATAATTTATGCCACAATCAAGTAAATAATGCCTTGTATTGCATTCATCTAAGTTTCTCGGAAGACTATATAATAGTCATTCCGAGAAAGTATACACCTGAAAGTATCCGGGACCGTTAGATCACCAAGGCAGCTCCTGAACCAGGGGATTTGCACCATGAATCCATGAATCACAGCTCGTGGAGCAAAACTTGTCCCATATTAAATTGACTGACTTGGGAATCGATATACAATTGTGAACAATCATGCCTCGAACTTGTATCTGATGTATATCCTGTCTTGAACTTGATCCTGTACCTGACCAGAGGCCCAAAGATTAGAAACTTTCGGTCACGGACAACTTTATAACAAGTGGGTATTCGAATCCTAGTTCCACACACGGTCTTCGGGGCATTGGGGCTAATTCGATCCGGAATGGAACTCCCTGTTTAGTCTTCTTGTACATTGGACGGGATGGTTTGTAGTGCCTCCTATACTCACGTTGTATTCTATCCACGTCATGACTAAAATTGGTTCTTTATGGCTATGCCAGCGACCCTGTTCATATAGATAAGTCATCCTCGCTTAGCGGCTATCCGCGTGCGAGTTATTGCATCGCATTGAGAATAATCTAAAATATCTGAATAATCATAAAATAATTGTATATATGGAGCACTTGAACGTATTATATAACACACCTGAGAAATCCTTATAAATCGTGCACTCGAATATAATCACGCACTGAAACACTTGTGTTTGCATATGCTAATATCCTGATTCATAGTATATATGCTCGTGCTTGAATTAACTTGGTTTACCTTTGACAGGGAAGGACAAATAGTAAGTTGGTAAGTCTTGCCGTGTTTTCTCTTATGTCACACGGCGCACTGCCACACGAGTTAGTCTATTCAATCTTTGCCATAAAACTGATCCTAGGGCAACTAAAAAGACAACATAATAGTTGGTGCACAGAACCTATATTACGTGTTTGGATTTGTCGAGCGGGCGAGTAGCCTCCCCACCAGTGCATTCATGTACTGATAACCCACCAGATTACTTGCAGGGTACGGAGAACCTCGTTCGGTGCGGATGCCTCCTTCGTGCATGCTAAGGCGTGGAGTTCACTCTGGAGCCTTGGAGCGCTACGTCCGGAACTGAAGCACATATACAAAACATAATGTTGGAACATCGCCTATATATCATTCCATAAATGTAGCCACTTAGAACGCTTTTACTGTTTCAGAGAGAGAGGCTTGAGCGACTTGTAATCTCGGCTATGCGCCACCTGTAACACTTGTTCAACATCAATAAAGAGTTTGCTTTACTTCTATACTGGTGTTATTTAATGCTTTCGCTATTGACGACTCAGTGAACTTGTTACCAATTGCCTATGCGTTTATAATTCTACTGCATTCGGACAATCTGTGCGACTCTGTGGCTTAGACCTCTTAGCTCCTGTCACGACCGGCACCCGGTGTAGGGATGCAAGTCGGGAACAACGCCCAGCCTATGCCGCAGAATCGGTGGTAGAACGCTGTCTGGATAATCTATCTAGCAATATAATAAACCACCAACAATTACAATATACTCAATCACAGATCTAAGATGGAATGAGCACGAATAAGATAAAGAATAGAATAGTCACAAATAACTCATGAGTCTGAAATAATACATCAATGAGTCTGAAAGAATACTAACAAAGAAGCTGGAGACAAATCTAGTACAAGAAATACTAAGAAGGTAGTAATCCCGGGTCATTTGTCTCAGTCGGAATAAGTCCCTCCTGAGCCAGGGTCTCTTACTCTAAGCCCACAATATCCTGATGTCCATAATATGTAGGGTACCAGTCCTCAGTGTCATCTGGAAAAAATATATCCAGTCAGGAAAGGAGCAGAGTACATCTCTAACAGCAGTTCTAATCAATGATAAAAACTATATAACAGTAAATAGATATAAATATACAAGATGCACAATAGATACGAGAGATATACAATAAGGAAATACTGGAATGAATACAATAATGAATAATATGTCAAATGAACAAGAATACTAATGACTAAGTGTGTGAGTACTAGCTTTAATATGTGATCGGCTTGGGAACATGATACAAGATTTATGGCCTGGCTAATCATACGTGCAGTGTATGATTAATACTATTCAATGCAAGACTTGATACAAGGAGGGTATGATCACATATCTACACTAAAATACTCTCCACCCTCGACTGGTATAATAGATTCAACCATGGTACGCTATGGCACCAGAATCCCCAAGAAGATAGCTAGTCTTTCCGAGAATCAGTGTCTGTACATGTACAAGATAATCAATAAAACAAGGCTTGCACAAGATACACCATATACCAAGGAATAACATCTCATGACGAGATTCGGATATACCAATCCGTGTAACCATTATGTCAAGAGAACAAGGATATCTACACTAGATACAATGAACATAGAGGATATCATAAATAAGAAACTATCAGAGAATATACTCGCCTGAAGTCCAAAGAATAATCTCACAGATGTCTGATATTGTGTCTCAAAGACCTAGATATGGAATACAATATCAATACAAGGTTCCGGAAAGAAAATAAGTTAAACTAGTCGACTTCTAGGTCAACAAGTCAATTCTAAGTCAAAAGTCAAATTAGGTCAACTCTAAGTCAACTATGGTCAAACTATGGTCAACTACCTATTTCTAGGTTGCACAAATCTAACACAAGATATTGGGTTCAAATACTAAAGTCTAGGTCACAAAACCCTTATATTAAATACTAGGATATCTTATCTCCGGATACGTAAATCAATAGGTAAAATATTACATATATAAGTCAAACAATTAATAATAATATAAAATAATAATTAAAAATATTAAATAGATACCTTGGTTTTGAACCAAATAGGTATCAAAACATTAACTCATAATCTTGATACCCAAACCCAATACCTTGGGTATCCCCAATTACCTTGGTACTTACCTTGGTATCATAAGGTAATACCCCAAAACTTGTGTATATTAACTACCCGTAATTATATACATGCTATACTAATTATTATATATATAGTATACTATAATACTATTAGCAATTTAGGAATATATTTACATTTATATTAAATACCATGTATAAATATATATATATATATAAAAATATATAATAAGAAAAAATTGCCAAACTGTCGCTAAAACCATGCATGTTATCGCTGAAAAATACGGTTGCTGCTGATACTCTACTATTTTAGCGACAGATTACTACAGCTGTCGCCAAAGCTGTTCCTAAAGCCCCCGATACGGCTGCTAATACTGCTGCTATTTCAGTGACAGATTCCTGCAAATGTTGCTCATTGGTGTCATTGTTTCTCTCGCTGCTGCTACTGTACGTTGCTGTTGCGACGCTTGCTGCTGCGACGCTCCCTGTCGTCGCTAAAGCGGCTGTTGCTGCTGTTAGTGCTGCAACGGTTGTGTTTAGCGACACACGCTGTTGTCGCTGTACCTCTGCACTCTAAACTCTAATATATATATATATATATATATATATATATATATATATATATATATATATATATATATATATATATACACACAACATATTAAATATATACTAAATATATATACGTATAATTACAACTAAACATATATATATATATATATATATATATATATATATATATATATATATATATATACACACATTATCTGCATAGCAATATACACCAATATACATAGTAACATATTAGTAACAACATACATACATATATGTACATATAAATATATACACAATATAACATACATTATATAATTATAATATAGCCACACTAAATATCTATTTACATATACATCTCTATACATGCCACCATATATAATTATATATACATATATAAGAATAGCTACATACAATATCTACACATATAATATATACATAGACACAATATTACATAAATATATATATACCACATTATATATATATATATATATATATATATATATATATATATAATTACACTCTCCAAGAATACAAGAAAATAGATCTACATATAAAATTTGCACAAACACATGGAGAATATCACACCGTATCCCACTAGATCTAGGATACGCATGTGACATGAGTCCACCACACATCCAAACGTACCCCGAAGGACACGAACAAGTCATATATATTATTTATGAATAATACGAAGAGTCAAATATAAATCTACGTGTCCGTGTCAAAATATGACATGCTTAAAGTCCCGTGTCGGAGGAAAAATCCCCAAATTAATACGTATCACCAAATTGATGGGATACGGCCTACACGTACCCAATTGTGGATATGACACTAGCCCCAAACACATAAGCACATGCCAAATTGATCTATAGGACCAGTTGACACACACAACAAATATCAATCTCGAAATTCCTCCAAAATTGACACAAAAAAGGACCATAACTTTCACAATAGGCCTCCTATGAACACAAAACCAAATCCTATGGGTAGCCTATGCATATGGGTTAATTTCTCATGTTTAAATCTTAGATTTAGAATCTAAACTAAGAAAAAAACTAAATTGTACCTATTGGGAGATGGGTTTCCAATGCCACCTCCAAATATGATAAAATTGGCCTCAAACTTGTAGATCCTTGCTCCTCTTTGTAGATCCTTGCTTCCTCCTTCTAGATCCTTACTCCACTAGTCTCCAATGGTGATTTAGGAAGAAACTGGGATGAAATTTGGTAGGAAAATGAAGTAGAAATGAAGAAATTTGGTTGAGAGAAATTCTAGATCTAGTTTCCAAATAAAAAGAGGAGAGAGAAATAATTTCCCCCCCTCTATATAGGCCGGCCCCTTTTCTCCTTTCTCAAGCTACTATTAATTATCCAATATACCCCTTAGGACCTCTCATGAAGAAATAATTAAGGAGGGAAGCTTCTAGTCTAATGGTTTAATTAATTCAATCCATCTCCTAATCAATGGGCTTTCTAAATGGGCTAAATTCTATCAATTAATTCATGTTGGTCCATGAGTCTAAACTAAACTAGTTAGGTCCACTAACACAAGTCCAAAATAAATACCTAACATATAATAATAATTAAATAATATAAAAAATAATTATTTATCATGCATAATATTTAATTAAATATAAAGTTACTAAAATACCCTTTCCTATAAAATATGGTAGTGACAGCGCCAGGCAATGAACCACATTCTTGCACGGGCGTGGCCCACGCTCGTGCGGCATCACGCCCAGATGGGCCAAAGCGATCGTCCCGCGAGAGGCTGGCGGGGTGATTGGAGCCTAGCGGGAACGACCGATTAGCCTGCGGGAGATCGGGGCATGACATAATGGTATCAGAGCTTGGCTATACGCCTTTGGATTTTGTTTCGATTTTCTTAGTTTCGAAAGCTCGTTCGTGGCTTATATGCACACTCTCCCTCAATGTCCCAACAGAGTGCTCCAACAATAAGTCTAAATACTTTCAAAAGTGCAAGTGAATGATGTGATTGCTTGTACGAAATTGTATTGTGATTGACCTTTGTGCCGACCTGCGCTAGACCCTTTGGGAAAAGACTCGTGCTAGGGTCGCAACTTATATGCGAACCCGATACCTATATATGTTTTCCTAACTTGTTAGTGCAAAATTGAATTTTATCCCAAACGATTAGCTTTGCATACAGCCTTTCGGCTAAGTTGTGTAGAGTATCGTGCGCCAAGACCCTTTGGTGCAAGCTAGTTGCAACAAGAATAGGATATCATTCAGGAATGAGACAAGTCAGACTTAGAATGTCAACCGATAGAAACATTCTCGTATTTATCGCTTAGAAGAATATAGAAAATCATGCTTGGATTTTAGGAAATAGCTCAAACGATATCTCGTGTTGGAAGACACAAATCGATTGAGGATTTGATTAGATGACTCAATTTTGAGTGGTGTATAGATCATTTAGGAATTTCTCGAATAAATGATAAGGCTTATCTCGAATCAGGATTTGTGGAAATGGAAATTAATATTTTGGTTAAGGAAAACTTGTTAGAAACTTGAAGATTGTGTGAGCGATTTCGGATTGAAATAAACAGATTGAATTTGAATGCAATATCGCTCGAATAGAAGTTAGCCCAAAATAAATATTGTGGTTTGATGAAAGAGATAAGCGATAATAGATTTGGCTTAGAGTTTGGAAGAACGATCTTGAAATCAAGTTCGAAATGATAACTCTCAAAATCAGTCCCAACGAGAACGATTATCCTGTGGGAGCATCGGCATGGTAATTTCACGTACGGCGGGGATGATCAAACTCACAGAAACATGTTCGGTGATTATTCCAAAATGAACTCGATGAATGGAACGTATCAAAAGATGGAATAGACTTGAGTTTGAATATTAGAAATATAGTTGCTTGAGGAATGATAGAATAGGCAATAGAATCACCGAACGGTAACATTAAAGTTGGATAATTTTGCTAGACGAATAATAATTACTACATGAATGGACATGACTCGATAGATATATATCTTGAAATAGAGCAAAGGGAAATATAAGGTGTCTTGATCGGGCCAAAAATAACCCTAACATTCAAACGTTCATGTCTTGTACGAGCGTAACTCTATCCTCGTGCATGTGTCACGTCCGGATTAGGACGATTATCCAGCGGGAGCGTTGGCATGGTGATCTCACGTCCAACGAGGATGATCAAACTTGCGGGAGGCTGGAGCGTGACAACTAATGGATCATCTTGACTTTTGGTTTGACACGATAAGACGAATTTGGAATGCAGGTGAATCAGAAATATTTTGAGGATAAGTTAGCCTAGAATCTGAAATAAATTATGCTTGATGGCACTACCAAAAAAAGTCAAATTAGCGACGTCTAAAAACGTCGCTAAAAAATGAAATAACGTCGCTAAATTGGTTTAGCGACGTAATTAGCGACGTTATAAAGTTGTCAGAAAAAACCAAGTCGCAAAAAAAAATGTCGCTAAACGTCGCTATACCGACGTTTTTAGTGACTTTAGTGTGTCGCAAAATTTAGCGACGTTTAGCGACGCCGAGTCACTAAATAGCGATGTTTTCAAAGTCGCTAAACGTCGCTGATTAGCGACTTATATAGCGACGTTACACCGACGTCTTTAATGACCTGGCTATTCTGCCATGTCAGCAATTGGCGACGTATAGCGACGTTGTTAGCGATGTCATTAGCGATGTATTTAGCGACTTGTTATAGCATCACTAATTAGCGACTTATTTAGCGACGTAACTAAACGTCGCTAAACGTCGCTAAAAATGTCGCTAATTTTAAAAAAAAATAAAAAAAATTTGTGTCCAGAAGGAATTGAACTTGGGGCTACTTAAATTAATCTACTGGTGGGGACATATCAAGTAAGTATATATTAAGTAAGTATTCAATATATACTAATATTTTGGGAACTATATATATTAGGCATTGTATTATGCCTTGTGGGGACATATCAAGTAAGTATTCAATGCTGGAATTAAGTATTCAATGCTGGAATTATAGATGTAGCCAAAGTTTAACAATATATAAGATGAACAGTACAAATACGAGATAAGTATCCAATACCAAGGACTATTGTTGAAGTATCAATAATTCATAATATAGAAATCGAACTCGAGTGACCATTGTGTTTACTGAAGAGAGGTATAAGTTCCTGACAGGTGGCGGAAGATCAATGGATCAAGCCATGGAGGCGTATTATTCCTTCCATTTATTAATGGTGGGAGTTGAGGGGGACAGTGGGCCCACAAGACGTGCAACGAAGTATGCGCAAAGTCCCGTGCGAAATATCGGGCCACATAAAAAAAATTATTATAGTATAGGACAAATGTGGATATGCAAGATAACTATATAATCCAATTAAATTAACTAAAAAATTAAAGACCACAAGAAGCATCATACATCATGTCTATTATTGAAGTATCAATAATTCATAATATACAATTGCATCCTAAATAATAATAAAAATAACTATACTACTGCGGATCTGCAGGAGGCTGACCACCGGCGCGCTTGAAGGATAAGAACTCCTCATACTCGTCCCGTGGAATCGACACCGATGTCGATGGAGAAGGCAGTAACGTCGGTGGAGGCCTTGCCCGCTCCAAGTCTGTGAGTCGCTGGTTGTAAGAATCCAGGGTAGATAACAGCCTCGTACTGCTATGACCCATTGAATCCTGCATCCTCGTCAGCTTCTCTCCCATCGATAGTTGTGACGGCTGCAGCTCCATGATGTTGCGGTCATTGGAGGCTCTAATATCAATTATTAAATCCTGTAGCTCCGCCATGCTGCGGTCGAGGATATCCAATCGTGCGATGAGCATCGGATCGTCCGCCTGCGGCTGGGACCGGGGCTGCTCCTCCATACTTCGCAGCAACTCGTCACGGAGAGACCCAATCTGACGGTCAACGGCCTCCTGGACTCTGGCCGACGACTGCGAGGGGAGTGTGGAATGCGCAGCTGTCGGGGAGGCCCTAGATGACTGCGTCGCAACCAGGGTGCCATAGGAGCCCGTACCGTAGTACGTACCCCTCTGGAGACCACCAGCTGCGGTCACCCACAGGTCGTCCGCCGACGGAGATGGAGCGGGCTGCGATGAAGTACCAGCCTCTCCAGGTGTAGGTGCACTAGCAGTCGCCCGCTCACGCAGCCTAAGATACTCGGCCTAGAAAAGGTTTAGAAACTCGATAATTGCCTAAGTTATATTAAAATTAACACAAAGTAAAGTAATACTTATATAAGTCTGTGAGGCCCTCTCATCAATGAGATTTTTGTCCTTGCGATGGGTGGCCAAGAAGACGGTCACCATGTTTACATCCTCCCCCCTCTGTACCTGTTAAAAATATATTATTTATTACTAAACTTAAATATTTTTTCCAAGTACCATTTTATGGTACTTATATTAAAATAATATATTTTAAAAGAAAAAACATACCAAACGACGGAAATGTTCCGTCATCGGAATCGAGCCTCCACACCACTTGGCAGCATTCTGCCTAGCTGCCTTGGCCTTCTTAGACCTTTTCTTGTAGCTCGGATCGTCGAATCTAGCCCCCATCGCAGTCCACTGCTCAGGCGTGATCCAACCTTGGATCGATTTTCCAGCACGATCACGGGCCTTCTGGTGATCCAGAGCATCTCAGATAAGCTTGGCGGCAACGGTAGGAAAGAGCCGCTCGATCAACTTGGCCCGGTGCGGAGGATAAAAATACGTTTGCTATAATAAATAATTTATTAAGTTAGCATCACGAATAAGTTATATAATATGCATAAATTAGAGGATTTATTTAATATACTTTTATCTGGAAGTGCGCAAACCAGAACGCCTTCCTCTCCTTCGGAGCCTCAAAGTAGTTGATCCAAGGGCCACCATAGTTGTTCCTTAGAAATTGGCCCAGGCGTCTCTGAACCGACGATGGACGATATCTATACAGAGATAATAATTTAGATTACTGAAAAAGTCAATATACGATGAATAAAGAGAAACACAAATATATACTAAACCATCTAATTGACTTACTTTGTACCGTCGGCCCAAATCTCTGTCCTCGTCTCCTCCGGAGGTGCGCATGGAGGATCTTGCTGATGTTGGGACAACGTCGGCACGACCTCCTCGACATGCTCATATGTCCCTATGGTTCCGTCAGTAGGAGGAACGCTGGACAAGGGTGTACTATCACGCCAGGAACTACTTGTCCCAACAGTCGGAGATGTTAGTGATCGATATACTGGAGTACTGGGCGACGATGATCCGGAACCAACAGTAGGCAGTACCGGAGTGGCACTCTGTCTACCTCGGGACCTGTCGAATCCTCCGCGTCGTCCTGTCATATCTGATAACAACATATGATGAATATAGAAAAACACAAATATATACTATATTCTACAGTCGAAATGTGATACATATCTTAAAGCATTCTACAATCAAAATATAATACATATATTCGTTAATGGGTACATCTACTTCGTCAATTTTCCAACCTTGATCTATATTCTACAGTCAAAATATAGTTACATTCTACATGCAATATTTTTTATTTTCAATCATCTTCAGAAAATTCTTGTTCGCCTTCGTCGTCCTGCTCTTCCTCTTCCTCATCTTTACTTTCATCTACTTCGTCGTCCTCTTCGAATAATTCTACATCTTCTACATTATTACTCCTATAATGAGTAACTTCCGTTGAGTCCACATCTACAATATTTGTTACAAGAGGTAGATCGTCCTCCTGATAAGCTATTTCGTCAATGTCAAAGGTATTTCTAGCTTTAGTCTTGCATATTGCCCACCAATCCGACCTCGCTGTCCCCCGTCTAGGATAAGTTGTGAAGTACATGAGCTGAGCCTGACTTGATAGGACAAATGGTTCGTAGCCTTGATATCTACGCTTATAGTTTATATCCACAAGGCCATGCTTGTCAATTTTCCAACCTTGATCTTGAATCGGATCGAACCATTCACACCTGAATAGCACGATATTAGCAGGTTCTGTGCCATAATTATATGTCAACTCCACAATCTCTCGTAAGATGCCAAAAAAATCATTGTCCGGATTGACGTCTTTGTAGTTTGAAGATTTGATACACAAACCACTGTTTTTCGTGGAATCAAGATCCAGAAAGCTGTCTCTGATAGGAGCATTTGTTGACTTGAACCTGAACCCATTCACACAGAAACTTGGCCATATTTTTATGGCAGTAATTGGTCCCTTGGCTAGAGTTCTAATAGATTGAGTCTCGGGTGATATTAGACGATCGACCTAAATACCAAAGTAGCGATAGTAAGTTATTTGTTTTGCAAGTGCAGAAATAAAAAGTAATTACCAAGCATTTTACATATGCGTCATCTGTTATGTAGGGTCTAACCGACCTCAACTCATCATCATATGTGCTGAAAAATAATGAAGCAACTGCTGATTAGTAGCATAATAGTATCTTATACTATTATATTGAGATGATGTAAACGTGGACGTATTAATTACTTACCCCTCTAGCTTCTCCACTTCATCCTCATCGCAATTGAGTAATATATACAATTGAGCAGCCCCTAGCTCATCGTCATTCAAATATCTCTTCTTCATTTTTCTCGAAGGCTTTCCGGACGCATTGAATACTTTGAGTATTGCATCATTAGATTCCTGATATGCGTCGTCGTTTCTGGGAGCTTTTGTCCTATTAGTAGCAACATGCGGTTTGAAATACGTCGAGCAAAAGTTTGTAATCTCCTCGAGAACATAAGCTTCACAAATAGAGCCTTCAACCCGTGCCTTATTTTTTACCTTTCTCTTTAGGTGATTCAGATGCCGCTCGAAGGGGTACATCCACCGATAACCGACAGGACCACCAACACGTGTCTCATAGGAAAGATGAATTGGCAAATGCTCCATAGAGTCGAAGAATCCAGGAGGAAATACCTTCTCGAGCTTACATAGTGTTATCGCAATGTCCCTCTCTTGCTTTTCTAGACGATCGACGAGCAACTTAGTACAACAAAGATCTCTGAAGAATATGCTCAGCTCTGTCAATGGGTCCCAAACGACTTGCGGTAAGAATTCCCGAAATGCAATCGGAATTAACCTCTCCATGAATACGTGACAATCGTGGCTCTTCATACCCACCAGTTTGTTCTCCTTGAGGTCGACGCATCTTCTCAAGTTCGATACGTACCCGTTTGGAAACTTTAGACCCTGAATCCACCTACAAAGTCTACCTTTATCCTCTTTATCCAGTGAGAAAACTGACTTAGGTTGCTTTCACTTTCCATTCCCCTCCTCTATCAAATGCAATACAGGACGTCTACATATTTCTTCTAAGTCCAACCTGGTCTTTGGATTATCTTTCGTCTTCCCCTTTACCTCCATTACAGTATTAATTATGTTATCAAACATATTCTTCTCGATATGCATAACATCAAGGTTAAGTCTGATCAGATTGGTGCTCCAATATGGCAGATCCCAGAATATACTCCTCTTCGTCCAGTTATGGGTGCGACCAAATCCGTCACACTTGTACCCCTTAGCAGGCTCTTCGATAGCACTTGGTAAATCTTTTACCTCTTCCCATATCGTGCATCCGGGCCACCTTGGCGGTGGATTGGCCTTCTCCATAACTCCCGCACGAAAAACATTCCGGTTCCTTCGGTACGGATAATCCTTTGGCAAAAATTGTCGATGACAATCAAAGAAGCACGGTTTGCCTCCGTGTTTCAAACGGAAAGCCTGAGAATGGTCCATACGGACATGAGAGACGACCATGGGTGCTCCATCCCGATAACATTCCATAGGCCGAAAAGTCGTTGATGGTCCACATAAGTGCTGCCCTCATCTGAAAATTCTGCTTTCTAGAAACATCATACGTGTTGGCACCTACTTCCCACAGCTGATTCAACTCATCTATCAAAGGCTGTAAATGCACATCGATGTTCCTCTTCGGATTATTCAGACCCGGGATAATAACGGTTAGGAACATATACGGAGTCTTCATGCACATCCAAGGCGGTAGATTGTACGGAGTGACGATCACAGGCCAACACGAATACTGGGAGCCCAAAAGTCCGAATGGGGTAAAACCGTCAGAGGAGAGCCCCAATCTGACATTACGCGCTTCCTCGGCAAAATGTGGATACTCTCGATCAAAGTGCTTCCATGCTTCTCCATCGGATGGATGATCCAATACTTCTTCGATCTGTTTTCGCCTGTGCCAACTCATATTTTCTACAGTCTCCTTAACCAGAAACAACCGCTGCAACCGCGGCGTCAAAGGCAAGTAGTACAACGAATCGGTAGGCTTTCTTGCACCGACAGACTTTTCTCTAACAGTGGCCTTGTAGCGATCAGCACCACAGAATCTGCACGCATCTTCATCATTTTCGTCTTTGTAGTACAACATGCACCCGTTGCGACATGCATCAATTTTCTCGTATCCCATCCAAAGCGATCTTACCATCCTCTTAGATCGATAGAAGTCTTTAGGCAACTTTGCACCCTCGGGCAAGATCTCTATAATCAAATCGAGCAGTCGATTATAGCATTCTTGCGACATATTAAAATTGGACTTGATGCTCAATAATCTTGTAACTACCTCCAACGGTGAATGATCCTCACAACCAGGATATAGTGGAGTCCTTGCATTCTCCAGCAACTCCATAAATTTTGCAGCATCGGCATTCGGTGCCTCCTCAGCTGCATCATAATTGTCCGAATTAAAACTAGATCCCGCCGCATCATAATTGTCCGGATTGAAACTAGGCCCCACCGCATTATAAACCATGTTCACCAACCCGTCGTCGTAAGCATCGTGGTCTTGGACATCCATATACGGCTCCACATAGGGCTCCGACTCCGATGCTAGAGATACAAGTTCTCCGTGCGCGGTCCACTGATAGTAATTCGGCGTGAAGCCCTTTGAGTATAAATGATATCTAACTTCCACTTCTGGATGATATTTCCTGTTGCGATATCTCACACACGGACACTTAAGTTTGGTACCGTCCATGTACTGAGGGAAAGCCTTGGCGAACTGCAGGAACCGATGTACACCCTCAATGAATTCATCCCGCACACCGCACATGTCATCAGGATGACGGTTGTACATCCACGAACGATGACGCAGATAGTAATTCATATCCATTTCTAGATACTTCTGCAAAAATGACAATATGTATCATATAAATCATTACATACAGTGGTTTATCACCTAACTTCATAACTTAACCGTACTATAAAAATCATAACTGATATAATACATACTTTTATTTATCAAAGTCTAAAATAAGCAATATTCAAAACAACTGAAAAGAGGCCAAGTCTCTTAGTTTTTTAATATTTTATACTATTGGTAAAAGTTTGGGTTTTTTACTGTATACAATGCTTACTAGGACATATAGTTACTTAGCTAACTATTAACAAAATCAAGTATATCAGTAAGTAACTATTTAACTACACTAACTATGTACTAATTTAATACTAAACTGATACCCTTAACTTCTACCCAATAACTCATGCTAACCCATCTTAAACAAACTAACCAATACCTTGACACTAAGCTAACTAACACTAGTATACATAGCTCACTAAATGCAACTGAAAACGGATACTGATACAGTGGGACTTGTTGATACTTACTGATACATGGTTGCTGAAATAACACAGTGCTGATGGTTTTCCTCTTCAGTTGACTGCTCACTGTTGCAGACCTCCTTCTCACTGCCCACTACAAGGCTCGACCACTAGTACACTGATACACAGTGTGGTCGAGGCACACTATGCACACCAGTGAAACTGATTCCCCCCTGATACACTGGCATACTGATGCACAGTTTTACGGCCCGAGCTTTCCCTCCCTCACACAAAAATATAAAGTCACTGAACTTACTCACTCACTCACTGATACACTAAACTCACTGATACACTAAACTAAACTCACTGATACACTAAGCTCACTGATACACTAAGCTCAACATAGCCCTACCTTCATGTAAAACAACACTACCCACATTCAACACCACCAAATATCTCATGATTGAAAACTTAGCTAATTACTTAGAAAAACCTTAACCCTCACTCCTCTTTTACTGAACTACCCATACAAAGAAACCCAAGCTCTCTACTGACTGATACACTGAGGTATCAGTGCCAACACAGTGCACATACAGTAAAGACACAGTAAAGAACCCGACTCCCTATGTAAATCAGTCCCATGTCAGTGTCTGTGTGAGTGTGTGTGTGTGTGTATCTGCGTCTGTGTGTGTGTGTCGTGTGTGTCTGTCAGTGTCTGTGTGCGTGTGTCGTGTCTGTGTGCGTGTGTCATGTCTGTCCAGTCATCAGTTGTGTCAGTGTCACATGAGAGAGAGAGAGAGAGAGATTATCTAGAGCTCGAGGAGGAGGAGGGGGTGCCGGAGTAGCCGCAGTCGTGGAGAGCCGGTCGCCGGAGAGGGGGGGCAGGGGAAATCGAAAACGTTCAAAATTTTTGACAGATGGGAGAAAAGAATATGAGCCCTAATTAACCAAAAATTAGCGACGTTTAGCGACGTCTAATTAAAACGTCGCTAAATTAAAATTTAGCGACGTAACAGACGTCGCTCAACACGTTGCTAAATATTTTTGATATATACGTCGCTAATTACGCCGCTAAACGTCGCTAAATCAGATATATTAGTGACGTTTAGCGACCTTAATTGAACTTATAGCGACTCATTTTTTAAAATCTTAATAAAAGTCGCTGAACGTCGCTAAATGTCGCCATTTGGCGACGTTTAGCGACGTTTTTAATGGAGTCGCTGATTTAGCGACGTTTAAACCAGGAGTCGCTAAAATACGTCGCTAATCCCGCTTTTTCTAGTAGTGTGGTTTCGTGAACGAATACGTGAATCAGGTTGGACGACTTGGATTATAATCAAAGGTTTAGGATTAAATCTTGGCTTGGTAGTCTAGACTTGGAATGGATAGGGATTCTATCAAAACATGCTTGGAGAGATAGACTATGCAAATCACTAGACTTGTCCCAAAACTAGGAAATATTGTAGATTTTACTGAACGAACTCGAACCCCTGTATGAACGAACGTGTTAATGAGAGTAGGATGATCCGTGCTCGATATTTAGAAATCTGAGTGAAACGAGCTTAGTTAGATTACTCCGTGCAAATAAACAATGGTTTGACCCTAGGAATTGGGGCGAGCATCGTGCGATGAATTTACACGATGTATCGTGTGCTTGAACTTGTACCTATGACCTTGTGATCTAACCTAGAAATTAGGCAGACAACCCTGTACCGAGTGAAAGAACATGTGTTACCGACTTTAACATATTGCTTGAACAAGCTATAGAACTGGGCAACAAGTGTAATGCCCCGCTCCGCGTCGGCATTATGTATCAGGTTTGTGGGCAGAACTTCGTTCTCTAATTCTTGTACGCCTTAATAATAAATCTGAGTTTTTGCTTTCTTGTTTTCATAAGAGAATGATATAACCTACCTTCCATGCTAAATGATAAAACTCACCTAGCTTGTCTTTGAAACGAACATGTCTACTTAACTAAGAAACCTAAAACGTCCGTCTAAGAGTATGTGTTTGCATGAACATGTTCACTATCGCCTATGCTCTGAGAGAACCATATCATGTGCCTGAATGTATTCAAATAATAAGGCGTCTTGCCCCGCAACAATAGAAATATAGTCTGGTGGTTCGTCTCGTCTGTATACTAGAGTTTATTTGATAGTGTTCCATGCATTCGCATCGGTCGGACAATGGCTATTGGTGGATAGCTGAACTGCATATGTCACGGCTACTACAGAGATAGTGGAAAGCAACCATGAGTCACAACTGCTAATAGCATCAGATAAATGAGTCATTGGTTAGCTGGATTAACCTCTGTCGATCCTGAGATACTCAGGGACCACATTGCATATAAGATAGTTCATTGTGTTGGCTTGGAAAGATGGACCACCCCTAAGATGTGCATTTGTGTCTAGATGTGCATTTGTCCTAAGAGTCTTTGAGTATAGCTCACGAGACACGCTGCACACACCATGAAACGAAATAATCGGCTTGTTTTGCTTGTCTTTCTTATATCGCATATGAACTATGTTTCCAAAGATGTTTTCATAAATAAAGTAATATAACTCTGCTATCAAATTGCATGAAATAAACATAGGTAAAACTAAAAAGATCACTAGTAATGTAATATTTTATAACTTGATTACTTAGTGTTGGTTTTAGTGAATGCTTGCTTTTGTTCAGTTGTTATTCTCACCAGTACGTATAAAAGTGCTGAACCACCAGCAGTTTACTTGCTTGCAGGTACTGGATCGTCCGAGGGAGCGATAGGCGTGCCCCATCCCGAAGACCCAAAAATTATGGTTTCGATTGCCCCGAGCTGCTATCGTATAAAGGGGCATAATGTATGGAATGATGCCTTTGATAAGAGAAACCCAAGTCCCTCGATTTGTCCCGAATACTCAGTTGGCTAAATATATTGCATTACAATAATGTCCCTCTGCTGCTTACTCGATTGATGCTATGATATCCAAACACAACTTAAATGATGAAGCCTTGTGTGGGCGCAACCCCAGGCTCGTACGGCATCACGTCCCGGAATCAAACGGCCATACGCTCCTCGTTGGGAAGCGTCGAGGCGCAGTGATTCTCGTCCGGTGCACCGAGGCACCGTGATACGCGTCTGGTCCGCCGCGAGGAGAACGGTGGTTAGGCGGCCCTCTGGGCCGGGGCGTGACATAATGGTATCAGAGCGGAATCAATTCTTGGCCCAATCTGTTGCTATGACTCTGAGATATGCTCGATATGGTATTGCAATAGAGCGTGACATACAATAAGTCCAAAGATATTCTCAAAGTGCAAATATTTTCTGGACTTGATTTAGTTTATTGTTTCGATTAAGTAAGACGAGGGATGAGGACTATCGCTGCTCGGAATATCGAGAAGTTTATCCTTGAAGTTTCAAGGATAAAACTTTTTGTTGGTAGGTAAGTATGTAATGCCCCGCTCCTCGTCGGTATTATATATCAGGTGAGTGGGCAGAACTTCGTTCTCTGATTCTTGTATGCCTTAATAATAAATCTGAGTTTTTGCTTGCTTGTTTTCATAAGAGAATGATAAAACCTGCCTTGTATGCTAATGATAAAACTCACCTAGCTTGTCTTTGAAACGAACATATCTGCTTAACTAAGAAACCTGAAATGCCTGTCTAAGAGTATGTGTTTGCATGAACATGTTCACTATCACCTATGCTCCAAGAGAACCATACCGTATGCCTGAATGTGTTCAAATGATAAGGCGACTTGCCCCGCAACAATGGAAATATAGTCTGGTGATTCGTCTTGTCTGCATACTAGAGTTTATTTGATAGTGTTCCATGCATTCGCATCGGTCGGACAATGGCTATTGGTGGAGAGATTAACTGCATGTGTCACGGCTTCTATAGAGATAGTGGAAAGCAACCATGAGTTACAGCTGCCAATAATATCAGATAAATGAGTCATTAGTTAGCTGGATCAACCGCTGCTGATCCTGAGATACTCAGGGACCTCACTGCATATAAAATAATTCATTGTATTGGCTTGGATAGATGGACCGCCCCTAAGATGTGCATTTGTGTCTAGATGTGCATTTGTCCCAAGAGTCTTTGAATATAGCTCACGAGACACGCTGCGCACACCCTGAAACAAAATAATTAGCTTATCTTGCTTGTTTTGCTTGTCTTGCTTGTCTTGCTTGTCTTGCTTATATCGCATATGAACTATGTTTCCAAAGATGTTTTCATAAACAAAGTAATATGACTCTGCTATCAAACTGTATGAAATGAACATAGGTAAAACTAGAAAGATCACTAGTAATATAATATTTTATAACATAATTAGTTAGTGTTGGTTTTAGTGAATGCTTGCTTCTGTTCAGTTATTATTCTCACCAGTACTTATAAAAGTAATGACCCATCAACAGTTTACTTTCTTGCAGGTATTGGATCATCCGAGGGAGCGATAGGCATGCCCCATCCCCAAGACCCGAAAATTCTAGTTTCGATTGCCTCGAGCTGCTATCGTATAAAGGGGCATAATGTATGGAACGATGCCTTTGATAAGAGAAACCCAAGTCCCTCGATTTGTCCCGAATACTCAGTTGGCTAAATGAATTGCATTGCAACAATGTCCCTCCGCTGCTTACTCGATTGATGCTATGATAGCCAAACACAACTTAAACGATGAAGCCTTGTGCGGGCGCAACCCCAGGCTCGCACGGCATCACGTCCCGGTATCAAACGACCATACGCTCCCCGTTGGGAAGCACTGAGGCCCGGTGATTCACGTCTGGTGCGCTGAGGCGCGATGATTCACGTCCGGTCTGCCGCGGGGGGAACGATGGTCGGGCGGCCCTCGGGGCCAGGACGTGACAAAAAGACCTAGGGTTAGACTTGGGAACGGTAACGTGTGCTACATTTGACCCGAACGGATGAGCGCTAGTCGGTTGATCAGATAGATCGTGCTTGACGGTAGAGCAATTACTTGAATTAAGTTGAAAAGGAAGGACTTGGAATTGGATTGACCCTATCGGAAGTACCCTTGTGAATCATAAAACGAGACCCTTGAGATTTTTGCAAGTAGATTGTCCAATTTCACTATCTTTAAGTTTGGTTGAATGCATATGTTTGAGGGACGCCTTGAACGTGTGCACGATCCAAGACTCATTGAAATATGAAACTCGAGTGCTAAGACTTCGCTATCGCTAAGTTGATTGATATACATGTGCTTGAAGCGCTTCGAATATGTGCACGATCCAGACTCGCGATATGCTGATCTTTAATGCTAGTGCAAGTGAATGTCTGCATGAACAAGTATAACGACTTGTATAAGTTTTCCTCAGCCTTAGATCGCTAAACATGATCGATTGAAACGTACCCAGCGTTAAAAAATACGTTCCGCTCTAAGGAACAATTAAGACCGACTCAACATACTCGTGATACGGCATAAGGATCGAATAGGTAATTGTGTTCAAAATTGGATCTAGTAGTACTGATTACTACGTATGGGATAGATTCGATAGTGCGATAGAACGACCTGCACTCAGTCAGTCTCGAGGACGAGACTTTTTCTGAGTGGTGTATAATGTAAAGACCCGTTCCGCCCAAGCGGACTTCCAATTCAAACGGCAAAAGTGCAACATCCTGACCCGTTTTGCTTCAGCGAGAATGCTCGTTGGAGACAAGAGGATTTCCAGACTTGGCCCTTTAGGACTTCCGGCTTAGGCTTTAAGAGGCTCGCTCGGAGTATCCCTCGACCGAGACAAATCATCGCTAAGGTGGGTGGCTACGATAAACTTGTCTTTGCTTAGCCAGCACACTTAAAATATGGAATGATACATGCTAGTTGCTACGTGAATCACGCCTTGCATGCTAATAAGAATACATGGAACACTATCAAATAAACTCGCACTGAAACACTTGTGTTTGTACCCGAATATAATCTCGCACTAAAATTGGTCTTTGCTTAGCCAGCACACTTAAAATATAGAACGATGTACATTGGATGGGATGGTTTGCAGCGCCTCATGTACTCTCGTTGTATTCCATCTACGTCATGACTAAAATTGGTCCTTTATGGCTATGCTAACGACCCTGTTCATATAGATAAGTCATCTTCGCTTAGCGAATATCTGCATGCGAGTTATTGTATCGCATTGATAATAGTTTGAAACACCTGAACGATCATAACATAATTGTATATATGGAGCACTTGAACGTATTATGCAACACACCTGAGAAATCCTTATAAATCGTGCACCCGAATATAATCTCGCACTGAAACACTTGTGTTTGTATATGCTAATGTCATGATTCATTGTATATATGCTCATGCTTGAATTAACTTGGTTTGCCTTGGACAGGGAAGGACAAATGGTAAGTTGGTAAGTCTCGCCGTATTTCCTCTTATGTCACACGACGCACTATCGCACGAGTTAGCCTATTCAATCTTTGCCATGAAACTGATCCTAAGGCTACTAGAAAGACAACATAATAGTTGGTGCACGGAACCTATATTACGTGTTTGGATTTGTCGAGCATACGAGTAGCCTCCCCACCAGTGCATTCATGTACTGATAACCCACAAGATTGTTTGCAGGGTACGAAAGAATCTCGTTCGGTGCAGATGCCTCCTTTGTGCGTGCTAAGGCGTGGAGTTCACTCTGGAGCCTTGAAGCGCTGTTTTCGGAACTAAAGCACATATACAAGACATAATATTGGAACATCGCCTATATATCATTCCACAAATGTAGCCACTTGGCACGCTTTACTGTTTCAGAGAGAGAGGCTTGAGCTACTTTTAATCTCGGCTATGCGCCGCCTGTAACACTTGTTCAACATCAATAAAGAGTTTGCTTTACTTATATACTTGTGTTATTCAAAGCTTCCGCTATTGATGACTCAGTGAACTTGTTATCAATCGCCTATGCGTTTATAATTCGCTGCACTCGGATAATCTGTGCGACTCTGTGGCTTAGACCTCTTAGCGCCAACCAATGAACCACGGCCTTGCACGGGCGTGGCTCATGCTCATGCGGCATCACGTCCAGATGGGCCGAAGCGATCGTCCCACGGGAGCGCTGGGGCGGTGATTGGAGCCTAGCGGGGATGGCCGATTAGCCTGCGGGAGATCGGGGCGTGACACCAGGGATATCGGAGTCTGTTTCCTGGGAATCACCACCTTCTCGGAATGCTGGGTTATCGTATAGGTCAGGGGGAGTACTACCCCCAACTTGTGTAACCCTCAGGGGTCCGGAGGAAGAACTGCCCCCAGCGACCGTGTAAACCCCCTCACCCAAAATATATATTTTGTGTATATTTTATATTATTATATTTATTATAGATTTATTTTAAATATTAAATTTCTTTAGAGTATTCTCTTAGTTAATTAGAAAATAAATTTTTTTGATATATTTACTTATATAAATACTATTTAGAATCATTTTTAGGCTATTTTAGATTTTTGGAGATTTTTTCTAGAATTTTTGGGTAATTAAAATATAGAAAACGTAAATTTCTAGAACTTTCATAATTTACTATTAGACCATACTTGCATGTTGTTTCTACCAAATATTTATTTTAGATTAAAATATTTAATTTTTGTTTTTTGTAATTTATTTAGAATTTTAAGAAATTTATTTAGATTTTTGAAATTATTTAGGATTTATTTGGATATATATAGTCTTAATATTAGATAGATGTTAATTTAGTGTTAATAGATATTAATAAGATTATATATAAATTATTTGTTTTATCTTTAATTCTATTTAAGATTATAAATTATTGAGATAAATTCAAACTCTATTTTAAATTAATTTAAAATCCTGAGCCTACTAGGAAAGCAACTTCATGCATATCTTATCCTTATTTAAACTGATCCTAATCATATCCAAATTAGTCAATCATGGTCGTATCAATTAAGTAGTCTCAACCATTATAAATAATTATTAAACTTATGGAATAAAATCATCCTTCATACTTTTCTTCCCCAAATTTATCTCTTTTTTCGTCCAAAAAGAATCAAAATTCGTCATAAATTCAGTCTCATTTTCTAGTGATTATGACGACTTAAAAAGATGATATCTCCTAGCTCCGGACTCCAAACGTGCTCCAGTTTTTTTGTTAGAACTATATCAAGGTTAGTTTTCTAAATATATAAATTATTTAATAATTTATTAACCTATTTTTCCAGAAAATTCTAAAAGTGTCAGCTATCCAAAATCAGACGCATTTTGGTATTTTTGAGATTACGGGAGATCCCGAACTCGGAATTATAAACCGTTTAAGTTTCGGAAAGTTGACATATTGAACTTATATAAAATTACTTTTTTAGAATTTAATATGTAATTTTAATCTACTATAAAATTTATACAACATAGACGTAAATAGGAAACCACCAAAAACTGTCATCTATTCACCCTTGTGGCCATAACTCTTTACCGACTTATGATTTTATAAAACCGTCGATTCTGGCGTTCATGTAGCACTAAAATCTATAGAATTTTACACTCAAATCCAGGATTTGAGTTGGTTAACTTTTTGGTCAACGGATTGTCTCGATTTGCGTGTCACAAATCACAAATCCGTAAAGTTGATTTTCTTTGTACCGAAATTAGGGTTTAACAATAAAATCATATTATAATAAGATTAAAATACTATTTTATGTTATTTTATTCAGATTTAAAATAGATTAAAATGGCAAAAACTATTCATCCACTTTTGTAACCTAACTTGTTTAATTTATGTGACGGGTAGATCGGACGACGCCTTGAGTTGGGACTTCATCCTTTTTTCAGACCAGGCAAGATACCTTGCCAAATTGCTTACAATACTTTTGCACGCTTATTATATTTTATATATTTATTGCATGTGTGTTTTCTTTCAGTCATAATTATATATGTTGACACACACTTGACACATAGTATCATGGGAGGGAAGGACAATCAATAGGCGTATGGGCTATAACCACTCTGGTAAACCGTAGTAACTAGCACGCACTATGGTAGTTGTGTCGCATTGGTCGCTACCCTCGAGGTATGTCGATTTCTGGTGTCGCGTTGGTCGCTACCATTGAGGTATGTCGATTTCTTATGTTCCGGACGTATGTGTGAGTTGTGAGATTAGATAGAGTAGCCTACCCATGCCCATACGTCGAAAAGTGTCCTCATTATGCATTTCATATATATTGTCTAGTACAGCGTACTTATATATTTTCTATCTATTATGCATGTTTTACTGTATTCAATTGGCATGCTTCTATGTATCTTGTTACGTCCCTCTTAGGACCTGGTCCCTTTCCAGGTGTAGACGATCTTGACTATTCGTAAGAGCACGAATCAGGACTTGCTACTTATCTCTTTCGAGGAGGTCTTCTCTTCGAGTCTCATTGTTCATTAGATGTTCTTATGTGGTTTCTCTTATATTCTATTTTGGCAGTGGATTTGTTTCCACCCGACTATCATTCCTTGATACTTCATATTGAGATTCAGTTATATAGTAGATCGGTTATTTATTTCTATTTGATTCTGTAGATGAGATTTAGTTATGCCCTGTGACTTGTGATAATATATATACCACATGTGAGTTAACATTCATATTACAGCGTACGTGTGTATTATGGTATCCATATATTTGAGTTGCCATATATATACGGCTGTCATGCTTACGTATTCCTAGTCCTACGTATTTTGGGACTGGGGCATGATATATTTTTGTGGTGGCCGATGCAAGTCGATAGTATATTATCTTGGTTACGTTATTGTACCGAGCAAGCCTACGTATAGAATTAGAGTATAGGATCTCATCCACTTATTTAATCACCTCTCTTGATTTCATTTCGCATCCTTATTTGATTGATTGCCTTGCATCTTGCTTGATCCTTTTACAACGTTAATCTTATCTTTTCTTTCGTGCTTGATAGGGGTCAGGAAGGTGACTTATACTAGGTATACACACTCTATTGTTCAATAACACTATTAGTTAAATTCTTATAAGTTGGGTAGTATGCCTCATAACCTAGTATCATATAGTCATTTTAACCCATTAATGAATTGTAATTGAATGACACCAACTATAGACTTGCATAAGAAGATAATGTTTATCCAGACTGTAGAACTTAGAGGACATACCCCCATTTGGTCGACCAGAGACTTAGATAAGAAGTTAGTATAGCAACTGTAGAGGCATAACACTGATCTTCTTGGTGAACTTGAATTATTTCTGTACCTTCTATCATCATAATCTAGCGTACTTATATTTTCTGAACTGCCTAGACTTATGCTGTTATTATAGCCTAGTTTTGCAAGCTTATTCTTTTATCGAGCTTGTTCATGACATATGTATTATTGGGTGCACACACTAATACAATTGTCTATTTAGAATTAGTGTATTATGGTCTGCTCAACCTTAGTGCGCTTGGTTTGCTCTTCGCATAACTACCATACGTGGATTGAGATATATAGTTGACTCAACTTGTTAGATGAATTTACTTACCCTCTAGACAAGTCAGAGCATATCATATCAGGTACATAACTATTCTGATATGAGCATGCGAATAGGAATTTACCAAAATAGGATTTCAATCCACAACTGCCTTGACAACTCCCTTTTGAATTCTTTAATCGCTTTAAACCCCGTACTTGTATTCTATCACCTCCTCCTTGAATTCTTTGATATTGTTTTTTGTCTTCCCCTATTTCGAAAAGATGAACGCTCGTGCTTGGTATAAGTTTGATACACATAGTGATGTCCTGGGGAGGATACTTCATGCGCCGAAGTTGTTTCCCTCGTCTTGCACTTTGTGACTAATCACATTGCGCAAGCCAAACGAGGGCTGGTCCACCTTTGCACCTTTTTTGTGAGTACGAGTAGACTGAGAACACCGGTACGTGGGTGTTAACTTTGCTCCCTGATCTAAGGTTCGTACAAAAACTTTTCCTAGATAGTTAGTGGAAGACTTTTGAGACAAATCCTATCTATTTGCTGTTGCGGGCTGGACGCATGGGCCAATCTTATATAGCTTTTTATCAGGGGACCGTATAATGGTTAGCGATGCCTACTGATGGTCATCCAAATGGACAGTTGCTTGAGCTTGACGAGCTCAAACTGCCCCAGACTTTTTTGACTTAGGCGCCCAAGAGAATAGTACGAAGAGTCAAAGTTTTGTTTTTCCTCGAAGCAGCGCATGTCACGCCCCGATTTTGCCCAATCGATAATCGTCCCCCTAGCGTGATGCCGTGCATGCGTAGGACGCGCGTGCATAAGGCCTAGGCATAGTAATGATTTTAGAACATATGCAACAGAGTACGCAAATAAGATAACACACATTGAGGCATAGAAAAGTTTTCTTTTTATTGATAATGAACATCTGTTACAGACTCTTGACCCAAAATAAGAAGGATGCCACATGGGCTTACAACTTGGATACAAAATAAGATAGCGGATCCATATATTACATCCCTTACTTAAATTCAAAACACCAAAATACCTTGGGTGCGAGTCAGCACAATCGCCTTGTGGCTTCCAAAAGTAAGAACGAGCTCCTTGCTTCTTATGTACTGGAGCTACCAAAAGTCAAGACACGAATGCGTCTCGATTCAGGAAGAGGTTGGAGAAATTTTCAGCTCCTCGCTGCATCGCCTTGGCTCGGGGAACCTGCTGCAACGAGGGTCAGTACTTCGAAAAGTACCGGTGAGGGCGAGCTAACCCAACTTAACCAAAATCTACAACGAGTTCATATGAGCATGCAATATTTATTATTATGTGATCTATCTATCTTGCCTTAGTTCAATTCTTTGCATAAGATAGAGTAAAATAACATAACCAAATGTGCCACCGCTCGGTGACTTTACCTGTACCGTCTGAGCCACATGTACAAAACTTACCATGACCTTCCCTGCCACGAAGACATAGTTAGTCTGCACAGTTTAAATATACATTATAATCATTTGGTTGGACTTGGGATGGGTCGACTGCCATTCTTCCTCGGGTAGCTAGCCCTTAGCGGACGCATGGACCCATCCAATGCTAGGACTACACTAGCAAATTGTTCTACCCGGGGCAAAGCGGTCCCGGTGCCCCGGCGACCGTTCGTAGAATGATATCCCTTGTATACAATTTGTCCAAGACCAATATTCCACAACCCACTAAGTTATTATATGAACACATATTCAAGCATACAAGCAAGTGAACATAGTGTGTTTCCCATAGTCTAGGCTACTTTGTGTAAAGATCACATTTTCCTTCCCATTTAGCACCATAGCATGAACAGTAATAGATAAATGAATCTAACTACAACTAACACAATAAAAATAGTTATGTATATGATGGGCATGCACGCTATAGTGTGATCGTTCAGAATAATTCCATATGACAAGCATTATTAATGTGTCAAGTCTACTTCTTTTCTATTTTGACTCAATCTTAATTGTTTTAGTATCGTTTGGTCGGGACGAACAATGAGTCAATTTATTTAGAATGCAGACTTGGAAGAAAGGAGCTAATAGAAATAAAGCCACTCACAAGTTAATAAAGTAGGAGAGAAAAGGAAGAGCTTTAAGACTCCGCACGAGCGTCATCTACCTGATCACCTGTACGCACCAACAGACGATCAATATCCCCTGCTTCGGTCTCCAAGGTTCGATACGAAATGCAAAATCCTAAGAATGAAAGCAATAAAATCCATTGAAACCGTTCAAGAAAATTCAAGTCATAAAACCAACAAGAAAGCAACCAAGCGGCACAAAAATGGGCAAGAAAACCAACGCAACAGAAAGGCCCCTCTTGGCTCTGCCGCCGAGTCTTTCCTTGAGGCATGATCCGTTGAATATGGGACCTGATTCCGAAGAAACCAATCCATAATGAGGAAAGGATCTTGATTCAATATGTCCCATTCGGACGGTTGTAAGTATTTCTTGGCCGCGCTCCCCAAATAGGGGGAACGGGGCATTACATCATAACCATCCAAAAGAAAGTTTTGTCCCGAAACATAGGAATAGAACCTACTACTAAGGAATAATGAGGGAAACCTTTCCCTTATCTCAGATTCAGTTTCCCACGTCGATTCTTCGACCGCGTGGTTCCGCCACAGAACGCGCACTAATGATACAGCCCAATTCCGTAACTGCTTTTCCTTATGTTCCAGGATCTGCACGGGTTCTTCGGCGTACGACAAGTCCGTCTGCAGATCTAACTGACCCAAGTCTACCACATAGTTTGGGTCATGCACATACTTTCTTAGCTGAGACACATGAAAAATATCGTGCACATCTGATAGGGCTGGCGGCAAAGCAATTTGATAAGCAACTGAAGTGACTCGTTTGAGAATTTTGAACGGGCCAACAAATCTTGGACTTAACTTCCCTTTTTTCTCGAATCTCGTCACACCACGCATGGGAGAGACTTTTAGGAACACATGGTCCCCCTCTAGGAATTCAAGAGGGTGGCGACGAACATCGACATAGCTCTTTTGCCGACTTTGTGCTACTTTTAACCGTTCTCGAATCAGCCGAACCTTCTTCACTGTTTGTTCAACCAGTTCCGGCACAAGGATTTGCCTCTCCCCAACTTTATCCCAGCAGATCGGTGACCTATATTACTGCCCATACAGCACCTCATACGGAGCCATCTGGATGCTAGACTGATAACTGTTGTTGTAAGCAAATTCGGCTAGAGGCAGGTTGACGTCCCAACTTGACTTGGAATCGATTACGCAGAGGCGCAACATATCTTCTAGTACCTGATTCACCCGTTCTGTCTGGCCATTGGTTTGAGGATGGTAGGCTGAGCTGAATTTCAATTTGGTCCCCATCGACGACTGAAGGCTTGTCCAGAAACGTGAGATGAACCGTCCGTCCCGATCTGATACTATAGAAACTAGCACTCCGGGCAGCCAGACTATCTCATCAAGGTAGGTCTGGGCAAGGCGATCGGCGCCCCAAGTACGTTTAATGGCAATAAAGTGTACAGACTTGGTTAACCGGTCGACGATGACCCATATTGCGTCGTTCCCCCGTTGCATCCTTGGCAGACCAACAATAAAGTCCATGCTGATGTGCTCCCACTTCTATTCCGGGATAGCAAGATTTTGCATTTCTCCGCCCGGTCTCTGATGCTCTGCTTTCATCCTCTGACAGGTTATGCATTGTGACACAAAGAGTGCTACTTCTTTCTTCATGTCGTGCCACCAAAAGACCGTACGAAGGTTCTTGTACATTTTCGTGCTCCCGGGATGGATCGTATAGGCTGCATAATGTGCTTCAGTGAGGATTTCCTTTCTGAGTTCTGAATCATTGGGGACACATAGCCTTCCCTTCACTCGCAATACCCCATTCTCATCTACTGCAAAGTCTTTCGCCTTTCCCGCTTGGACCTGCTCTCGCATTTTCCGGAGGAATGGATCGTCTCTTTGAGTAGATATGACTCTCTCTATTAGATTGGGTACAAATAACATCTGAGCAACCCGCGCGCCGTGATAACGAATTATGAGTTCGATGCCCATTTCTTCTAACTCCCTTAGTAACCTGCGATCGACGGACAGAGATCCCGCAAAGACCCGACTCAACGCATCCGCTACCACATTTCCTTTGCCAGGCGTGTAGTCTATTGTTAAGTCGTAATCCTTTATCAATTCTAGCCAGCGCCGCTGTCGAAGGTTCAGATCTGCTTGGGTGAATAAGTACTTTAAACTTTTTTGGTCGGTATAGATTCGGCAAGGCACTCCATAAAGGTAGTGCCGCCATAATTTTAACCCAAACACAATAGCTGCCAGTTCCAGATCGTGTGTGGGATAATTTTTCTCGTGCTTTCTCAGCTGTCTGGATGCATAGGCTATAACTCTGTCTTGCTGTATAAGTATACACCCTAAGCCCTGTCCTGAAGCGTCACTAAAGATTTGAAAACCCAAAGTCTCATCCGGTAGTGCAAGTAACGGGGCAGAAGTGAGGTGCTGCTTTAACTCAACAAACGATGCTTCACAGTCGGCGGACCACTCAAATATGACTCCCTTCTGTGTGAGGCGAGTCAGAGGTGAGGCAAGCTTGGAAAAATCCTTTACGAACCGTCTGTAGTAGCCCGCTAACCCGAGAAAGCTTCGAATTTCACTAACGGATGCAGGTCTCTTCCACTCGACAATGGCCTCTACCTTCTTCGGATCGACTGAAATGCCTCCCGCAGAAATAATGTGCCCAAGAAAAGATACACTGCTAAGCCAAAATTTGCACTTACTCAGTTTCGCATACAACTTGTTGTCTCGAAGGGTTTGTAGCACGGTCCGTAAGTGCTCTGCATGCTCCACCCCATTCTTCGAATACACCAAGATATCATCAATGAACACTACTACAAATCGATCGAGGTACAGCCGGAACACTTGGTTCATCAAACCCATAAAGGCACCAGGGGCATTCGTCAAACCGAACGACATTACCAAAAACTCATAGTGGTTGTAGCGAGTGCGAAAGGCTGACTTCAGCACATCATCCGGCTTAATTTTGAGCTGATGATAACCCGAACGGAGATCGATTTTTGAGAACACTGTTGCAGCTTGTAACTAATCAAAAAGATCGTCTATCCTGGGAAGGGGGTATTTGTTTTGAACAGTTGCCTTATTTAATTCCCGATAGTCGATGCAGAGTCGCATCGAGCCATTCTTTTTCTTAACGAACAGTACCGGTACGCCCCATGGAGAGACACTAGGCCGGATATACCCACGATCAAGCAATTCCTGTAACTAAATTTTTAACTCTTTTAGTTCTGCCGGTGCCATTCGATAAGGAGGTTTGGAAATGGGTTGGGTTCCTAGAAATGTGTCGATAGTGAACTCTATCTCTCGATCGGGCGACATACCGGGCAACTCGTCGGGGAACACATCAGGAAAATCTGCCACAACGGGAATGGACTCAACGTTTGCGCAATCTTGCCGAGTGTCTCGAACGGAAGCCAAGTACCCTATGCAGCCGGAGTGAATCATCCGTCGAGTAGACATTGCAGATATCACCATGCAGGCATACGACGCTTTCAACTGTGGACTGCACGAATAGCAAAACTCGATCTCGCCAGGAAGACGAAATACGACTTTCTTCTCCGCACAATCGATAGTAGATGCACAAGCGCCTAGCCAATCCATTCCCAGAATGATATCGTAGTCCCCTATGTCTAGAACCATCGCATCAAGTGACAATTTCCTCCCTCCGAAGCAAATATAGCCGTCACGACAAACTGAATCTGCAGGCAAGCTTGTGCCTGACGATGTACTGACGCTAAGCCTTAGGCCTAACGGGGTTTGAATGAATTTATGTTCTCTAGCAAAGTTTGATGACACAAAACTATGTGTGGCACCAGAATCAAACAATACTCGAGAAGGTACATTATTGAAGAGTAATATACCTGACATCGTCGTGTTTGTTGCGAGTGCCTCATCCCGAATCAGAGCATAGACTCGGCCTTGAGCATTTTTCTGTGTCGTCTAATTTGCTCGAAGTACTTGCCCCTGATCCTGAGGTGCACGGTATTGTTGTTGTTGTTGGTTAGGTCCACCTGCCCGACAGTTCGCTGCCATATGCCCCTGACGACCGCACTTAAAGCACGATCCGTTGAATACCCGACAGTTCCGAGCGATGTGTCCAGCACGGTTGCATTGGTGACAAACAAGCTCACCACCTTTACCCTAATTTGCACCCTTATTATCGCCGTTATTGGAGCGCTTAGGCGCATTGTTACCCCCTGTGTTGCTAGGACGCTTGTGATTGAGATTTTGCACAGCGTCGGTACGAACTAGTGGGTACTGCGATTCAAGGAAGAGTGCGTGGTTTAGGGACTCACGCATGGTGCGGTATTGAGAAACGACGATGTGAGCACGAATTGAAGGTCGCAGTCCTATCTCAAATCTTCGTGCACGTGTCTCTGCATCACTACTATGAGACTTAGCAAACTTAGCAAGTCTATTGAATTCTGAAGCGTACTGCCGTACGAACATGTCTTCCTGCTATAGATGGGTAAACTCGTCTTCCTTCTCGCGGTGGACGGCGGATGAAAGATACTCCTCTTCGAAGGCCTTACAGAACACTGACCAAGAGATAATCGCTGTGCCACCTTCACTCAATAAAGCTTGTTTGTGCATATCCCACCAATCATGGGCTTTTAAACGGAGCTGAAGTTGGGCGCAAGCGACTCTCCTGGTTTCGTTCATACGGAGCACTTCGAAGTGGTCTTCTAACTCCACCAGCCAATCCAACGCCACGGAAGGGTCTTCGGTACCCTTAAAGGTAGTATGGCACATTTTCTTAAATTCTGATATCTGTAGGATGGACCCCTTATCTTCTGAAAGTGGGGGTTTTGGAGAGCCCTGCGGTCCCAAAATGTCAACTACAACTGGCGCTGCCACGGCGGCCACAGATGCAGAATGATTGTTGGCAACTAGCGTCGTCACAATCGTTTGCAAGGTATCCATTTGCTTCTGCTGCATTTCGGCCCGAGTCCGTTGCGCCAGAAATTATGCTTCTATTCGAGACTCAAATTGACTCTGTCGTAGTTCAGCTTGTCTCTGTTGCGTTTCCATCATACGCATCATTCGTTCGAACGGATCAATAGAGGGCGCAACAGCCGGACTTCCTGAGCTGCCTGACGTACCAGAACTACTCCCTTGCACTTGTGCCACCATCCGCGCTTGTGCACCCGGCTCAGAGGCCGTTCCTTCAAAGAAAAGTAACTTGTATCAGTCTCAAAGTATATTATGGACTCACTATATGGAAACATATCTCATTTTGTACCAATTGATTTCAAGAGTTAACTCGGACGGGACAGGGTCATCTTAGGAAAACTTTCCGACTCGAGATCAAAGGATCTGAAGCTATGCTCTGATACCACTATGTCACGCCCCGATTTCGCCTAATCGATAATCGTCCCCCGGGCGTGATGCCGTGCACGCGTAAGGCACGCGTGCACAAGGCCTAGGCATAGTAATGATCTTTAGAACATATGCAACAGAGTACACAAATAAGATAACACACATTGAGGCATAGAAAAGTTTTCTTTTTATTGATAATGAACATTTGTTACAGACTCTTGACCCAAAACGAGAAGGATACCACACGGGCTTACAACTTGGATACAAAATGAGATAGCGGATCCATACATTACATCCCTTACTTAAATTTAAAACACCAAAACACCTTGGGTGCGAGTCAGCACCATCGCCTTGTGGCTTCCAAAAGTAAGAACGAGCTCCTTGCTTCTTATGTACTGGAGCTACCAAAAGTCACGACACGAATGCGTCTCGATTCAGGAAGAGGTTGGAGAAAACTTTAGCTCCTCGCCGCGTCGCCTTGGCTCGGGGAACCTGCTGCAACAAGGGTCAGTACTTCAAAAAGTACCGGTGAGGGCGAGCTAACCCAACTTAACCAAAATCTACAACGAGTTCATATGTGCATGCAATATTTATTATCATGTGATCTATCTATCTTGCCTTAGTTCAATTCTTCGCATAAGATGGAGTAAAATAACATAACCAAATGTGCCACCACTCGGTGACTTTACCTGTACCGTCTGAGCCACATGTACAAAACTTACCATGACCTTCCCTGCCACGAAGACATAGTTAGTCTGCACAGTTTAAATATATATTATAATCATTTGGTTGGACTTGGGATGGGTCGACTGCCATTCTTCCTCGGGTAGCTAGCCCTTAGCGGACGCACGGACCCATCCAATGCTAGGACTACACTAGCAAATTGTTCTACCCGGGGCGAAGCGGTCCCGGTGCCCCGGCGACCGTTCATAGAACGATATCCCTTGTATACAAGTTGTCCAAGACCAATATTGCACAACCCACTAAGTTATCATATGAACACATATTCAAGCATACAAGCAAGTGAACATAGTGTGTTTCCCATAGTCTAGGCTACTTTGTGTAAAGATCACATTTTTCTTCCCATTTAGTACCATAGCATGAACAGTTATAGATAAATGAATATAACTACAACTGACACAATAAAAATAGTTATGTATATGACAGGCATGCACGCTACAGTGTGATCGTTCAGAACAATTCCACATGACAAGCATTATTAGTGTGTCAAGTCTACTTCTTTTCTATTTTGACTCAATCTTAATTGTTTTAGTATCGTTTGGTCGGGACGAACAATGAGTCAATTTATTTAGAATGCAGACTTGGAAGAAGGGAGCTAATCAAAATAAAGCCACTCACAAGTTAGTGAAGTAGGAGAGAAAAGGAAGAGCTTTAAGACTCCGTACGAGCGTCGTCTACCTGATCACCTGCACGCACCAACAGACGATCAATATCCCCTGCTTTGGTCTCCAAGATTTGATACGAAATGCAAAATCCTAAGAACGAAAGCAATGAAATCCATTAAAACCGTTCAAGAAAACGCATGTCATAAAACTAACAAGAAAGCAACCAAGCGGCACGAAAACGGGCAAGAAAACCAACGCAACGGAAAGGCCCCTCTTGGCTCTGCCGCTGAGTCTTTTCTTGAGGCACGATCCGTTGAATATGGGACCTGATTCCGAAGAAACCAATCCATAACGAGGAAATAATCTTGATTTAATCTGTCCCGTTCGGACGGTTGTAAGTATTTCTTGGCCGCGCTCCCCGAATAGGGGGAACGGGGCATTACAGCGCATGGGAGCATGGTCGGATGAGATTTTGTCGAAGACAGAGTTTCTGGGAGTGTCAGAGACGCATACGGCTTAGTTGCAAGTCGCATACTACTTTCTTCTCCGCATCCTTCGTAGTGGCCGCATGGGCTGCATGTCCACCCCCAAACTCTTGGCATTGTATTATTTTTCTCTGCAAGAGTTCAGGTGTCGAGCACTCTCTTTTCAGGCAAGGAGGCTACATGAGTAGGGACCGCCAAAATGGACACATGTAGTGCATCGTCAGTATCGAAGAGAGAGACAGGGAGTGCATGCTCCGTAGTTGGGTGAGGCACAACGGTATTTGCAACCCATGTCCTGCGGGTATTCCTAGGCTTTGTCATCCTTGGAGAAGCACCGCCCTCAGAGGGCATATCCTCGAAAGCTGCTGGTCGAAGTGGACCACCAACATTCTTTGAGTCGACCCGAGCTTGGCTGCGTTAGATTGTGCCACAACTTTCTCATCAGAGGAGAAAGAAGTTCCCAGCAGAGTTATCACCTTGTTCTCCATTAAATGAGTTTGTGTACAACTTTGTATTTAAGGAACAAAGAAGAGTATAAAGAATCCTAAACAGAATTTTCTAAGTACAATATTTTGTTCTGGGGTGTGACAATAGACATGGAGTGTAATGTCGGCTCCTTTACTCCGTTGACTATCCAACGCAGGGCGAAGAAGCTTATTCTCTTTCTTTGCTTGGCTCTGTATGTTCTCTGTTCTCATCTCCCTCTTTGTCCGTCTCTCTCTGTGTCTCTGGTTTGGGCATGTCACCCACGTATATATAGTCATCCTTGGGCGCGCATATGTTAGACCGCATGGATACTAAAGGGTGCCACATGTACCTTTCTAACAGGGTGCAGCTGTGACTGTGAGAAGGCCAAGTTGTCACGTAGGTGCTTGTTGAGATTTTTTGTTGCTAAAAATATGGGCGGTTCTCGTCCTTTGCTGGCATGACTTGGTTAATTTTGACACGTGCCCCGCACTTGGTTGGAGAGAGCTACTTCATTTGTAACGATAAGACTTGATCTTCATGGAGTTTGAGACACATGTGGCCAGAGACACCTGAGACACATGGAGTCTGGGATGCACGAGGCCAAAGACGTATGGAACGTATGGAGTCTGGGACGCATGGGGTCCTTGTTATGATGTATACGTGGCGATGCACACCCGTCGAGAGTGAAGTTATGTGATGACGTGAGACTTCTGTCGTTTAGTGTGTACATATTTCGAGGCAATCAGAAATTTTTTTTGTCAGGATTCTGTCTTAGAGATAATCCTGTTGACGGGATGTCATGTCAGGTCCATTTGCGGCCAAGGCTACTTCGGCTAATTGGGACGCATGAGTGTCGCCTTGTTGGGCCGCAGGGTGATTCACCCTGCGGCTTGATCTCTTTTGATCTTTGGGGACGCATGGTTGTTGGACGCATGGATGCATATTTTCTATTCTTCTACAAAGATGTATCATATCATCTAGTTCTTCCAACATCGCTTCATGAGGTACATGACGTCTTTCACGTATCTCAGTTGCGACGTTATATTCCAGACCCGAGCCATATCTAGGATCATTCTGAGTAAGTCGTTGGTACCGCCCCATCATATGAGGAGAGGCCCATGTCTATTTTGGACCAAAGTGTCACCCTCATATTTTCATCCAAGGGTAGTTTAGTAATTGTCAATGGGTATTAATTATTTTAGGATTTATTATAATTAATATTTGTGCATGGCATAATTTATTTACTTATTATATTATTATTTGTTGCTAGTGTAGATTTATTATGGACTTGTGTAGTGGACCTAACCATTTATGTAGAAAGCATGAAACAAACTTTTAGACTAGTCTAATTTGAGCCTATGAATTAGGCCCATAGATTAGGAGGCTTAATTAATTAGTAAAACTATTAGACTAGAACCTTTCCTCCCTAATTAAATTCTTCATGAGAGGCCCCAAGGGGTATTTGTGACTTTTCACTTTGTATAAAGAGTGTATATAGGCCGGCCCCCTCCTTGAGGAGAGAGAAAATTATTCATTTCATTCCAAATTCTAAATTCTAGATCTACAATTTCCTCTCCAAATTTCCTTTATTCCCTCACCAATTCTCCACCAATTCTTCACCAATTCCCTTCTAAATTTATCATTGAGGTTGCTACACCAAGGATCTACAATAAGGAAGTAAGGAACAAGGAGGAGGAGGCCAAGATCTACAAGGAGAGGAGCTACTTGTCAATTGGGAACTTTTCATTAGAAATCCATCTCCCAATAGGTAAAATTTAGTTTTTCCCCCTTCTACTAGACTCTAGATATGAGATTTTACTATGAGAAACTAACCCACATGCATAGGCTACCCATAGGATTTGGTTTTGGATCAATTGGAGACCTACGGTGGAAGTTATGACCAATTTGGTGCCAATTTTAGGAGAATTCCGAGATTGGCACATGTAGTGCTTGTCAATTGATCTAATATATCTAATTGACACTTGATTGTATGTTTGTGACTAGTGTCGTATCCACAATTGGATACGTGTAGTCGTATCTCGTCAATTTGACGGAATGGGTTAATTTGGGGGATTTTCCTCCGACACGAGGTCTTGTGCATATCACATTATGACACGGACACATAGACACTCTAATTACTATACATATTATTCATAATTTATGTATTAGACATGTACGTGTCCTCCGGGATGCGTTTGGTTGTGTGTTGGAGCCATATCGCAAGCATATTATAGAGGAAGTATGATACGGGTGCGATGCGCTCCATGTGTTTATTGTTTAGCCCATTTCCCTATAAGTGGATATGTATTTATATATGTATATTCTATCTAGGTATTATATGGAGTATATAATAGAGAGTTTGGGTTTATGTATATACGTATGTCTATGTGTGTATATAGGAGAGAGTATCTAGATATATAGAGCTATGTGTATATATTTATATGTATATATGTTGGTGTATATATATGCACTTATGATTTATGTATAGATGTCTATATATATATATATAGGTGTTGGCTTAGTGTCACTACCACTTTTTCATATAAGGGTATTCCTGTAATTTAACTATTTTAAATAATTATGTATTAAATTAATTGCTGGGTTTTATAACTATTATATATTATTGTTAGTGATTTTGGTTTAGGTCAAGCCCTAGAACCCATTAGGTCAAACCCTGTTGACTAAACCCTAATTTTTAAACCAGTTCTAGTGAAACCCTAGAATTCAAATTTTAGGGTGAACCCTCAAACCCTAGACTGGCTAAAACCTTAGTTAATTAGGTTCTACATGACCTAATCTAGGGGTTAAACCTAGGCTATACACTAGAAACCCTAACTGGGCCCATATATATAAGAGGAACCCTTTCATTCTTCATGCAGAAGAAGAAACCCTAGCCTCCACAAGAGAAAAACATCTCCCCACCTCCAGATTTCAAAATCCTAACCCTAGGGTTTTTATCTTCCTCCTCCAAGCGAGGAAAGCAAGGGACGTGGGTCAGAGAGCCTTGGAGAAGGAGAATCGCCATTGAGGAAGCCATCTCCATAGGTAAAAACCTATTTCTATTCGTTTTGATTCTGTTTTTCAGATGTTCATGGTCATTAGGGAACCCCCTTTGCTGTGTAATTCGATTCTAGGGCTTTGGATTAGGTTTTGGTGACCCACATGGAGTTTTCCCCAATTATTAAGAACCCTAACCCTAGATTTGGTTTGTAGACAGATTTTCCCCATTTCATGTAGATATAAATTCGATTTTAGGGTTTACTTATCTAGGTATTCTAAATTCTGTGTATTGATGTATGAATCTATATGTATAGATATGTATTGTGTGTTGGGGGGGGGCTTTCATCTGTACATTAGGTTTGGGGAAGAACAAGGTGCAGTCGGGCAACTTGTGCCTGTGCACAGTCAAGGAGGGGAGGAGCAAAATGCTCTGTTCAGTCGGGTGGAGAATTCTGGGTCAGATTTCAGTTGTGTAATACCAGTGTGTAGGTAGTTAATTTTCAGTGTATGTGGCTGTGCTGTGTATTCTGCAGGTATTAGAGATCTGAGTATTGTGTTAGATCCTAGTGTAGTGATTGTGCAGTCGAGTAATGTATCAGTTTCCAATGTGTTTTGAGAGTGTGATGATGGAGGGATCAGTTATAGTTGTTTGATGGTACTACCTGGTTGATCCTGCTAGTAGTCATATGCTTGTCTCAGATTAAGCCATGCATGTGTAAGTATGAACAAGTTCAGACTATAAAACTGTGAATGGCTCATTAAATCAGTTTTCTTGGACTAATACTATGTATCAGCTCATAGCTAGGAACTCGAAGCCCCTGTGTTCAGTTGGGTGAATGGGTCAGTTCCCAGAGTATGTAGATATTCCATTTGGGCTTGTAGGTAGTTAGAGGCTCAGGTTTTTAGTGAACTGTGTCTTCATGGTGGGTGAGTGTTGGATAGCTATCTGTGAGTCAAGTTTTGTATCAGTGAGTGTTGTGTGTCAATGAGTTCCTGATACCTTAGTGTATCAGTGCAGTGAGTAGCACTCGAGTACAGCAAGTTGGTATTGTCCAGGGGGTACTGTAGGTGAAGGAGTTGCTCGAGTAGCACAGTGCAGACTGCACACAGCTATGTGTGCACAAGGCACTGACAGTATAGGTATCAGTTGGAATAATTTCTCAGTGCTAGGTTTTGGGCTTATTACCTATATTAGTAGGTTAGTTGTAGTGGATGAGTTAGTGTATCAGTCAGTGAATTAGAGTATCAAGTGAGTTAAGAGTGAGCAGTGAGTAGGTTAGTGTATCATCATTTGGGGATTTTGATGAGGGGTTATAGTGCAGTGCACAGAGCAAGGAAGTGTGCAGCAGCCACAACAACCAGGGGGAATGACCCACTGCAGGTAGTACAGTTCAGCAAGTTGCATTGGGGATTAGTGTATCAGTAAACACTGATACACAGGAACTTGAGCCTGCAGAGCAGTGTACACAAGATGGATCAGCATGCTGGGATGGGCCAGTAAGGTTAGGTGATATGTTACTAGTGTTAGGGTACATGAGTATGTAGTTAGTATCAGTATCAGTTGGGTGAGTCTATGTACTAGTTAAGTTTTAAGTTAACAGTCAGTACTAGTTGTATAGTTAGTTTAAGACCAAGGTAATAGGATGTAGTATATAGGTAGAAAGTTATAGGCTAAGTTGTGGGTATATAAGGTATTAAGTACTACACCAAGGTAAATGGTTAAGAACCAGCTATAGCCTAATTATTGTATAGATATTATTATTATCAAGCCTCTAACTTATATACGTAACTTAGTATCTAATATTAGTTAGTATTGCCTAAATATTAGTTAAGATATTAACTAGTATACTTAGTGTGAGCCTAAATAATTATAGGTGTATAGCATGGTAACTAGTATGGACCTAGTTTGGCCTAGGGATTATTTTTCACATAGATATTAATAATTATCATTCCAATTCACCATTTGATATTATTATTTCATCCTTAGGTCTGTGTGATTCCACCTTGGACATCGATCCTCATACCTTGCTCAGGACCACAGGCGAGTACATTCTCTGACAGTTTTCATGGTTGATTACTTCTATAAATTGTAGTGTATTTCATACTTGATTCCGACACTATGGATACACGGGTTAGCACCCTAGATCCCCATCATGAGGAGTCGTGATTGGAATCCATCGTGCTAGCTGGGGGATGGGGAACTATTAGTAGATTATGTGATCATATCCACCCTTACCATGCATCATAGCTCATCCCACATCTCACGTCGGGTGCGGCCTGACCATCATCATGCCTCATAGCTGTTATATATGATTAGCCTGACCATTATCATGCATCATAGCTAACCAAATGGTTAGCCTGACCTTCAAGAATCATAGCTAATCATATATAACCAGCCTGATCCAGTCCTAAGCCGATCACATAATAAACTAATATTTCAAACACTTAACGAGATGTTTTATCTTTATTCAGACTTACTTGTTCTAGCATTCACTATTTATTGCTCATTGCTAGATACTTATTGTCTATTTCATTTCTTCGGTACTTCACATGTTCAGCTTTTATTTCCATCTTGTATCTCTTGCACTGTTTATAGATTTTGTTAATTTAATGAAACTGCTGTTAGTGCTTGTGCTTCGCTCCAATCCTGACTGGATAACAACATTTTCAGAGAACCTGGAGGACTTTTGCCCTACTCATTACGGTCCAGGAATAGAGGAGGATTTCACCCCAGAAATCCCAGAGGAGGTGCCTATCCTAGAGGAGAACTTGCCTGCCCATGCTTAGATTATTTTCTGCATTATTATTCTAGACTGAGACTGAGACTGTGATGTATTTATTTTATTTGTGACTTTGTGAGGTCATTTAGACCCAGGTTTTGAGTTGAACTTCTTGTGGTTGGTTTTAAATAGAACTCTTTTCAATTCTCATCGTGCCATTATATTTATTGTTGTGATTGAGTATATTATGGAACTGTGATTTAATTATCATTGTCCTCCGTACGGAGTTGAGTCTATTGACAGGATATACTATGTTTGTGGCCTAGACAGCGTTCTACCGCCGATGCTGCGGCGTAGGCTGGACGTACCCACGACTCATGCCCAAATTCCGGGTGCGGGTCGTGACACGTTTTAGTGGTGGCCCATGCAGGTCTAGTCTCCAGTCAGTAGTCTTAGATTCACCTTAGAGCGATATTGTAGTAATAGGAATTAGGCCAAGGATTATGCTCAATCACAATTAGGGAATTCTGAGTCTTATGATACTATTCTTAATGATTAATTCCTTTGGAAATTTTCTGTCCTTCCTTGATATCATATCTATTGCCTTAATTGAACCTTTCGATCTGTCTTCAGGATGCCGCCAAGAAGGTCCCAGAGACTCGGAGCAGCAGATTCAGAGAGGTCTGCCACCTCTCGCGCTGCCGGACCGACATCAGCAGCACCTCCTACATCTCCAGGACAAGTGGGAGTGTCTGCAGCAGTCGGGGGTCCTCCACCACCTGTTCAGAGGGTCCCTGCAGCTACGACGGAGCTACCACCACCACCACCACCAGCTCAGTATCCAGGAGGTGTGCCCGTCGATGGAGCACAGATGTTCGCTTTGATACAGGGCATGGTCGACGCTCAGAGGACGTCGGCAGAGGCCCAGAGAGTGCAGGCTGAGGCACATCAGGCCCAAACAGAGATGATGAGGGTGAACATGGAGAATGCTCACCAAGTGGCCCTCCAGGCTGTGGAGAGAGTCGCTCAGCAGCAGCAACATCCTGGTCAGCAACAACCGAGGCCGGGCACCATTGTGGACTTCAAGAGGATGATGCCTCGGGAGTTCAAGGGGACAGAAGGGATACTCTACGCCGATGATTGGCTAGAGGACATCGAGAGGAACTTGCGTTTGGCGCAGCTTCCAGAGGCGCTCAAGATCGAGGCCGCTGGCAGCCAGATGTTTAACATTGCCCTGACGTGGTTTCGCACGGAGCCGAGACTCATGCGCAGGGGACTCACTTGGGAGGATTTCAGGGAACTCTTCAAGGAGAAATTCTTTCCTGACGTTGCCCTTGGAGCCTTGGAGAGTCAGTTCCATGACTTAGTCCAAGGGGGTTCGTCCGTCGATGAGTATGCCGCGGAGTTTAGCCGTCTGAGCCGCTTCGCGCCGTCGATGATTAGAGATCCGGGGGACAGGGCCCGGAAGTTCAGAAAGGGGCTGACAAGGGAGATCAAGTCTCGCACGTCGGGACGTCGCACTGCTACTTTCGAGAACATATTGATGGATGCCCAGGTAGCCGAGGACGACTTGGACCTCAGGCCCAAGAGGGGACGCGATGTTACCGGAGGGGCAAACAACAGTGCGGGACCAGGCAAGCGTCCACACTTTCAGCAGCAGCAGAGGCCCTTTCAGCAGCAGCACCAACAGCATCAGGCACCAGCTCGAGGGCAGGTCCAGCAACAACAGCAGAGGCAGACTCAGCCCGCCATCCAGTGTGCGTATTGCGGGAAGATGGGACATACCAGAGAGAACTGCAGGAAGAGGTTGGGTTCATGTTTGTACTGCGGATCGACGACACACCAGCTGAAGGATTGCCCTACCATACGTCCAGGTCAGGGTGGAGCAGCCGCCCAGAGAGGACCAGGCAGGGTACCTACCGCACCAGGAGGCCAACAGCAGAGGGGACCACTTCCACCACAGAATCAGAGGTTTGCCCAGCATCAGCAGCAGAGAGGTGCACCCCAGGGGCGAGCGTACGCCATGGCAGTCGAGGAGATCGAGCCAGCAGGAGACTTGATCACAGGTTCGGTTCTTCTCGATTGTATTCCCGCATTTACCTTATTTGATTCTGGCGCTTCCCATAGTTTTGTGTCTGTATCATATGCACTTCGACATCATTTAGACACAGAACCATTAGCTAGGACTTGCAAGATCATGACTGGAGGAGGTATTATCCTAGTCCGTGATCACTGCAAGGACAAGAGAGTGTCAGTAGGAGGCCGAGAGTTGAGCGTGAGCTTACTCGTCATGCCACTTCCGGGGTACGATATTGTACTCGGAATGGACTGGTTGAGTAGGCATCATGCTACTATAGATTGTTATAGAGGCAGAGTATTGTTTAGACCACCAGGAGAGCCGGAGTTCGAGGTCGTCAGAGGAGCAGCGGAACAGAGCAGGAGCATATTTTGCGGAGCCAGGACGGAAGAAGAGGAGTTGCCACATCCTTTGATAGCGGAGTTCCTGGATGTATTTCCAGAAGAGTTGCCAGGCTTGCCGCCAGACAGGGATGTTGAATTCTCTATAGACTTGGTTCCAGGAGCGGAGCCCATTTCACAACATGTCTATAGAGTCAACAACAGCGAGCTGGCAGAACTGAAGAAGCAAGTTGAGGAGCTGCAGGACAAAGGCTTCATCAAATCCAGTTCATCACCATGGGGAGCTCCGGTATTATTCGTACCGAAGAAGGACGGTACGGTGCGCATGTGCATTGATTATAGAGCCTTGAACAATATCACTATCAAGAACAAGTACCCGCTGCCGAGGATAGATGATCTTTTCGACCAGTTGAGCGGGGCGAGAGTGTTTTCGAAGATTGATTTGAGGTCAGGCTATCACCAGGTGAAGGTGAAGAAAGAAGACACGCCGAAGACAGCTTTTCGGACCAGATACGGCCAGTTTGAGTTTCTGGTGATGCCATTTGGTTTAACCAATGCACCGGCAGTATTTATGAACTTGATGAACAAGGTGTTCCACCAGTACCTTGACAAGTTCGTGGTGGTGTTTATCGACGATATTCTTGTGTATTCCAAGACACCGGAGGAGCACGAAGAGCACCTGAGATTGGTCTTAGAAACTCTCAGGAGGGAGAAGCTGTACGGGAAACTCTCTAAGTGTGAATTCTTCCTTGACAAAGTCGAATTTCTTGGGCATGTGGTATCGGGTGACGGAATCTCGGTTAACCCACAGAAGATTGAGGCAGTAGAGTCGTGGGCTACCCCCAGTTCGGTAGCTGAGATCAGAAGTTTTCTCGGGCTAGCAGGATACTACAGGAGGTTTGTACAAGACTTCTCCAAGATTGCAGCGCCGATGACCAGACTGACTAGGAAGGATGTGGATTTTGTCTGGACGGAGGAGTGCCAGGCTGCATTTGATGAGTTGAAGAAGAGGTTGACGACAGCTCCAATTTTGACGTTGCCATCAGGGACAGGTGGTTTTACCATCTACAGTGATGCTTCAGGGAAGGGTCTGGGATGTGTTCTTCAACAGCACGAAAAGGTAATTGCCTATGCTTCCAGGCAGTTGCGCCCTCATGAAAAGAACTACCCCACCCACGATTTAGAGTTGGCAGCAGTTATCTTCGCTCTAAAGCTGTGGAAACATTACTTGTACGGAGAGCGTGTGGAGATCTTCACAGACCACAAGAGCCTGAAGTACGTGTTCACACAGAAGGAGCTGAACATGAGGCAGAGGAGGTGGTTGGAGTTGATGAAGGACTTTGACATCTCATTGCAGTACCATCCAGGGAAGGCCAACGTAGTCGCCGATGCCTTGAGCAGGTATCCGATGGCTATGTACTTGACGACAGATAGGCATTTGTTGGCTGATTTAGAGAGCTTGGAGATTGAGGTGTTAGTTCCCGGTGCTGAGATTCAGATGTGGGGATTGCAGATACAGTCCGAACTGATAGACAGGATCAGAGCTGCGCAGTACGATGATGAGACTCTGAGGAGTATCAGAGCACAGGTTCAGATGGGATTGTCGGATGATTTCACTATCGCAGATGACGGTTCTCTACGGCACGGCACAAGGATATGTGTGCCTAGTGGGGAACTGCGAGAGGAGGTTTTGCAGGAGGCACACCGCTCTCAGTACTCGATGCATCCCGGTGCTAACAAGATGTATCGAGACTTGAGGGAGCACGTATGGTGGTATGGGATGAAGCGCGAGGTAGCACGCTTCGTATCTCGGTGTCTAGTGTGCCAGCAGGTAAAGGCAGACCGGCAGAGGCCAGGAGGTTTGCTTCAACCCTTACCGATTCCAGAATGGAAATGGGAGCACGTGACCATGGATTTCGTTTCAGGGCTTCCACGTTCTCCAGGAGGGAAAGACGCGATTTGGGTCATCGTGGACAGGTTGACCAAATCAGCCCATTTCTTACCTTTCAAGGTGGGCACGTCGACGGAGAAGCTAGCAGAGATGTACGTGCGACAGATTGTTAGACTTCATGGAGTTCCTGTGAGCATCGTCTCGGATCGGGATAGTCGTTTCACTTCCCACTTCTGGAGGAGTCTGCAGGCTAGCTTGGGCACTCAGCTCAAGTTCAGTACCGCATATCACCCCCAGACAGACGGGCAGTCTGAACGGACTATTCAGACTCTCGAGGATATGCTACGCACTTGTGTGTTAGATCTCGGAGGTTCTTGGGAGGATCATCTGCACCTGGTAGAGTTCGCTTACAACAACAGCTACCAGGCCAGCATCGAGATGTCACCGTTTGAGGCTCTTTATGGACGAAGGTGTCGTACACCGCTATCGTGGGACGACGTTGGAGAGAGAGCCTTGCTAGGACCAGAAATGGTCGTGGATGCAGCGGAAAAGGTGAAACTCATCAGAGACAGACTGCGAGTGGCGCAGGACAGACAGCGGCATTGGGCCGACAGCCACCGTAGACCCCTTGAGTTTCAGGTATAGATTGTTGTTTTCTGGTTGTGTTGTTTGTTTGTTAGACTGCATGTTGAGACTGTTTTGTTTTAGGTTGGCGATCTAGTATTCCTACGGATTTCTCCGACGCGTGGAACGATTCCTTTTGGCAGAGGCGGGAAGCTTAGCCCACGCTACATCGGACCCTTCGGTATTCTTGCAAGGGTAGGTGCAGTGGCATATAGACTGGACTTGCCGCCTGCATTGGAGGGAGTGCATAATGTGTTCCACGTGTCGCAGCTGAGACGGTACGTGGCCGACCCTAGTCACGTACTTGATCACTCGGAGATTGAGGTTGGTCCGACGCTCAGCTACCCTGAGCAGCCCGTGGAGATCTTGGACCGCAGAGAGAAGGTGTTGCGGAACCAAACTATCCCTTTGGTTCGTGTTGCATGGAGACATCACTCTCCAGGGGAGTCGACCTGGGAGAGAGAGGACGAAATGCGCGAGCAATACCCTTATCTCTTCCAGACTTGAGGTATATTTCCTTTTCTGATTTCATCCTTGTTGTAGTTCAGTCCAATTTCGAGGACGAAATTTCTTTTAGGAGGGTAGACTTGTCACTACCACTTTTTCATATAAGGGTATTCCTGTAATTTAACTATTTTAAATAATTATGTATTAAATTAATTGCTGGGTTTTATAACTATTATATTATTGTTAGTGATTTTGGTTTAGGTCAAGCCCTAGAACCCATTAGGTCAAACCCTGTTGACTAAACCCTAATTTTTAAACCAGTTCTAGTGAAACCCTAGAATTCAAATTTTAGGGTGAACCCTCAAACCCTAGACTGGCTAAAACCTTAGTTAATTAGGTTCTACATGACCTAATCTAGGGGTTAAACCTAGGCTATACACTAGAAACCCTAACTGGGCCCTAATATATAAGAGGAACCCTTTCATTCTTCATGCAGAAGAAGAAACCCTAGCCTCCACAAGAGAAAAATATCTCCCCACCTCCAGATTTCGAAATCCTAACCCTAGGGTTTTTATCTTCCTCCTCCAAGCGAGGAAAGCAAGGGACGTGGGTCAGAGAGCCTTGGAGAAGGAGAATCGCCATTGAGGAAGCCATCTCCATAGGTAAAAACCTATTTCTATTCGTTTTGATTCTGTTTTTCAGATGTTCATGGTCATTAGGGAACCCCCTTTGCTGTGTAATTCGATTCTAGGGCTTTGGATTAGGTTTTGGTGACCCACATGGGGTTTTCCCCAATTATTAAGAACCCTAACCCTAGATTTGGTTTGTAGACAGATTTTCCCCATTTCATGTAGATATAAATTCGATTTTAGGGTTTACTTATCTAGGTATTCTAAATTCTGTGTATTGATGTATGAATCTATATGTATAGATATGTATTGTGTGTTGGGGGGGGGGCTTTCATCTGTACATTAGGTTTGGGGAAGAACAAGGTGCAGTCGGGCAACTTGTGCCTGTGCACAGTCAAGGAGGGGAGGAGCAAAATGCTCTGTTCAGTCGGGTGGAGAATTCTGGGTCAGATTTCAGTTGTGTAATACCAGTGTGTAGGTAGTTAATTTTCAGTGTATGTGGCTGTGCTGTGTATTCTGCAGGTATTAGAGATCTGAGTATTGTGTTAGATCCTAGTGTAGTGATTGTGCAGTCGAGTAATGTATCAGTTTCCAATGTGTTTTGAGAGTGTGATGATGGAGGGATCAGTTATAGTTGTTTGATGGTACTACCTGGTTGATCCTGCTAGTAGTCATATGCTTGTCTCAGATTAAGCCATGCATGTGTAAGTATGAACAAGTTCAGACTATAAAACTGTGAATGGCTCATTAAATCAGTTTTCTTGGACTAATACTATGTATCAGCTCATAGCTAGGAACTCGAAGCCCCTGTGTTCAGTTGGGTGAATGGGTCAGTTCCCAGAGTATGTAGATATTCCATTTGGGCTTGTAGGTAGTTAGAGGCTCAGGTTTTTAGTGAACTGTGTCTTCATGGTGGGTGAGTGTTGGATAGCTATCTGTGAGTCAAGTTTTGTATCAGTGAGTGTTGTGTGTCAATGAGTTCCTGATACCTTAGTGTATCAGTGCAGTGAGTAGCACTCGAGTACAGCAAGTTGGTATTGTCCAGGGGGTACTGTAGGTGAAGGAGTTGCTCGAGTAGCACAGTGCAGACTGCACACAGCTATGTGTGCACAAGGCACTGACAGTATAGGTATCAGTTGGAATAATTTCTCAGTGCTAGGTTTTGGGCTTATTACCTATATTAGTAGGTTAGTTGTAGTGGATGAGTTAGTGTATCAGTCAGTGAATTAGAGTATCAAGTGAGTTAAGAGTGAGCAGTGAGTAGGTTAGTGTATCATCATTTGGGGATTTTGATGAGGGGTTATAGTGCAGTGCACAGAGCAAGGAAGTGTGCAGCAGCCACAACAACCAGGGGGAATGACCCACTGCAGGTAGTACAGTTCAGCAAGTTGCATTGGGGATTAGTGTATCAGTAAACACTGATACACAGGAACTTGAGCCTGCAGAGCAGTGTACACAAGATGGATCAGCATGCTGGGATGGGCCAGTAAGGTTAGGTGATATGTAACTAGTGTTAGGGTACATGAGTATGTAGTTAGTATCAGTATCAGTTGGGTGAGTCTATGTACTAGTTAAGTTTTAAGTTAACAGTTAGTACTAGTTGTATAGTTAGTTTAAGACCAAGGTAATAGGATGTAGTATATAGGTAGAAAGTTATAGGCTAAGTTGTGGGTATATAAGGTATTAAGTACTACACCAAGGTAAATGGTTAAGAACCAGCTATAGCCTAATTATTGTATAGATATTATTATTATCAAGCCTCTAACTTATATATGTAACTTAGTATCTAATATTAGTTAGTATTGCCTAAATATTAGTTAAGATATTAACTAGTATACTTAGTGTGAGCCTAAATAATTATAGGTGTATAGCATGGTAACTAGTATGGACCTAGTTTGGCCTAGGGATTATTTTTCACATAGATATTAATAATTATCATTCCAATTCACCATTTGATATTATTATTTCATCCTTAGGTCTGTGTGATTCCACCTTGGACATCGATCCTCATACCTTGCTCAGGACCACAGGCGAGTACATTCTCTGACAGTTTTCATGGTTGATTACTTCTATAAATTGTAGTGTATTTCATACTTGATTCCGACACTATGGATACACGGGTTAGCACCCTAGATCCCCATCATGAGGAGTCGTGATTGGAATCCATCGTGCTAGCTGGGGGATGGGGAACTATTAGTAGATTATGTGATCATATCCACCCTTACCATGCATCATAGCTCACCCCACATCTCACGTCGGGTGCGGCCTGACCATCATCATGCCTCATAGCTGTTATATATGATTAGCCTGACCATTATCATGCATCATAGCTAACCAAATGGTTAGCCTGACCTTCAAGAATCATAGCTAATCATATATAACCAGCCTGATCCAGTCCCAAGCCGATCACATAATAAACTAATATTTCAAACACTTAACGAGATGTTTTATCTTTATTCAGACTTACTTGTTCTAGCATTCACTATTTATTGCTCATTGCTAGATACTTATTGTCTATTTCATTTCTTCGGTACTTCACATGTTCAGCTTTTATTTCCATCTTGTATCTCTTGCACTGTTTATAGATTTTGTCAATTTAATGAAACTGCTGTTAGTGCTTGTGCTTCGCTCCAATCCTGACTGGATAACAACATTTTCAGAGAACTTGGAGGACTTTTGCCCTACTCATTACGGTCCAGGAATAGAGGAGGATTTCACCCCAGAAATCTCAGAGGAGGTGCCTATCCTAGAGGAGAACTTGCCTGCCCATGCTTAGATTATTTTCTGCATTATTATTCTAGACTGAGACTGAGACTGTGATGTATTTATTTTATTTGTGACTTTGTGAGGTCATTTAGACCCAGGTTTTGAGTTGAACTTCTTGTGGTTGGTTTTAAATAGAACTCTTTTCAATTCTCATCGTGCCATTATGTTTATTGTTGTGATTGAGTATATTATGGAACTGTGATTTAATTATCATTGTCCTCCGTACGGAGTTGAGTCTATTGACAGGATATACTATGTTTGTGGCCTAGACAGCGTTCTACCGCCGATGCTGCGGCGTAGGCTGGACGTACCCACGACTCATGCCCAAATTCCGGGTGCGGGTCGTGACACTTAGATATTTAAATGTATTGTGTGTTTGATTACACATGTAGTGATATACTTATAAGAGTAGTGTTTGTATGTGTTAAGTGTTATTGATGGTGTGTTAGTGTGTGTTGAGTAGGATAGAACAGCAGTTGTGTATCAGTGAGGTAATTACCAGTATTAGCAAGGGGCTTGGCACACAAGTGCCACCATCAGTCACTAATGCAGTGCACAGTTGAATGGAGAGAGAGCAGCTGCAACAGAGTTGCTATGTGCAGTGCACATCTAATAAAGAGAATGGCAATTGCACATGCTATGATATTGATAGAGCCACTGTGTTAAGGATTGCACACAGCTGCAGATCAGTAACTGCACACAGTCTGAGGGATCAGCAGGCAACCATCAGTTCCCTGTGTGCAGAAGCTTCACAATAAAAAGAGCATCTGCTGCAGGGACTATTAAAGACAACACACTGCAGCAAGTATTTGCACACTGCAGCAGTGCAGTGCACAAGGAAATACAGTTTGAACCAGCAGCTGCAGCAGAGGCTCAGCTTGGAGGAGATCAGCAGTTGGAGTCCCTTACTATGCAGTCTTCACTGCACAGTATCAATACAGGAGTTCACTGTGCTGTACCAAGCACAACAGCAGTTTCGAGCACACATGTGCAGGTTTAATGCCTATTAACCCAGCTCAGTAGCAACCATCGGGTATCAGTAGATATGGGTAGTTAGTCGTTAATTGGTTAGTAATGGGTTAGATTATAGTTAGTTTAGTTGATTAGTATTGTACCTTGTCTATATATATAATAGTTAACTATAGGTATATTGTGATTTTAGTATATATTTAGTGATTGGCAAATACCTTTAGCTATATATATCTATCTACGTATAGAATTATTGGATTAAGTATATAAGTATGGGTGTTATTGCTATATATATATGAGTAGTTGTATCTATATATGGAGTAATTATATTTTAGTCAATAATATGTGAATAGTTAGTTGTAGCTTAGTGTATATAGTCATTAGCTTAGTTATATACGTTTAGTTGGGTTACCTTGAGGTACCAAGGTATTCCCAAGGTAATGGGTCGATAACCAAGGTATTGAGCCTGGGTATCAAGGTAGTTGCGATACACATTGGTGCAAGGCCAAGGTATCCAATTATATTGTTTGAGATATTATCATAATATTTGACTTATATATATACATAAAAATCTATTTTTTATATTAGAAAACCTGCGTATCTTAGGATACGGCTCTTTGAATGCTTTGTTGTGTGTTAGCATAGCTAGCATAGCATAGTTTCATAGTATGTCGACTTAGTAACTTAGATTTAGACTCTTACAACCTAGAATTCATTGATTTGACTTAGAAATGGCGTATCGACCTAGAATTACATCAACTTCACTTATTTTTATTATTGAACCTTGTATTGATGCAACATACCATATATAGGTTGTGAGACAAGTTTCTTGGGCATCGAGAGACACACTTTGCTCAGGACTTCAAGCGAGTATATTTCTCTGATTATTTTCAATTCATAATATTGTATATATGTATGTTCTAGAATTGTATACATTGATTCCTGACACAATGATATCACGAACTGGTGTTATATGGATCCCGTCATGAGGTATTATCCTCTACTATGTTTAACGGGTACCCAGTCATATGTATTTCATCGTGTGCATCGGGTATTGACTTTCATGTGCTTCTAGTGCATCCACTATTTTGTGTGCTAGTGTGACTATATCGTGATCATGTACGTAACGTGTCATGATTAGATCCATGGGTATTGGTTGGGGAGGGAGAGTAGGAGTTGGTTATGTGATCAAAGCCCTATTGATCTCATGTGTATGTCGATTATACACCTCACTTATAGTGGAGTTACCTTTATACCTCAGGTGCAATCTAAGCCGATCACATAACGAACTTGCACTCTAAACCACATAGCTAGTATTCTTGTTTCCTACTTGCAGTTATTTTCTGTACTTACTTTCCAGTTCTTATTGTGCTTATTGTCTGTTCTCCCTGTATTATATATTTTTACTACTTGTGCATCTTGTATCTTTTTCTATTGCTGTTGTATATGCTCGATTATGTATTTGAAACTACTTTCAAAGGTATATACTTCACTCCAATCCTGACTGGATATATTTTTTAGATGATTGACTAGAGGAGCTGTGTCCCATGTATTACGGCCTACAGGAGGGTGAGACTTTAGAGGATACTCCCCTAACGCAAGAGGATATAGTACCAGTGACTGAGGAGATTTAGTTTATGTTGGTGATCTTGTATTATACTATTCTTTTGTTTGAGATTCACATATGTATTATTATTTCATATTGTGGATTGTATCTTGTATCTTTCCTTCACTATTCTATTCATGCATTATTCTTCTTTGGTTTGTTTTGTGATTGAGATTAGTTATACTTGTGAGATACCATATTGCTTCTCCGTTTGGAGTTGAGATGATTGACAGGTACCATATTATATTGTTGAGATGTTAGATAGTTAGAAATCACCCAGACAATGTTCTACCGCCGATTCTGTGGCGTAGGCTAGGGGTAACCACGTACTCGTGTCCGAATATCCGAGTGCGGTTCGTGACACAAAGGGAGAAGATTCTCAAGAACCGGACTATCAAATTAGTTCATGTTGCTTGGGGGCATCACTCACTGGATGAGTCAACGTGGGAGCGCGAGGATGATATGCGTACTCATTATCCTTTTCTCTTCGACTCGGGAGGTATACTTATTCATATATCTATGTCCTATCTTAGCATGTGCATGTGATTGATTGTTAGCTTATCTGCTATTGTTTTTTTTTTTTGATTTCTTGTTATTTTCTAGAAAATTTTATGCTCACATGAGTTTCCTGCTTGTATTAGTTTCGTGCTTACTTTCTTCGATTTTCTTATTAGTTGATTTTGGATCCTTAAGGGAATTTCGAGGACAAAATTTTTCTTTGGAGGGGAGAGTTGTGAGACTCGTCTCATAGTATTCGTATTTTATGCGGATACGTATTTTTTTTCTATTTATTGCATTTTATTGGTTCTCAAGGAAGCTCAAAAATTCTCAAAATTGAAACTTTACTACATGACCTGTATACCGACGGTATACTACACAGCAGATATTCGTTTTACTTTTCAAGAATTTTTCAATAAATAATACTTGATTTTTTATTTCTTTTTTATTTCTCTTTCTCTCTCTTCTCTTCATCCTTTCCCTCTTGAGCTTGGAGCTTGGTCTTGAGACCTAGAGTGTGATTTTTGATCCCTTTCGTGGTGGTGTACTAGAAGGTTTAGGCTGGGAGCTCGCTTTAGAAAAATACACGTTGCCGATTTTGTGAACTTTTTTTACTTTCTGTCATTTTACTTCTCTGGAGATTTTGTTATTACTTTTTAGCTTAGACATGCTTTACTATTGTTGTTCATATCGTGATTTCTAGCCTTTTGACCGTTTCAATTTTGATTTCTGGTAGAATTTTGTTTCGTCCCTTTTTGGTAACTCGGTAACGGATACAGTTCCGGAGTTGTGACCATGAGATTTAGTCCATATTGTGATATGATACTTACCCTAGACTTAACTTCTTGTTAGACTTGGTTTTGTTATTTTTGGATTTTGATTTGGGTCCCGAAAATCAGACTTGACTATGTTTATCCTTGAAAACTGGCATACCGACGGTATACTACAGTATACTGATGATATACCGATTTCAACCGACTAAGATTTCTTGATATTTTCTGTGAACCTTATCGGTATAACAACGGTGTACTACAATGTACCGATGGTATAGCGATCCTTGCCGACATTATTAACCGACTTCAGGATATTTGTCTTTGTCGGCATACCGACGGTATACTACAGTGTACCGACGATATACCGATTTGTAGAACTTTATTTTCCAAAACCTTTCTTGCCTACTTGAAACGGCATACTATAGTATACCGACAGTATACCGATTTATTGGAATCTGGACTTGCTGTATTTTTCCTATCTCTGGATCGGTATACCGACGGTGTACTAGACTGTACCAACAGTATATCGATCATGCTCTTTCTTTAGGAATTCTTGGTTTTTTATGATTTTATTTTGATTATTCTGGCTTTTTCTTGGACATGCGATGACTTGACCTGACTAGACATAAATTTACACGGCTTCAGATGACTTGACTTGACTTGACTTGGCTTTACTCAATTTCACCTGGCTTTGCCAGGCTACACGTGATGACATGATTGATTAGACTTGACTTGGCATGACTTTACATGGCTTCATCGAACATGGCTTGAGTTAGTTTCACTTGGCTTTATCTTGTTGTACATGGCTTCA